>CM033274.1:35346204-35791204 GCA_019343175.1 Oedothorax gibbosus | reverse complement strand
CTGAATTTTAAAATCCAAAATTAAAAAAAAGGGTAAACACATTAAAAAAAATCACAATATTAATGACGAAGGTTTAATTCTAGGATTCTTTGGCGAGATTATAGTAACCCTTTTGTTAGCTTGTCGTTTCGAAAAGACACCCTAAATATTACCTTTTTCAATTTGGAGATTTCCTCTAAACGAGTTCAAAATTAATGCTTTAATATCTCAGCAAATAATGCAAAATGAATAATTCTTTTTTATACCTGGGGTATTTTGATGGTGCTGAACATTTTCATGTAAAAAAAAACTGGGTGTTGCTATTGGAATTTTCAAAGTTGGTACTCATTTTAATATGTAGACGACCCCTTATGCAATTTTGGTTGCCAGTTCTCAATTCCTTACGCTATTTCCTGAAAAATGACACCTTTCACAAAATTCCTTGACCAATACCAGCCGCAAAATGAAGGGTGGATTTTTTTTTTCTCCCCAGCTGTACTTTGAAGGAAACAACTAAAATAATATCTTATAAAATAATTTTCTGAAAAAAAATTAATGCCAGGTTCAGTACATTACTGATATAATAACCAAAATCATAGCAGAAATACTAAACGCTTTACAAACTCCCAGTGCCTATAACCTAACCGAAACCCGCAATCTCAGTAGCACCACTAATACACCCCGAAGACAGCGAATTGAAACTTATTCATCCATACCTGACAGCCACCCCTTAGGTCATACCTGATTCCCATCATTTGACCAATGAGATGAGCTGCTGACGCAAAGGGCAGAGTCCATTCATTGCAGATAAGGGGTGCCGGGGTCGTAAATGCCCATCCACTCGTAATGCTTGGGGTTGTCATTATATCATAGCCGTAGGTAAATAATAGTTGGGCATTTGATAGTATGATGATCCTGTATCGTCATAGATGTACTTATAGGTGATGGACTATTGTTATTACCAAGTATTATTGGTTGGCTACGTGAGTATTATGCTGTGTTGTGTATTAGCTGGGGTAAGGGTTACGTTTGTTGTTCTTTGGTTTGTTGTTAACAAACTTTTCTTTTCTAACAATAAGGAATATCTAATTGTCAACGAATTATTTTAAATATAACATGTATGGGTTAACGTTATGAAGAGTGCAAATTCACAGATGTGATGAGGCGTTACAGATATGAGAACGAAACTAAATTAGAATATTAATCATCTGTTATTGAAACTTCAACTGGTAGGGATTTACTGTACGGTCCCCCTTGGCGAACTTTCCAAAATCACGCCAAAAGTCCGTATTTTGGCGACTATTTTTTTTTAAACCACGATTCAAAGAAAAGATCGTATGGGAATATTTCTTATGAAAACTCAACCAACGGTCCGATAGGGTTGCCGGAAAACGTCATCGGTGCGAAGTCATAGTATTCGAATCTTCAGTCAAAGTCAGACAGGTTGCCAGAAAAAAAATATTTATCGCCAATGCCGACAAAATCGCGCCAAGGGGGGGGGGGGCCGTACAGTATATCTAATCCACTTCAACTTACAGTGAGAAACTATGCTATAACGTCTTAAGCACATGTTTACGAAAAAAAGGTAACGGAATCACATTCTTGGTAACGAGTATTCTTAACTTTACCGATCTGACAAATTTACAAGAAAATCTTTTTTGTTTTGTTTTTTACTAATTTCTCGTATTGTCAAACTTGAAACTATGTTGGCTTCTTCGTGTCCACGAAAACTATTCTTTGATTAAAATAGTTATTTATGCAACAAGTGTGAAAAGTAACACATTTTAAAACTAGTGGATTTTATTGTGGACACGTGTTTTAAAAAGTTTACTTTTCACACGTGTTTCATACACTATTTTTTATAATTACGTGAAAAAAATCAAATCTCATTGGTTCAAAAATAATTCACGTGCTAATATTTTTACGTAAAGAAGATCGGCATCGATAAATCTCTGGAACTACAAAAGGTAAACTAATTTTTTAGTTTAAAGTCAAACATTTGAACATGGATACTGATTCAAAAATAAAAAAATAATAAATTTCACGCGCATAATATTTATAAATAAAGCAGATCAATATATTTCTGGATTTTATGAAGATTATGAAATAGAAATTTTACTTGAAATGTTGGCATCTTATGAAAAGAGTGAAAAAAAGTACTTTTTTTCACTGCTTTTGGGTGAAAAAAAGTAATTTTGTATCACTGTTTCTAAAAAGTATAACTTTTCGCACGCGTCTGATATTAAAATTATAATGTAAAAATCGGATTTTTTTTCACGCAATTATAAAAAAAATATTATAGATTACAAATTTCTGTTGCTTTAAGATGCGTTAACGATCTTAGCCACTCAAACATGCGGGTATTTAAAAAAAAAAACTACCTGTTTTTATACCGGAAATTTTTTTCTCAACGTCGGGACGCAAATTGACCATTTTTCTAATATTTATATATCCATATATTTGGGTACCAGCGCATGTAAACAGTATGTTGTTCCATAGTTGTAGGTGTAGTCGTCGTATATTTTTAAAATAAAAAAATATTTGAACTCTTATGCTGCTTGCTACAATAGCCTTGGTTTGCAATACAACGAAAATGTAAGAGGGAATATGTTACTATCTATATCACCAAAAAGTAAGTTTTAATCTAGAGAAGGACCTTATCTAGATGCCGAGAAATTTCTCAAATGTGAATTTCGCGACTTTCCAAATGAATTGTTCGACATGATTGACAATGTGCTTGATTGTGAAAATCTTCTGCCTCGGCATGGTATGTAACCTTGGAAAATATGTCTTAAAACATTATTTAAAAAAAAATCAAGTTATGTTTAGAGTGTATCTTTTAATGCTTATACACATTACACAGGGCCTGATCTTCTATAAGGCCCGGGACTAGAGAGTCCCAAATTTTAGTGATTCTCATTCTAAATTGTGTTGCTCCCTAAAACATGAGTGTGTCGTTTTGTGGCCCCGCGTTATTTTTAAAGCTAGGAATCAAAGTAGACAAGTTCAGCTAAAGGATTTAATGACTGACCATTTTAATTTTTAGCTTCCACGCTACGTTTATAACGTAAAAAGTGGAAAGTATTATAATCGTCCAGTCCGTCTGTCTGTCCGTCACCCACTTTCATATCCCAAACTACAAATACTACGGACAAGTGTGATACGTCAAAACATTCAGCGCAACGAATTAGAGATTTAATAAGCGGGTTAAGTGACAGATTATGTTGCAAACCTACTTGTTTAAAGTTAGGAATCAAACTAGACAAGTTCGTAGCTAAATGATTTATTGACTGACCATTTTAAATTTTTTAATGTATAACTTTTTTATTTTGACATTGAGCATTACACAAGCAATCATTCCTTAGAGGCCTCAAAATTTTTTCGGTGCTTGTAGTGAGTATTATCTTAGATCAGGCCTTGCTCATACTAGTACTAGTAGTACTTAGTTTAGGAGTTTTCTTAAATATATTGGTCACTATTCATGAGTACAGCCTTACAACAAGGTTCATTCGTTAAAACAAAATAATAATGAAAGATATATTGAAGCAACAACATAGAACATAGAAAGATATATATTAAGCACAACTTTGAGTGAACTAGGAACAAACTTTGAGTTCCGACTTAAGGTATCATGACTCATTATCCTAGGTTGTTAGAGAATAAATACCAAATATTGTTCTGAAGCCAATATAAACGACCTTTAGAGTAAACTCTCAATCTAGTCAAGCTAGTATTTTCAATGCCTTGAATTCGAACTCGAAACTTCCAGGAAACATTACAATAGATAATATCTTTAGTTTCCGCCCGCTGTTAAAAGTTCGAAATATGGAGATCTATTTCGTATTTCAAGGGAAATCCATCCTTGTAAAGTATCCATCATATTTCAGTAAACAGAATATTTATTTGTAGAATGAGAAAACATTTTCGAAAGGGCACGTGGTATTCTCAAAATGCTTCCTTCAATTAATGGAATGCAAATTTTGATGCCTAAATATTTCCGTGAATTGGAATATTTTTCGTTTCTGTGACGAATGCCAATGCGCATGCTCGCTGTCACTTTAAAACCGCAAGCGATTCTTGACACAACGAATATTTGATCATAAAGACAATAGTTTGTTAACATGAGGTTAAAGCTAGTGTAATCGGAGAGGGGTTTCTTCATGCCAGTGAAGTATATTAATTTCATTTTATGTTGGTTTGACAGTGCATGAGAAACTAATATATGAATCAGATAAACATATCGTATCGTTGCTTAAATTTTATATAAAATGTAGAAGTAGTGAATTTGTTAATAGGTCTTGACAAAATAGAACAAGTAAGTAAAATATAATAATATTACAAATAATTAAAATAATATACAACTAAAAAGAATAATATTGCAAAAATTGTAGATAATATTTAAAAAATATTATAATATCCTGCACAAAAATCCAAATCAATTATCACGTTAAAATGTCGACGCTTTAAAGATAAAAGTTTGGTAATATATAACTTTAAGGCGGTAATAAAATTTACTTTATCTCATTAGTAGTTTAAAGTCGTTTTACACACTGCCTCATCTCCGCATTACTTGTTATAGCTAACATAAATCAACTGTATAAATGTGTGCAAAATTAGACTTATTTAACTTTTCAGAGCCGCGGTAGCTCAGTCGTGTGAAGCGTCGTGCTCGCATCGGAAGGGTTGTGGGTTCTGTCCTCGGCGGTGCTCGCAATTCTGATCGTTGCTGGGTCGGCGCTTGTATTCGACTAAAGACCGCCGTGTTGCTAATGGTGGCTGGGGCACGTTAAATGTGTCGTGGTCACAAAGTCCTCCATGTTCCCATACCAAATTAATACCTCTGGGGGTACCAGATCAGGGGGTTATCGGCCTTTGATCTGAATCAAAATTACGATATGTGAGTGGGAATGGATGTGTGAAAGGGACCTTCCTGTAAAACGGATGTGTCATGCTGCGAGCAAAAGTCAGACTTCCTCCCTTGTGGCACTCAATAAAAATGGAAGCCGCCCCACTTCGCCTTAAAATCGGGTAGTTCTTTACTCCGGGCTCGGTTACCGAGTGGCATTAGAAACAACAACAACAACAACTTTTCTGAAAGCAATTATTTCACTCTTATTTTGCGGGGCTGGGGAGCCCAGTCGGTTAGGCATTCGCCTAGCATGCGGAAGGTCCCAGGTTCGGGTCCGGGCATCGTAAAAATAACTGCCGACCTATAAACGCCCGTGCAGCCAAAATTGATCCGAGAATAAATTAACCTACCGTGTAGAGGGAAGAAGTTCCCAACGTTAACGACGCCCGTCGCCAATAGCCCTCGTGTAGCTCTAGTGCGACGATAATTCAAACTAAACAAACAAACACTCTTATTTTGCAACTGTCGTCAAATGGACTTATTTCCCCTTAATTAAAAAAATACCTTTACAAACAACTTTCATAAATATGTATTAATGCATTATACAGTATTTATTGCGTCTTTAAAAATACTATAATTAGACGTATACTTATTTTAAGAAAATCTGAACCAAAATCTAATTAAATTTTTAATTAGGTAGTTTATTCCAGTAGGGGAATACTTAAAAACTATAAATAAAAAGCTATCTGTATTTATAAGAAGCCGTATAAATAATAAATTGTTAATGACACCTGATACTTGAATAAGTAAATAATTAAACAGAACTAAATTCGAGGGAACACTTTAACTATTGAATAAAATACAATAAATTAAAGAACTACTTAAAACAGAGTATGGTTCTTTCAAAAATATTTTTTTAATTTAATTTATTTTACAAATAAAGAGCTATTTTGTTGACTTTTCTGAAAATATTTTTATTTCGACCCTTTTCATTGTTAGACGATAAATACTTTACAAGTACATAATGAGGTTTCTATTGCAAATGCATGGATAATTTGTATAAAAAGATATAAAAGTTTATTAAATTAACAACAGTAATAAATGAATGTCAATGAGAAATAATGTAAATAATAAAATAAATAATTAATTATTTTGTTCTTATTAAATATTAATGCTAATAATTTGAATAAGAGTCCATATAATATTTCAAAAATACAAAACCGTTAATCTTTAAGGAATTTCATTGTATAACATATATAATAATAAAAGAAAGAGTCTGTTTGTCTGTGGATCGTAAAAGACCTACTTATACTGGCATCAGAAATTCGAAATTTTTAAGATAGATTCCCTTTAATACCAACGTGTGCACCTGAGGCTTAGTTTTTTTTATATTTGTTCCATTTTTAGAGAAAATTCTAATTTTCTGAAAAAAATACACCTCTTTCGCTCAAATCCGATCATTTTTTCCCTTTCGTGTAGCCATTCGAGAGAAGAAATTAAAATGAACACAAAAATTAATTAAAATTGAAATTGCTTTTATTTTCTTGCCATTACCTTCAGAAACTAATATAATGATTTGAAAAATAATTGAACGTGCCAATGAGCTAACTTATTTTTAAAAAAAAAACCCAGAATGAAGGTTTTGACGTGAAATAACATTGTTATACAATTATGGTTAATTTTGAATTTATCAGGAAACTTGCGATGGCAGTAAGTTCAAATTGAGGAAGATTTTTGTGATATGAGGATGTGCATTTTATAGTGATGTATTTTTATTTTGGAATTTTAAAGCAATATAAGTAACGGGATTTTATTCCTTATAATGAACGGGAACAAAGGCAAAGTTTATTATCCTATAGCAAATCAAATGACACATATACTTGGATCGATTTGATATTCTTTTAGTCCGTGCGAAGAACGGGTATTTATTTGCCAGTTATACATAATAGACTGCTAAATTATTATTGTTTTATTATGCATAGACAATAAATTATGGGGAAAATCGCCACATTATCTAGGAAATTCAGAAAAAAATATATAACCCTGTTATTAGTTATTTTGATTATTTCGAAGAAAATATTTGTATGAATAGTAATTATGCCAAAAACATTTTCTCAAAATTCTAGCTACTATATAGATTGACATTTAAACATATATTTTTGACAGTTCAGAAAATAATAAATACTAAAACTTTGGTGACTGTTAGGAACACAAACATTATCAAAAGCATTCGACAGAAAATATGTCTTTTGTGCAGAGATGATAATCGCTTAAGCTCTAAAGCTTACGTTCCAGTAGCTTCTAAAATAAAGGTAAGCCGATTTTAGGAAAATATTCTTTGTAAAACTTTCCAAAACATCCAAAATATTTTTCAGTTCTTAAAATAATACTTTGCAGACTAAAAATATTTATTTTATTTTTTTCACTGAACAGCTTTATACATCTAGTAAAACAAATGTTTAATATAAATATATTGTATTACATCAAAGCTACTATTTGATAACATGAAAAGCTATTGATATGAGAAAAAAAAATTCACTTATACATTACCCCATTTTTGCGGAGGAAATCTCTATTTATAGAAAAATAAAAGAAAAAAATACGCAATATATAATAATAATTTTACTTAAGAATTCTGATTCAGAAAGTAAGATAAAATTACACATCATATGCATAGGATACTCTAAATGTAAAATTATTTTCATTATAATTTTTTTAAATTGGGATGTTAAAACTTCAAACCAACTAAAATATATTTTTAGTATAGATTTTGTAATACACTGGAAAAAAATTCTGTTAGAAAACTGGGTATTTATTTTGTTTACCTAAAGAAAATTTATGTTTTATTAAACGCCTGAAATTTACTGTAACATCATATCTCAATTTGTTGAAACGCTCATTTTCTCTGAAAACAGAAAAAATCTGTTGCCACATATATACATTATACAAATACAAATACAAAAATTGTCGACCAACAACAGGCCAGAGGACCAGCAAGTTAGGTCCAAAATAAATCTAATACATTACCAGTTTCCAATGACTGTCAAGTTTCTTCTTAAAATGTTCTACTCTCTTCGAATGCACAACATAATCTGGTAAAGCATTCCACTCATTGTGAACTCTATTGTAAAAAAAATGTTTTCTTAACTCCCTTCTAAAGCACGATTTATTCAATTTCTGATCATGTCCTCTAGTCTGGCTATTTAAGGTAAAACCTAAGCCCTCCATGTCTCCCTGTTTTATGAACTTGAATAACTGTATTAAATCACCCCTAGCTCTCCTATTTTCCAGAAAATACATGTTTAAAGATCTTAATCTGTTATGATAATCAATACCAGCATCTGTGGTAACCGGCCCGTCCGTGGCCGAGTGGTTAAGGCATCAGCCTAGAGGTTCGACCTTCTCAGGAGTGCGGGGTTCGAATCCCACTTACTGCCAGTCATCCTATAATCGGATCTGTGCTGGAATAGTAGAAAATCCTCATCACGGATGGGCCCGAGTACACAAGGAACAGACGTGCTCGTTAAATCTGTGGAGTCCAAAGTCCGAGGCGTTAGCGTACGATGTCGCTCGAAGTTCCGTTGGGTGCCCGCTCAGGTGTCGACTCGTCACTTGACCAGGGTTCTAAAATACGAGGCGTTATTGGCTGTGTTACAGCTCCTGAAGGAGGCTAGAAATAGGCAGCCGGAAACGATTACCTTACCTTACCTGTGGTAACCGTTTTTTCTGTTTGGATTACAAAAGCAATACTTGAAATACACAAAAAACGTCTGCGGTCGCGATGGTGTATTGGTGAGAGAGCCTCCTATGCACTTTGTGAGGGTTTGTTTGCGAGTCAGGTTTTTACCTTTATATTTCTTGTTTTTAACTTACCTTGCGCTACAGAAAACACATGTGGGGCCGGGATAGCCTGGTCGGTAAGGTCTTGGACTGGCATCCCTAAGGTTGCGAGTTCGAGTCCCGCTGCCTTCCGAAGACCCCCGTGTACGCTAATGGTGACTGGTGCACGTTAAATCCGTCGTGGTCACAAAGTCCTCCAAGTTCCCATACCAAATCAATACCTCTGGGTGTGACAAGCCAATTCTGGGGATCCTCTAGTTGGCCTCTGTCTCTAAAAATTAGATGGATCCACTTGTGTGTTGTGTCTGTCTTACTTGACGAAGGTTTATAAGCGGGTCTCTGACCAAGCACATAAACCTGAATATGTATGCCTAACCAACCAACCAACACATGTTATGCAAGAATATTTTCTATATTGGTTAGGTTAGTTTGAATTATCGTCGCACTAGATCTACACGTGGGCTATTGGCGACGGGCGTCGTATTTTAGAACCACAGTCAAGTGACGAGCCGACACCTAAATAGGCACCCAACGTAACCATTGAGGGCGACATCGTAAGCAGCGGTGGGACTTTGGAGCATATTTAACGTGCAATCCCTCCACACGGGGTATTTTTCGTCGGGTATTTTGGCTGCACGGGCCGTTTTACAGGTCGGCAGTTATTTTGGCGATGCCCGGACTCGAACCTGGGACCTTCCACATGCTAGGCGAATGGCTAACCGACTGGGCTCCCCAGCCCCTTCTTGTTTTTAACTTACCTTACGCTACAGAAAACACATGTTATGCAAGAATATTTTCTATATTGGTTAGGTTAGTGTAAATTATCGTCGCACTAGATCTACACGAGGGCTATTGGCGAAGGGATTCGTAATTTAGAACATAGTCAACCTGGTAGGCACCCAACGCAACCGTTAAATGCGACATCTTATGCAGCGTTGGAACTTTGGAGCATATTTAACGTGCACACCCTCTACACGGGGTATTATTCCTCGGAAATTTTACCTGGGACTTTCCGCATGCAAGGTGAACGCCTTAAACGATTGGGCTCCACAGCCCCTTTTCTATATTGCTTTGCTGGGGGAAAAATCTGTTCACATAATTTTTCCGTAGCGTTACGGATATTTTCTGGTACCGTAGCTCCAAGGTTATTTTTTTTTGGTAAGATCAAAGTATTTTTTACAGAGTAAATAGATTCTAAAAATTTTAAATTTTGAATAACGAAATCATTTTAAATATTTTACTAATTAATCTTCGTGTTTTAAGTACACATATTTTATACATTTATTTATAAATGTAATATATATTTTATTGCACATAATATCACATAAAACAATTAATAATGTCACATGGATGCAATAAAAAGAAAAACTAGTCAAACCGAAAGAAAGTCCCATGAATATCCCCAACAAAAATTGAAAGCCTATATCTAAGAAAATAAGACTAAATTGAAAAGATCCTTCTCTATTTTTGAGTTTTTCGAAGAAGAAGAAGAAGGAATTTTGACAGGATAGTTTGAAAACATTTCAATTGTTATTTCGCGCAACTAGTTACATGTAAAAGATATTTCGTCCGTTTTATGTAACTTAAGTACAAGATTTGTTCTTAAATAACGCATCAATAAATACAAAAAATAAAAATAAGGAATTTATTTATAAATTTATTGTTCAGTTTTGTGTTTTAAAAAAAAGTAATTGTTAGTCATCTAGTTAAGAAAAAGTTTAAAGGCGTAAAATAGTTTTCATCGCATGAGATTTAATAAAAGTCTCAGCAATATTAATGTTTAAAAACATTTTAAAGATATAAAAGGTTAATAAATTAACACCAGTAATAAATGTCTAAAAGAATTAATGCAATTAATTTAATTATAAGTTATTAGTGACTATTAATGATAATAATCTAATTATGAGTCCATATAAGCTTTCAAAAATACAAACCGATTATTTTTAAGGAATTTCAGCATATTAAATTATATACGTACAAGACTACTAAAGAATTTTTGTTTTATCATGCATATCCAAAATGCATAAAATATACAAAAAAAATTGCAAACTTATGCGGGAAATTCAGAAATAAATACAATACATCCTACTATAATAGCTTCAAACATCATTGGAACAATACAAAAATTGTGTAATAACAAGACACGGTTGGAACAAAAATTGTGTTAAATGCGCAGCATGCATGTATTCTTCCGAAATGTAGTTCAGCATCTGCTTTTTATTGTTTCGAATAAATAGCTATGCTAGCTTAAAAAATTAATATTATGGCACTTTAAAGTGAATGTTATAATTTTGTTTTAGAAAAAATATAGTTTATTTTGGGGTTTTTTGCTGTAAACGCGGGTCGGAGACCTGGTCCGGGGAATATTAAGGTCCGGGTCGGAGACCTGGACCTTGAATCAAAATCAAGAGAAAATGTTAATAACTTGGGGGCGAAAAATTTTAAGAGCCATATTTGGACCTATCAAAGAAGGTGATGTGTGAAGAAGGCGATACAATTTTGAAGTGTCTAGACTATTTGGAGAGAAAGACATTATTAACATCACAAAAACAAAGAGAATTCAATGGCTGGGACATATGGAAATAATGGACGATAGCAGAGGCACAAAGAAAATTTTCAAGGGGCAATGCCAGGTAGGGAGAGGAAGAGGAAGACCAAGAAAAAGATGGATAGATGAAGTGGAAAGAGATCTGAAGGCCATGAAAATTAAGAACTGGAAAGCGAAGACCAGAGACAGGCGCCTTTTGGAGTCACATTGAAAGAGAGGTCATGGTCAGGGAGTATAGTAGC
Source organism: Oedothorax gibbosus (assembly GCA_019343175.1). NCBI lineage: Eukaryota > Metazoa > Arthropoda > Arachnida > Araneae > Linyphiidae > Oedothorax > Oedothorax gibbosus. Next base: position 35,779,746 of record CM033274.1, on the reverse strand, counting down.
TTAAAAAATGTATATTATGGTACTTTAAAGTGAATGTTATAATTTTGTTTTAGAAAAAAATATAATTTATTGTGGGTTTTTTAATGTTAATCATGAATGGATATAATACTCGTCTCTTCTCGCGATCGTCAGTTGTGTTAGACTAACTCAAATTTGTGTTCGTATGTCATCAACATGGTTGGTTGGTTGGTAGACATATCTATTCAGGTTTGTGTGCTTGGTCAGCGACCCGCTTATAAACCTTCGTCAAGTAATACAGACACAACAGACAACACACACACATAAGTGGATCCATCTAATTTTTAGAGACAGAGGCCAACTAGAGGATCCCCAGAATGGGCTTGTCACCCTCAGAGGTATTGATTTGGTATGGGAACTTAGAGGACTTTCGGACCCAACAGATTTAACGAGCACGTACTCCGCATATACTCGGTAGGTCTTCAGTGGTACCGGGACTCGATCGCAGGACCTTCCGATCCCGAGACCGAGACGCTGACCACTAGGCTCACTACGGCCCGTCATCAACATAATACTTGAATTGAAACAACTCAATATTTTAATGTTGTCATTTTTACACAAACACTTATGTTTCCTTTGTATTATTTCGACCAAAAAGATAATAAATCCGTTCTCGCTGTCGCCCACTACTAGACGCACTACACTTTCTAAAGGAGACACAAGGGGTAAAAATCTGTTTCCTTTCTCCCGCCTATGTTGAGGGGAGTTGAGTAGAAAATATCATTTCTAAAATTGCACCTTTTTTTTAAGCTTTTATGTGTCGAAGTAGTTTTCTGAAATTTTTTTGGGCGTCGTTAGTACTTTTGTGATTCCTAAACTTAAAATCATTGCCTTATTAAAAGGTAAATAAAAAATTCCCAGGTGATTATACATGATTGTATCCCTTATATGGTTAATGTCTACAGTTTCCCTAATATACGGTATGACAAGGATAACGGAATAAATACTATTCTTTTGTTCGGAGTAGTGTGTTATTAACAGTAAGTATTTCTATCGAAATAGGCAGGTGATTATACATAATAACTGCCGACCTGTAAACGGCGTTGGAACTTTGGAGCATATTTAACGTGCACACCCTCTACACGGGGTATTATTCCTCGGAAATTTTACCTGGGACTTTCCGCATGCAAGGTGAACGCCTTAAACGATTGGGCTCCACAGCCCCTTTTCTATATTGCTTTGCTGGGGGAAAAATCTGTTCACATAATTTTTCCGTAGCGTTACGGATATTTTCTGGTACCGTAGCTCCAAGGTTATTTTTTTTTGGTAAGATCAAAGTATTTTTTACAGAGTAAATAGATTCTAAAAATTTTAATTTTTGAATAACGAAATCATTTTAAATATTTTATAGATATAGTATTAGATATAGTACTGATTTGATAGATATAGTACTGATTTCTATCGAAATACTGTATCTATCAAATCAGTCAAACTGAGTAAAGTGTCAGTTAAATCGGCGTCAAACCGAAGAATCACATTTCAATTTATTTCTACCAAGCCTAACTTATTACCCAACAAAAATAGAATATATGGAGTTATTTTCAACTTATTCGGTCAGACATACTGAAAAATGTATTTCTATTTCCATATTAATTCATACCAGTTGGTTATACATATAGTGCAGTAGAGACTTCCTAAAAAACTTTACTGCAATTTGCTTTAACTAGACTTGAATTAATTATTAAATTCGATATTGAAACATATTTGTCTCTTTACATATCAATTAAAACTTTCGGCTTGATACAAATCTTGAAAACTTTCTAATTACTAAGTTTGTTCTTAAGGTATTGCAAACTAATACAAAATTTAATAAATACTTAATATATTAGAATAAAAAAAATTTATTCAATTTCATGTGATATACTAGGGGTAAGGGACTACGCCCAATGATCCACTAACGCTCGACTAACCGTCATACCTGTTATGATAAAAAAAAAAAAAAAAACATTTAAATAGCAAAATAGAAATAGTCAATTTTTTCCCTCTTTATACAACATTAATTATTGAATATTGTATTATTAATTCAAAATCAATCATCTTTCAGAAGGGCTTTAGAGCCCTGTCGGTTAAGGCGTTCGCCTTTCATGCGGAAGGTCCCAGGTACAAGTCCGGGCATCGCCAAAATAACTGCCGAGCTATAAACAGCCCGTGCAGCCAAAAATGACCGAAGAATAATACCCCGTGTAGAGCTAGTGCACGTTAAATACACTACAAAGCGCTTTGTACGGTGTCGTCCTTAACGGTGTAGTTGGGTGCCTACTCAGGTGCCAGCTCGTTACTTGACTGGTTCTAAATTGCGACGCCCGTTTCCTATAGCCCTCGTGTAGCTCTAGTCTAAGATGAATCAAACTTAACTAATCAATCATCTTTCCTTCATATGTACACTCAATCAGTGCATTGCAATTCTAGAAGATTTACAATCTAGGAGTTTACTTGTCTACCTATTAAGGAAGTATCCCAATTGCAATAGAAAATAATTGCAAAATAACATCGCCGGATTACATTTGCATAACAATCGAACACATTGGGAGTATCACTTTGGGAAATATAGACTGTAGGGAATGGATTAAATAATAATGATCAGCCAACATTTGGATCTGTTTAGACAATTCTTCTGGTTTGCTTATATTAGTTGAAAGTTTGTCGCAAATTCATTCACACGCAATTGGAGATAATTGCAAAAGGCGAAATTTCTACCAATTAATTATAAGACAGTCAATGGAATTGATTTGGTTGTTTTGTGGATTTGACAAGGTACTGGAACTGGGGGGCTTAATAATAGTCAATTGGAAATTAAAAGGTGTCCAGTTTGATTAAAAGCTCAATAGAAAAAGACTTAAAAACATTTTTATTATGTTAAAAGTTTGTGTTATCTTTCAATTTTTAAAAGAATGACATTTTAAAAGAAAAAATATACATAACGTTTTTAAGTCAATGAAGTTATTAAAAAAAATATGTAATGATATTTTTACTACGAATTTATCAATCACAAAGAATAATTATCTCTTGCTTTATACCAGTTATGTTACAATATCTTATATAGATTCATACATTTTTTACATTATAAACATTTTTAATATTGTTTGTCTTTGTCATTAAACATTTAATCAAACTTTAAAAAAATCTTTAAATGATATTTTTAAAAATTATTCTCATTATAAATAAAGATTATTTCATATTTCGGAAAGAAATTATTTTTAATCAATTCCATACAAAATCATTTTTCATAATTTATTTCTTTTTATGTAGTGAAATTTAATGCAAAATCATCAAAATCGTTCTATCTTACAATTTAAACTTTAAAATGCATTTCTTTAGCACATTAAATCCGCCAAAAATATATTCTAGATTAAACCTTACATTAATTGCTGCCTATTTAGAATGTACCTGATCTAGAAACTCCAAAAAAAGGCGATTACTTCGCTACATGGGGAATGGGCGCGCTGGACCGGGGGTCTCCAAAGCAAAGTGCATCAGTGTTAATCCTATGGAGAAAAAATATTTTCTCTGCCACATTTCTCCGGCTGTATTGAATATTTTTGCAAGCGGATTTTTTTGTGTGATAAATGTAGCTGACTTGCAGGTCCCGACCTTCCCACTTTTTAAAATTGGTTCGAATATTTTTTTTATTTTCAATAAATAGTTTTACACAAAATATTCGAAGCAATTTCAAAAAGTGGGAAGATAGAGACCAGTAAGTTATCTACATTTATTATTAAAAAAAACGTTTGTAAAAATATATTCAATACAGCCGGAGAAATGTGGCAGAGAAAATAGTTTTTTCCCATTGTATTAACACTGATAGGCACTTGAGTTTGGAGACCCGCGATCCAGCGCGCCCATTCCCTCTTAAATAATCATTTGTCAAAGCACAATAATCATAAAAGCAATTATTCTGATTTAACAGATTAAAGTAAATTTTAAACGAAAAAAAATGTAAACGCGTTTTAAATCTTTATTTCTGTAAAAATCGAATTTACCTTTCTTTGGGAAACTATTTTTTTTTTTGTTGGTTCGATAAAACTCAACCACAATTTTAGAATCGAGGATAAAACAGAAATAATTTTACTTTCCATGCATAAATTTTCTAAATAAATATTAAATTGATAAAGTATATAAATGCCGTTATGACTTAGAAATTATGGACCATCGAGAAATATATGCGCTAGCAACTTGTGAACCAACATAAATGTTACCCAAATCTTTATTAATTTGTTTTGTGTATAAGGAATTTCAATACTCTTCAGAAAAGTTTATGGTCCTCAAAATAGTTAACACATGTTTGTAAATATACAGTTTACCCCCCAAAAAGGTAATAGATATGAATTGAAAACTTCTATGTGTGTATTTGTGTGTATAAAGATACTTAAAATATAAATAGCGAAAGAACTTATTTTAAATTTTTTCATTAATTGAAATTTCTTTGTTATTTATCATTTATGATCATTTTAGGAATAGATGGGAATGAATAATTTCAAGTTGACGGCAAATAACAAGATGTCGGAAAAATGTAATTGATCACAAGGATCATTAATACATATAATGAAGAATAAAGGCCTGAAATGGGACCCCTGAGGAACACCCTAGTTATTAGAAAATTTATTGGAAATAAAACAGTTGAAATATACATTTAAATATACGTTGAAACATACACTATCAAAAGGTTTGGTGCAGGATTGCACCGGAATTCTTTGACTTTCTATCTGCCACCACTATTTATAGCGTTGATTCTTACTTTTAAGGTATATAAAAGTTATGGTTTACCACAAAATTGGTGAATTCACACTTCAAATAATGGTGGCAGCTAGAGAATTGCAGGATTCCGGTGCAATTTCTACCAGAAATTTTAACAGGTATAGTTTAAAATGACGGGCAGTACAGGATGATATTCATCTTCAGAAAATTTAGGATAAAAACGGTGATCCACTGAAATATCAAAGAAATTAATATTAAATCGATTTACATCCAAAAATTTCTCATTACAGTTCGGTACATTGTTAAATTGATTTAAGTTATATAATTATAGAAAATTAAATAAAGCGCATGTGTATAAATCTAAAATAGAAGGATTACAAAAATAAGTTTAAATCACCAAACATAAAAATATTGTCATAGAAATCCAAACCTTAAAAGAATTTTTTTTTAAAGTGTCATTTCATAAAGTTATCATTAGATAAAAGTATAAACAACACATAAAAGCTACTAAAATTATGATTTAAATAAACAGATATAAAGGAGAATTCCATATTTTATATACTGACAACAACAACAAATACAAAAATTATTTATTACTACCAATAAGTACCTCACCACCAAGGACTTGTGAACTAGTAGTAAATTTCTTCGAAAAATATAATATCTATCATCAAAAATGTCAAAGGATGTAATTCGGCCATGCAGCCAAGTTTCATTCAAGCAAATAATATCATATTCATCTGCAGCTACAAAAATAATTCGTTGTTTAGTTCTTAAACTATGTAGTGTTGCCAAAGATATTACACAACAAGTGTTCACCAAAAGGTACCTCAACCCAAGTTGCTTCGTTTTATATACAACAATATTTGACTGGTTTATACAATAAATGGCTGTTAGTAACGCAGTAGTAAATCAGCGCCATCTAGCGTATATATTATTTGAAGTTGCGTGTGCTGCGAACTGCTACGAGCCACGAACATTCTGGTAATATATAGATAGAGAATAATAGTAGTTATGTAAAGAGATAGTACTAGCAGTTTTAGCAAATGAATTTATATTTTGCTGTAAAATTGTATTACTTAAGTTTCCATTTGTGATAGCGTGAGTATAAGTTAATTTTTTATTAAATGCTGTGGTAATTCGAATATCAGTCTTTATTTAACAAAATTCCATGAATTATGTTGGTCGCATTGTATCATAATTGTATCTGGCCCATTCCTAACTTGGAACCTTCATCTTGTGCAATTCTCAAAAAGTGAAAAGTGAATTGGTTCACTATGATTTTACACCGAGTCTCCCTGAAGGCTAATTTAAGTCAGGACTTTGTTTTTAATATATATAGATTCCAGCGTATGAGTTTCAGAAACGTAAAACAAAACATCCATATTGATGTCAGTTCAATTAATATAATGCGTCAGATAGAGCGTTGCCACACCACCGTTTAAAAATATTTTAAATATACGAAATAAGGGGCTGTGAGAAAAGAGACTAATTTGCTTAAATCCAAATTAGCATACTTTCTCGCGTCAGACGAGAAACTGGGAGAAGGCTCGTCATGCAGAAAAATGTTCCTACTTCGAAGTTGTTAATTGAATAAATGGCAACGCGGGGCTAGAGGGAAAGGAATATGGTTGAAATCCTTGGCGTGAAAAATATGAAGCCATCTGAAAGTCGCCAAATCGGCGGGACAACGTTTTGACCATCAACCTGCGTGCATCGGCAGTTATATTTCTTAAAAAAATACTAATTTATGCATTTGAAGAATGTTGTTGTACTAGATATAAATTAATGCAAGGTTCTAAAATTAACTTTCATACGAAATATTTAATTTACGAAAAAAAATTTGAGAATCTTGTAGCTTTAAAATTATTACGGTAAATATACCGTAATTGGTTGTTTGGTATACATATATTTTCAGGCTTGTGTGCTTGGTCACAAAGACCCGCTTATAAACCATCGTCAAGAAGGACGGACACGACATACACACACATATAAGACAGATGCTACATCGCCACCTCCACAATTTAGACATGTCCCTGAAGGGGAGGGACCGTAATTGGTAAAAACGAGGTAAGAAGTGTTTTTTCTTTCAGTTTAATTTTGGATATCAAACGTATTTTTACTGTTTAAGGACCGTTTCTAACGAATATAGTAAAATAACGATAAAATAAAATGATATTTAGATTTACCATGTTTTCACTGAAATTTCAAACGGCAAACCAGCAAAAATATTGCGCCAAATAACTAACCAAGCATCAGTTTGGTGTCGATTTGGGCCTATTGTGAAAGTGATAAATGGCTTCACTTGGCAAACCAGTTTGTGCATCGGATTTATTTTAAGCAGGATTTTCATTTAATTCCTACCCTCAGGCTGTGACTTTTAAAAACGAGAAAGATTATGAAAGGAATCCTAAGAAAATTCGCAATAATTGCACCGGGAATTGTGCTTAAATTAACTGGCTCTGTTTAAACTGAGAATTCGGTGAAAATTTGCTTTATTAAATCTGTTGTTTCGAAAGTTTTGGAGGATTTTGTGCATTTCCTGTTTTGAAATATTTAAATAACCTAATCTTTAGAGGGTAAATGAGTTGCTTGTTCGAATTAATAAGTTGGTAACGAATTAGAAAATATCGATACATTTGAAATATCCTTGAGGTAAGTAAAAAGGGTTTTCATTATTAATTAATTAAATATTGAAATCTCTACGGCGCATAAATGTTATAAGTATTGAAATGATTAGCCTATACTGTAGTAAAATTTCACATCATTTTTTTAGAAATTACTCTGAATTACCTAATATGAAATTTAAGGTAATGATGATATTGCTATGAGGTCGAAAATCAGAAATGACGATATTGTATTTTCTACACGTTTCTACAGGATTCTAAATAAATGGTTTTCAAACATTGATCCGTCTGTCTGGCTGAAACCACTCCACAGATCAAACTAAAAAAAGCAACAGACTTCAAATTTGGGACAAGAGTTCCCCTGTCGAATGTCATACTAAGGTTTATGAGAAAATAGCAAATACACAAGGAGTAGCTACCGTGTAACTATTTTGGTTTTAAAGGTATTGAAATTATAGCTAATAGAGTATATAATATAATTGCTTTTGATTGTGTATTGCTTTATTGAGTGGTAGGTGAGAGCCGTGCAGTGTTACACACCCCAAGCTTATAACTTACATTCGGTTAACAAATACACCAAGTAGAAAATATGGATGCTTAATATGTAATCGTTTACCAAAAACTTATAGGCACGTATTTTATAGCTATGCAAGATGCTTCCAAAACAATTATTTCTACTATTTATATTTCTACACTATTAAAAATGTTGAGGTGTGAATATGCGGCAAATTTTCTATAGTTATACAAAAATTTCACAGTGCACTACTCTGAGATAGCTTCATCAAAGAGGTTTCACCATATTTTTGGTTATTGTTGAACCATTTTCTGGTTTTGGAAACAAATACCTGCAAAATGATTCAGCCTAATATCGAAATACGGGAATTTTTACCACTTGCTTTTGCAGCTTCTTAGTACCGATTTTCAGTAAAATCAAGCGCCAATTTACAATGTAAAACTACACAGTTAAAAATTTGTGCTTGTTTTCACCATGATATTGGTTCCTAGTAGCTGCAACAGCTGTGTGGTGAAATGTTTCACCTTTTTTTCGGTGTTTGGTTGAACCATTTTTCTGGATTTGGAAACAAAAACCTGAGAAATGGTTCAACCGAATACCAAAAATATGGTTAAACGTTTCACCACACAGCCGTTGCAGCTACTAGGAACCATATTTTTGGTGAAACAAAGTGCCTAATTTTTAACAGTGTATATATCTGTCTTTAAAATTACCTATTTCACCAATGGAGATATATTTAAAACTCCTTAAACATATTAACTTTAACCTGCACCTAGGGCATGATCTAGGAAAACTCAGCCTATAGGCACGGCTTTATTTGGGTCCCCTTTACGGAAAATGGTGTGTATGATTGCCCGTAATAATGATGCTAGTTGGCCGATTTATCATATTTTTGCTATCATTTTATCGGCTTACCTATAACATCGATCTAACCAATCACGTTAGGTCAAAGTCAAGCTAAAAATAAAGTGGGATCTCAGATTTTTAAATTTACTGAAATTTTGGGGGTCTATAGCATTTAGCATAATATAAACTAAAAGGTAGGGCCCTTAAAATGTGGGGCCCTAGACCTGGGCCTAACGGGCCGTATGGTAGATCAGGCCCTACCTGCACCTAAGGAGGGAGGTATATGTTAAAAATTAAACGAATGAATCAGAAGCGCCATAGAATTTCATGTCAAATGAAATAATAAGTAAGAAAACCAAAAGCAACTGAAACCTTCAAAGAGTTTAAAAAATCACTATTTTCAAAGTTTCCTGTTTTTGCTTCCTTATTTTTCAACGAAACCTGTAAACTGTCATGTCTTACACTTTTTGTGACATTTCAACATCTTTGGGAAAGTTAAAGTGTGAGTTGGAAAAAATATGTTATGGTTTCATTTTTAACAAGAAGTTCTGAAAAAAATTAGATCAGTTTTAATGCAACTTTAAAACTCACAGAAATTCTTATAGTATGAACAGATAGACAGACGGACAATGAATAAAAATAGCGGTCTCTGACATCTAATCTTTAAAACTTTTTTTAGTCCGATAGTTAGTATAGAAGCTGAACGGGAATACGGACAGACACACGTATGGACTCATTGAAAGTCAGACAAAAAGTCTAAGAGAAGGTCTCTGATGTCATCCATTTTAAACAATAAATAAATTTTTAAAATATGATGGTTGAGACGTAGGGAGGAGTTGTTGAAATGGTGGAGGATCCTGGTAAACAGACGGACACAAATACACTTGAAATGATGTTGAATTTTACCGACATCTGCTCAAGTGATGTTAGTTGAAGGAAATTATATCTGCTCAACTGAAGTCTACTTACTTTTCAACCAGGATAACTTTTTTTTATTGTATAAAAAAATTAACAATTTTTTTTATTGTATATTTTGGATTAAAAATTAAAAGCTTACTTTCCAGCCTCCTTGGCAAATATTTTCGGTTTGTCTAAAAATAATCTATGCAGATTTTTAGTCAATTATTTTCGTGTATTCTACTTATATTGCAAATGGTCTGTGCAAATAAAACGTCCCACGAATAATACCCTATGTAGAGGGTTTGCACGCTAAATATGTTCCTAAGTCCGAGATCTGCGTACGATGTCACTCTTAAAAGTTTTTTGGGTGCCCACTCATTTGTCGGCTCGTCTCTTGACTGTTTTTCTAAATTATGACAGCCGTCTCCGATTGCCCTCGTCTAAATCTAGTGCAACGATAATGGAAACTAACACTGTAGGATAGAAAATCAGGGCAAATTTGGCAACAACAAAAAGTCGAATGAAACACTAAAAGAAAAACCTACATGTGCTTTCATCCAATTTTCTAAAATACTTCATGAGCAATTTCATTAGTCTATTTTTAACGAGTAATTACACATTTTCATAATTAGTGTGTTGGCAGTAAAAGATCCCTTGAGTAGCCATTTGGCTTGGATTCCCTCTGAAAAATTAAATCTCTTCATACTTTAACATCCACAGAGAGCTCAGATTCATTGTAATCTGAGTGTCAAAATTGGTAGCGAAAGCCGCCTAGATGGAGCCACAAAAAATGGCTCTCAGTGCAGGGGATTAGTTGGTTGGTTGGTAGACATAAATTTTCAGACTTGTGTGCTTGGTCACAAAGACCCGCTTATAAACCATCGCCAAGAAAGACGGACACGACATACACACCCATATAAGACAGATGCTGCCATCTATCTCCACCTCCACAGTTAAGACATGTCCCTGAAGGAGAGGGAAATAGTCTCCATGGACCTGTACCCGTGGGAAACTGCGCAATGACCGACCACAGGACTTTCGGACCCAACAGATTTAACGAGCACGTACTCCGCATATACTCGACAAACACAAACATCCATGCCTTACCGGGATTCGAACCCGAACCCAGAGGCTCCAAATGCTAAATCCCTAACCGTTGCGCTGCCGGGTCGGCTCAGTTCAGGGGAGTATGCCGAATCTGCAAAGGTTTAAACGCCAATAAAGTATCTACATTGGAGAAAAATAATTTGCGGGTCTACTGAATAGACGTTAGTCCATGCTCCTGGTCAATAACTCTCGCTTTGCTCTAGTGTGCAACAATATTCAATCAACTCAACCCAATACACAGTACAATGTACCAACTTGGAATACAGTGTACAACTCTATAACCTTATACTATTCCAGCCCCATCTTATTTGACTAGGGATACGATCGGGAGAAATCTCTCAGCCGGCTTATCTCGGCCACATTCCTCGACTGTCATCAGATAAGACACTCGTCCGAGCGTAACCGGAGTAATTACGGGCTACGACACAGAAGCTTATCAATGCTCGGGAGTGTGTCCGTGGAATACTACATTCTGATTCAAGACTTAATACAGCAGTACATTGTGTGGGTTTTAAATATATGTTGCGCTTGGATGTTATCACAATATTGGATATATTATAGTTTTTTTTTAATTATGATAATTTTAAATTTTTTCACATTTTGTACATCCTTCAGATAAGACACTCGTCGGAGCGTAACCCGAGTAATTACGGGCTACGACACAGAAGCTTATCAATGCTCGGGAGTGTGTCCGTGGAATGCTACATTCTGATTCAAGACTTTCTTTACAGTATATTGTAAGGATTTTAAATATATATTGCGCTTAGATGTTAACACAATTTTGGATATTAATAGCTTTTTTACAATGCTAATTAAAAAAATTTAACACTTTGTGCATTCAGATAAGACACTCGTCGGAGCGTAACCCGAGTAATTACAGAGTACGACACAAGAGCTTATCAATGTTCTGGAGTGTCCTTAGAATCCTACATTCTGATTCAAGACTGTAGAGCAATGTATTGTAAGGATTTTAAATATATGCTGCGCATGACATGTAAACAAAATTTTAATATTAATATATATTTTAATTAAGATTTTAATTTTTTTTGAAGCATTCAGCATTCATTAGATACGATGCTAGTCAGAGCGTAACTCGAATAATTACGGGCTAAGACACATAAGCTTATCAATTCTCGGGAGTGTCCTTAGAATCCTATACATTCTGATTGATAATTTTGTATCACAGTGTATTGTGCATCTGGCCTCGCAATTTTTATATAAAAATATAGGAAATATAATTTAGTATTGAAAACCTACTACAAAAACAGCAGTTAAATTTAATATTTTTAGAAAAAGGTGGTTTAAAATCACGAGTTCGGCTTCTCAATTAACTTGGGTGGTTGTAGCGAGATGTTGATTTTACCAAACCAAACTGAAAAGAATATTCTCCTTCGTCAATACGCCTGTGTGATGCCCTGGTGCGATTCATCCAATCACTACAAAAAATAATTTCAATTAGCTGGGTATTTTTTTAACGATTTTGTAGCCAATATCGCCAGAACAACATTTTCAATAAATACCGTGCACGTTTCTTCTTTTATCAAAATGGTATAGGGAAGAAGCGTAGTTGGAAATGGACAACTGGAACGGCCACGCCTACGGTGACGTCATAGTTACGTTCAACGTTGTTTTATACCCCGCAAACAAATCCCTTTGCAGCTAATTTCCCCTTCCCCAATTCATTAAGGAAACGCCTATGAAGACGTCATAGGTATGCCATCTACCCCAAAAACAAGCCTTTATAATTCTTTAAAGGAATTGACACTGTTCTACACAGAGAAACTCATTTTAGGTAGGGGAGAGTGGTGACACTTTCCACCTGAATTTTTATTAACTACATCTGAACAGAGCTGGGTGAAGACAAATAATTTGTTGTTGGTAAAATTTGCTAGAAAGCAAACTATTCTTCATTACATTGGAAATGGATTTCTGAAATAGAAAGCGATAAACTTCGGGTAAGCTATTTGAAGATAAAGACGATCTTTTTATATTTAAGTACCCTGAATAAGAGGACAAGTTTGGGATTAATTTTAGAAGATTTAGTTACAAAACTATCCTTTCCAGTGATTCAACAAAAGTTATGGGAAAATCTTCGATTTTGAGTTTTAACTTTGATGTTTCACCTTTCAATGGGAAATAATTGTTTTTTTAAAAATATAATTTATTCATGTAAATTGTGTTTGCCTTAAAATTTTATTTCGAGGTCATTTTCTGATTCCTTTTCCATTTTTTGAAATTTTAATTAAGGCAACATTTACCATGTCCCATTAGCCCTGCACCCTGCCCCATTAGACCCCACATATGAGGACTAATTGAATATTTACATGATTGTTTAAAATGATCAGCAACTAAAATATGGTAATGTTTTAACATCTATCGAATGACTTTTTAAGTAAACGAATGTTCAGTTTATGAGCTTGTAAAAATAGAAATTAAAATTCTTATATTTTTGCTAAAATACATAGGTTAATAAAAAAAACTATCCCATTAGCCCTCCCCTATAAATTTATAGCTTTGTAATTATCTGCAATTAAGTATAATCTGATTATGTTCAAATTTTAGCACATAATCGTATTAGTTAGATGATTCTGCAGAAACAAATATTAGCCTACTATTCAATTTTAACTCATTCACAACATAAATTTCGCAACGCGAAACAAGCTTGGTTATTATTCAACTGTAAGCTAGGATTCGTGTATTATCCTGCAATTATTGAGAATAATTAAACAGTTATTTGAATAAAAAAATACTTTGAATTCCCTCAATAACAGCTGTGGTTTAAATTTAGAATTTCAAAATGGTACCTACCAATTGAAACTACCAAACTTGTATAAGAGGCATATAAAATTCAATAATTCTATATTAAAACACGGATTAAAGCAATTTATAAAATTAATTTGTTAATATAGGATATTTTATCTGGTCATAAGATCGAAGCTTTAAAAATAGCAAACAATTTACGTAAAAAAAAGTAGTTGAGAAAATTGATTTTTATAAATTAAGATTTTTGTTAATACTTTTAAATAATTAGAAATTTGAAAAAAATAAATGCTGTAAAAATATTAAATTCTTTTGAAAAATAAATGCTGTAAAAATATTAAATTCTTTGGAAAAATAAATGCTGTAAAAATATTAAATTCTTTGGAAAAATAATAGCTGTGAAATGTCTTATTTTACGTCAACTGAGTTACACTTTAACGTAAGAGTATCTTTAAGACATAACTCTTTTCAATTCGAGCAATTCCAATGAAAATCGGAATTACAATATTTTTAATTTTCTTATTCTAATATTTTTTATAACAAAAAGCTTCCAAATTTCTCTGTTTATAAAGAAGAAACATTAAAACGCCTAGTGATAGTGAGATAATTTTCTAGCAAAAGCCCCATTTTGAGCGTATCTTCAGTCTTAGACGTGAAATTGTAAACTTTTTTATTCTATTTGTAAAGTTTTACAAAACTTCATATCCTTATAATTAATAGAAATTGGTGTAACCTTATCACTCTGCGCAATTTCATTTCTGGCAATTACAAAGTTTTGATGTCAACCACAGATTTTTAAATATATTCAAAAAATCGATACACAACTTTGCGCATGATATGAAGGAAAATATATAAAGAAAACAACTATGTTTCTTGCTGCAAATATTTTATTATATATCATATCATTTTTTTTTACATAATAAAACTAGTTGCGCCGAAAATCAACGTTGTTTCCAAAGACGATTCTCAAATAGAATTGAAACATTTTCGGCAATCAATGTTTTCTTAAGTAAGAGGAATTCAAGTCGAAATTATGCTTATTGTAGCCGACTCGGCGGCGCAACGGTTGGGGAGCTAGCCTTTGGAGCTTCTGGGTTCGGGTTCGAATCCCGGTAAGGCATGGATGTTTGTGTTTGTCAATAAATGTTGTTATTTGTCTATGTGTTTGTGTCGTCTCTTTCTTTGTGTGTCTCTTGTGCCTGTGTCATTTCTGGGGTTGAGTTCAATAGACCTGAGGTCGCAGTGCTTGGCGAACTTGCCCCCCACCAAGAAAGTCATAAGTCATGCTTATTCGTAACATGTGTATGTAACATTTGAGGTTAGCGGCGACAAACAGTCGCCTAGATCAATCGTTCCCACAGAAACTGTTTAGTCATCACATTTCACAGTTGATCTTTCAAACTTTCTCATAACTCTGATTGGTCAGTGGAGCGGGGCTGGAGATTTTTCGCCATGTGTACGTAACATTTCATTTGAGGTTGCGTGTGAAGAGCATTGCTACAAATGCTTAATGATAGTGAGATTTTGAAGTTTTTCTATCCAAAGCGCCATGTCGAGAAACCGACGTTCAATCTTATTTTTGAAATTATAGACTTTTTGATTCTCCTTGTTTACTTTAAAAAAAATTCTTACGCACATAATTACTAAACATTGCAGTTACCTAATCCCTCTGTGCAATTTCTTTCCTGATAATTACAAAGTTTTGATGTCAACCAGATATTTTAATAAGACAACATATCTACAACTTTTCTCATAATACATGGAGAAAACAACGCTGTTTCTTGGTGAAAATCGTTTTATTTAATGCACCATAACTAACGTTATTTTCTTCGTGAATTTTTAAATATAGTTTAAACATTTTCAACAATATATGTTATTTTAATTAAAAGGAACTTAAGTCGAAACTTATACTATTATTCGTTGCATATAGTATTTTCCTAGTTAAGGGGACGCGGTACCCAAAAAATTAAATCCTGTATTTTTATCGCTAGCATTCAAATTAAACTATTTTTACAAAGAACTAACATTTAATAAACATATACGAAAAAATAATAAAAATTGAAAGATGAGTTTTTTTTTAATAAAAAAATTGAAAAATTTAACGTTTTTTCAAAATGCTACTCCTCCTACAATTTTAAGAATTTTTTGATGGATTTTTTTGGAAAATGTTCCCACAACATCTATTAACACAAGTTGGTATGGATATTGAGCTATCATTTAAACAAGAACATTTATGTAGCTTTATGTATAAAAAGGGACAAAAAAAAAATTATAAATTTTTAACTTCATAATTTTTTTTAAAAATATATTCACACTAGACCTTATCCCATACCAACTTTTGTTAATCGTACATGTCTCAACGCAGGAAAAAAAATTGGAGCTGTACATTAATTTACCTAAAAGCCTTAGGGTTTTAACCATTCACAAGCTAAAAAGATTAAAAATTGAAAATATCAACATAAAATTTCAAAAACCATTTTACCAAACTACTATATCATTTTCAATAAACCTCCACCATTATTAAATATTCCTTCTTTTTTTGCAATATCCTTACGTCACAGCATTCGAGCATGTTTAATTATTTTCTGAGTAGCCCTAAATTTTGGGTAATGCGTCTCCTTAAAACGAAAGCATAAAATATTTACTCTCAAACTTCTGTTCCATTCCTTATTCAACATTTGTGCCTCTATTTGTATATTTGTTTTATTGGTCGTAAATGAATTGCATTGGTTTGTATTCCTGTTTGCATGTGTAGCTTAAACACGCAATCTGCAATGTTTGAATATTTGCTTCAGCATATAACTAATAATTTTAACCTTATTTTGTTTATTTACCTTTATATATTTTGTTTTATAAACACGCAGTCTTCATTTAATAGTTATATAAATTTGTTTTCCGTGTGTTTGTCATATATTTAAAAATAAGTTAAAAAATCAGTTAATAAAAATTAAAATGTTGTTTTTAAAATGAAGTTTCAAAGTGGTTTATAAAAATTAATATGAAAACATGTTTACGTAAGACATTTATAATTTTAATATCATTACAGTTTGGTAAAATATAAGTTTGAATGTTTTGTAAACATCTTTGTTGAATTTCGATGTACCATTTTACTGTTCAACATTTCTGCGTGTCGACGATTTAAAACTTATGCTGCAAAAATTGCACAATATCGTCTTGCGATTGAAACCATTTAAACTTTGTTTAAGAATTTAAATAGGAATTCACATCCACATTTATTTTCTAGCTTTCGGAAATTATCGTAAATTGTAAAAAGAAACCGCATTTGTTCTTTTTTTTTTTAGCAACTCTAATTTTTAAATTATTTTATTTTAAATTAGATAGTTTCGATATCAATCTGAAACAGAAAGTCACGTGATATTCAACCGAATTACGTAGATAGTGTCTGGATTCGTAAACAAATCGAACAAATCGAAGACGCCTTCATTTAAAATTGTGAAGATTGGTTTACGTGATAACAGTCACTGTTACTAAACACGCCACGATCAATTGGAAGCCGCTTTTAATTTCCGGCTATTTTCAATGATTTATAAACTTATTTAATTAAAAAAATAATATTTGCAATTTTTTAACCTTATGTTGAGGTTCCTAATTGTTATTTCTACCTAGAAAATTCAATTAAAGAAAATTAAAAATAGGCTGCAATGGACAAGTTGCATGAAACGCGAAATTCATAATTTATGTGTTTTTCTGGTACATTAGAAGCTGCAGATTCCGAATGTAAGGTTAAATATTCACAAATATGTTTAATTTCAACAAAAAATGCATTTGAAATTTGCCGAAAATGTACGTCACTGAAAACAGCTCCGACGTCAACTGTTATGTTTTAGGCGATGTTTCCATCTATGCTGTAATACACTTTATAAAATAGAAAACCTTACAATTTCTGCGAAACCTCATTAAAAGAAGAAGAAAATATTATTTGTAACCAGTTCATATCAAGGAAGTTAAACAGCTTGTTCCAAGTTTGGTTGTTAGATAAAATACACACACTAGAGCGCGTATGAGCTATTGCAGAACTATTGACTGTTGGATCTGATCGGAATAGTCGAGTGAAATCATTCAACGTTTGAAGAAATTAATTGGAATGAACATGACATGTTTCTGTAAAATAGCATAACTTTTTAAAGAGTTTGATAAGGATGAAAGCGCGTTTCACAGTTTCAAAAGAATACAGTGAAACGTGATACGAAATAACACGCGAAGAACAAAAAAAAGCCAACCGTGACGTCATCTGTTATGGTAAGAGAGGTTTAACAGGAGTGACGTATCATTAACTTTAAAAATGAATTTAAAAATAAATACATCTTTAAAACCAGAAATACTTGAGTTTTAGAGGTTTTTTAATAGGCTTAATCGAATAAATATGTTTGTGGAAAATGCTGTAATTGTCTATTCCTTAACGTGGGTCTGATAAACCAACCTACAAAAGTTAAAGGTTAAAATTATTTTACCAAAAACATATATGTATGTTTAAAGAAATATTCAACCTGTGCCTTATTTGCAAATACAGTAGAACTCCAATAGGGTATTTGACTAAAAAAAATTATTGGCTTAAAATATTCTTATGCCAAAAATATTAGACCCGTATACCCGTAGACCCGTAGACCCGTTTTTTCTTTTTTTCAAATACCCCATAAAAAGGGAGAAAAATGAATTTTAAAATTAGGACGGAAAATTACGCCCGAAAACGCTTTGTGGCTGTCACGTGGTATTTATGACGTCACTAGTAACTATAAACAAACTTTGAAACACCATTTTGGAATCTACTTTAAGCAAATCTGAACTATCCGCTTCTGTAAAACCTCCTTTCATTATCTATATAATTCTTATTTTAATAGTAAATTAGATTAAATCCCGTTTAATTGGAAGCAAAAAAACATCACACTGGTTTGTATATAGATACTAGTGACTTCAGCCAAATCGACGTGTTTGTGATCACGTGACGTACCGACGAAAAATAAGCCATTTTAAAAAGTTTTTATGATTATTTAAAGATTTATTTTGCAAAAAAAATATATACGTTTGTTATTTTTGGGTTCAAACTATAATTAATTTAATATTAGAAGGTATTTTAGCGATACAGTCAAGTACCCGATTATCCGAAGCAATTGGAACCTAACCTTGTACACACATAATCAGAAATTCGGACAATTGGAGTTTTTTCTGAAATTCCGATGATCAGCATTCTTCGGATAATTAGAGTTCTACTGTAAGCATAATTTAACGGACATCACTTAAGCGGATTAATGATCTTCTATCTAAATTTAAGCATATACATACTTATGGATCCTACACTCAAATATATGCGCCTAATCAAGACTCAAAAGACCGATCACAGAAATGCTCTAATGGAAAATTAGCTGTTTCCTGGACAGTTCGCTTTTGAGCATTCGAAACAGTAATTATTGACTATTATTTGATCTATTATCTATAATACGGATGGGGAATCTGAGTAATATTCGGTCCTAGAAACGAGCAGTTTTGCAGCACGGAACTCTAGTTCTTGATTGGGCAGTGGTGCTTTGATGAATTTGAATAATGAGCTCTGGGTTTTGCAATTCAAATCGCTATTTAGTAGTCCTTCATAGTGGCTGTTTCTGACATATTTTAATGCATTTAAAGAGTTTTAGGGCAGCCATTGTACGTCCAGTAAATTTCAAACATTTCTGGAATATAACAAACTGGAGTTAAGAGGTTCAGGTTAACATATGAATAATATCTGAAAAACAGCCAGTCAAAGGGAGCCTAGTGGTCAGCGTCTCGGTCTCGAGATCGGAAGGTCCCGCGATCGAGTCCCGGTACCACTGAAGACCTACCGAGTATATGCGGAGTACGTGCTCGTTAAATCTGTTGGGTCCGAAAGTCCTGTGGTCGGTCATTGTGCAGTTTACCACGGGTCCTTGGAGACTATTTCCCTTCCCTTCAGGGACATGTCTAAATTGTGGAGGTGGCGATAGATGGCAGCATCTGCCTTGTATGTGTGTGTATGTCGTGTCCGTCCTTCTTGACGAAGGTTTATAAGCGGGTCTTTGTGACCAAGCACACAAGCCTGAAAATACATGTCTACCAACCAACAGCCAAAAGTGTTTTCTTTAATATCCTGACTTTCCCTCCAGATAGTTAGTTAGTTACAACGGTATTTTCAATAAGTCACTTTTTCCCAGCTCAAATCATAAATTGGAAGTCTTTCATGGGTGGGATTTCTCAAAGGATGAAATGTATTGTTGGAAGTTGGAAAGTGGTTTTCGTTTCCTCTTTTTTTATATTTTATCTAGATTTTTTATAAGTTTTATTATGTTGAAGATGGAATTTTCTATTTTAGAGAAATTGATAAGGCATTTAATATCGAAGTTATTATTTTTATTTTTAAAGTAATAGAGAAGTTCTTGTTGTTATAAACTTGATTTTTGATAATAGACATAAGTCATTTGGACACAGGGATGTAGGCTTAAATTTTAAGTTATAAAACTTGTAAAAAGCAAAATGTACAATCCTTTATATGATTACTTTTCTTCTTCAAATAGCAATATGATATATGAATTGTGGATTAATGAAAAAATGAAAAAGTTTTATATAGATGAAATCTTTTTTTTTCCGTGTGTTGAACATTTTTGACTAATGAAAAAGACAGCAGCTATTTAAAAATTCTTTTGATATTGACAACTCTAACGTCTTAAAATAAGAATTTTTTTTATTGTCATATATATTTTGGATAGAAAAGTTTTGTAAATAAAACTTTGTGAAATTAAAAAATATCTTATTAAATTCCATTAACGTAATTGAATTAGTCTTAATAACCTAATTTACATACTCTTCCATAAATTAGAGATAGCAATAGCCCGAATATTTTTTTTTAATTAAAAACCATAAAAGGACAGAAGTTAAGACAGGGGAAAAATCAAGTCCCCATTTGTTGTTGATTACATGTGTATATTTCTAACCAAATTTTTCAAAAATGGTTTCTCATTACACTCTTTTGATATAATTTTTTTTCATTAACTAAAAGGAAATTTACAAGCATATATAATGCTAACGTATTAACGGCAAATGATGGCCAGATAATTAGCTTAGTTTAATGATATTCAGATTATTATCAACAGATTGATAATATTTTAATTTATTAAAAAATTTCTATTAAAAATATTTGAAAAAAATTAAAGGAAATAATGAACACTCTCTGTATCTAATTAACTTAAGAATTTACCTCCATTTCATTTTGAGACGCTTGTGCTAAAGAAAATTGAAAATTGATATCAGATTCTGAGTTTTAAAAGAGAAATTCATTTGTATCATAATGTTATCATCATTGTTATGATAACAGATTAAGATCTTTAAACATGTATTTCCTGGAAAACAGGAGATCTAGGGGTGATTTAATACAGTTATTCAAGTTCATAAAACAGGGAGACATGGAGGGCTTAGATTTTACCTTAAATAGCCGGACCAGAGGACATGAATAAATCGAGCTTTAGAAGGGAGGTAAGAAAACATTATTTTTACGATAGAGTTGTCAATGAGTGGAATGCTTTACCAGATTATGTTGTGCATTCGAAGAGAGTAGAAGATTTTAAGAAGAATCTTGACGGTCATTGGAAACTGGTAATGTATTAGATTTATTTTGGACCAACCTTGCTGGGCCTCTGGCCTGTTGTTGGTCGACAATTTTTGTATTTGTATTTGTATAGCGATAAAAAGGGGCCCAGATAGCCGAGTGGTTTAGACAATTAAGCTAGCAGCCTGCGCGCTGTAACGGGTGCGGGTGCGAGGTGCCCTGGGTGTACTTCCTTTCCCTGTGACAGTAAAAATTCTTTCTGTGTCTGTCTTACTTGACGAAGGCTTATAAGCGGGTCTATGATCAATCACACAAGCCGTAATATATATGTACCCTACCCTACCCTACCCCCTACCCTCCTATAGCGATAAAAATTATAATAAAAACAATAATACTTTAAATATTATAAATATTTCATTGCACAATTTTTCTGTATTTTTTTTAAGTCGATATAAACAAAATGTATTAAAAATTATAAATATATTAATATGAAAATTAAAATTTTTTTGAAAAAATTTAGAAGCAAAGCATGATAGTGCTACAGCTAATATAATATTTTGCCATTGTACAAAAAATTAAACTAAATTGTAAAATACGGATACACTAATACTATATAATACGTGTTCATAGACAAAAAAATAAACAAAACCCGATAAAATCGCTATTTAATTCCAGAAATCTCGTTTCTTTAAATTAACAGCTTAATACCAAAGTAATTTGAAACGAAATATATATGATATATTCTCTCTCTCAATAAATAATTTTCACTGTAAAAAATATGCTACGTTACCATGATTTTTAGTTGTAGCTTAACACCAATTTAGTAACAAGCTTACTAAACTCCAAATATATGAGGAACCCGGTACTCTACAGAGTCCATGTGCAATCATAAATGCAGTAAAGCTAAACGGATTAGGAAACAATGTCAAATTCTATATGATATTGAACAGTCGATAAAGCGTCGTTATAGTAATAAAGGATTGCAAAGTATATTCTAGCCTTCGATATAACTTTGACTTCGGTAAAAGAGCATAATAGTTATTTATGCAACAAGTGTGAAAAGTAACACTTTTTAAAACTAGTGGATTTAATTTCACGAGCGAGGTACGAGCGAGTGAAATAATGACACGTGTTTTAAAAAGTTTACTTTTCACACGTGTTTTATACACTATTTTTTATAATTACGTGAAAAAAATCAAATATCATTGGTTCAAAAATAAATCACGTACTAATTTTTTTACGTAAAGAAGATCGGCATCGATAAATCTCTGGAACTACAAAAGGCAAACTTATTTTTTAGTTTGAAGTCAAACATTTGAACATGGATACTGATTCAAAAATAAAAAAAATAATAACATTCACGCGCATAATATTTATAAATAAAGCAGAACAATAAATTTCTGGATTTTATGAATATTATGAAATAGAAATTTTACTTGAAATGTCGGCATCTTATGAAATGAGTGAAAAAAAGTACTTTATTTCACTGCTTTTGGGTGAAAAAAAGTAATTTTTTATCACTGTTTCTGAAAAGTATAACTTTTCGCACGCGTCTGATATTAAAATTATAGTGTAAAAAATCGCATTTCTTTCACGCAAATTAAACAAATATTTTTAAAAAATTACACAAAATAAGCTTCAATAGTTCACTTAATAGTATAAGGTTATTGTACACTGAAGAGTCAAAATAACTGGTATAGGCATACATCTGCGAATAAAGGTGCATAAAACCAATCGAAGTTCGTCGCTATGTTCAGCAGCGTCTATGTGCTGCTATCATGACAGGTTATGAAAATTGAAGGGATTTTGAAATTATCGGGGGTTGAGAAATGAATTTCCATATCCATGTATCTCCGAGGTGGAGATAAATTTTGGATTTTCACTTACGACAATTTCACGAGTGTACCATGAATATCGATAATCCAGTAAAACATCAAATCTACGACGTAGCTTCGACCTTAAAGACATCGTGCAAAGCCGGGTCCATTGACAACTGATCATTAAATGTGATAATTGCCTATGCCGATTCTATGTCGTACAAGTGTCGACTTGTTAACCATTTAATGAATATTCACCGATATGGGCTTCTAGAGCCGTATATATCACGTATCCGCAATATATCATGTTTAATGATTTTCGTCCGTTGTCGATGATCCGTTTTTGCATGATCTTTTTTAGGCCGCAGCTGTGTCGTGGTTTTAATGTTTTATTGGATTATCGATATTCATAATACATTCGTGAAATTGTCGTAAGTGAACATCCGAAATTCGTCTCCACCTCGGAGATGCATGGATATGGAATTCCATTTCTCAACCCCCGATACTTTAAAAACCCCTTCAATTTTCGTAACCTGTCATGATAGCAGCACATAGACGCTGCTGAACATAGCGACGAACTTCGATTGGTGTTATACACTTTTATTCGCAGATGTATACCTAGACCAGTTATTTTGGCTCTTCAGTGTACTATATTAAACACGGTTAAATATCCCTGTAGAGGTTTCGAGGCAGCTTAGGTGCCACCTATTTTTTTACTTCGTTTTTGTTTTGTGACATTACTCTGTTTTTGGTGAAACCTTACACCGTTTTTGTGATGTAACCTTACTATATCTTTGTGATATAAGATTACCGAGTTTTGGTGCGAGTTTACACCTTTTTTTGATACAACAATACTCAGTGAAATCGAACACAGCACTTCCTGCTTCAGTTTTTATTGTGCAACATTACAACAAGCGTTTTGCAGTGTTCGGAGAACGATCTCTCGAACTCCTACTAATAATAAATTTTAAATTATGTGACAAAATGAAGTTGTGCATGGAATAACAGAATCTAAGAAAAGATAAAAGAACAAAGGGAATTAAAACCTATAAAAAAAATTTTAGTAATTTTTCAGCCTTAAAAATGATTTTAATCAACATTTGTTGAATATTTGTTGAATACGTTCATTATTTCCCAATTAGTTATTTCAAAATGGGAAGTTTCCCTTTTGAAATTTTAACGTAAACAATAAACTAATTATCGACTTTTTTAATTGATAAATAAATTATTTCCAGAAAAGTTATTTCGTTTAAATTAACTGCGGTTAATAGCAATATTTTCTTTTATAATTATAGATACAATGGGTGATGGTGCAGCGACATAGTTGTATAATTATTATCTAACATTTCATTTAATATTTTAACTAAGAAAAAAACATCTTTTAAAATAAATATAAAATTGAACTAATTACTTTTTACGCTTACTTTGTGTAAATTTAATTAAAAAAACATTTTCTCAAGAGATTTTCCTTAATCTTAGAGGGTAATTAATATTTGTAAGCGAAGATCAATATTTTTTACCTGTGTTCATTTTTAATATCCTTAACTTCGGTGGTTTTAATTACAAAGAAATATTAAATTAATGGCAAAACTTTATATTTGAAACTAGCTTAGCCAACCTCTCGTTGTTGTGGCTCATTTCTCGCTGCTGCTTCCTCGATACACCTCTGAAGACCCACCGAGTATATGCGGAGTACGTGCTCGTTAAATCTGTTGGGTCCGAAAGTCCTGTGGTCGGTCATTGCGCAGTTTACCTAGGTCCCTTGGAGACTATTTCCCTCCCCTTCAGGGACATGTCTAAATTGTGGAGGTGGCGATAGATGGCAGCATCTGTCTTGTACGTGTGTATGTCGTGTCCGTCCTTCTTGACGAAGGTTTATAAGTAGGTCTTTGTGACCAAGCACACAAGCCTGAAAATATATGTCTACCAACCAACTAAACAACCTTCCTCGATACGCATTTGAACCTTGATTTAAAGTTTCGCTTGTACGTTCTTGTCCCTGGTTCTTCTTAGGTTTGATTTCTAATTGGCCTGTGTCAGATATCGTATTTCCTTCCAGATTTCATTCCTGCAATTATTTCGATTGGTGATATGTTCCCATTTGACATTGATTCAACCATTCACTGATCAAATAATGATTTATGTCATTCGGTTGCCCCTCAAGACCTGAAGCATGGTCATTATTTATCACACTTCTTCCTCCATAGATCCCTAGATATAGGATGAGGAGCAGATATGACCCTGGGGGAAAAGGTGAAGGCACTTTTCCACCAGTATCCCATAAGGCAGTTCGCAAGCCAAAATATCCCACTCGCCCATGGCGTGCCATAAGCCACCAGA
The DNA here is from genome assembly GCA_019343175.1 of Oedothorax gibbosus. Classification (NCBI taxonomy): domain Eukaryota; kingdom Metazoa; phylum Arthropoda; class Arachnida; order Araneae; family Linyphiidae; genus Oedothorax; species Oedothorax gibbosus. The sequence continues at coordinate 35,754,549 of CM033274.1, read as the reverse complement.
TGGCACCGTGAGATAAATTCAACTAATAAAAAATATATATTAAATATTAACTAGTTAAAACTTTTGTCAGTTTTGCTAGCTTAAGTTTATCACTGGATAGGTTTTGATAATTTCTGGTAGATATGAGGTATTTATTCAGAAAAGAACCATTTTAAAAATGCAATTTTTATTGCATGTAACTCTTCGGCAAAAGAAGTTTTTTGCCAACCAGTATCCCGTGATGCATTGCGAAAACGGCGAAAAGCGGCTTCATCACACGATCGCGGAAAGAAATACATATATGAAGAGTACAAGGGAAAAACTGCTTAATTTCGAGAAAACTTTCATCATCAGGCCTCTTTGGCGATGAAAGCGAGTCATCGCCTAAACTGGTGAGAGGAAATCGGTTACTCACTTTGTTTTTCTCTCGCGGCAACCCTGATTTACGCCAGAGATCAGCAGACACGAGTCACACGTTTGTACCGCGAAAGAAGAACCGAAAGGAAAACCGGTTTTCTGTCGCCAATGTCCGCCAAGCAGATACAATTACGGCACTACTCCTAATAAATAAATAGGTTCTTCCCCTGTACTCTTCATATATTTTCTTGCTTCAATGAGTTAGAAATGTCGCAAAAGCAATCCTCATGAATCTAACCCCAAAATAACTCAACTTCTTTTCGATTCTATATTATTAAAACTAAAATTATATATCAATGTCCGTTGGAAAAATTTTACCTAATAACCAACTAAAATATATTTGCATAATTGAAAAAATGGATTAATTAAGTAATTTAACTTGCAATCAGTGCAAACTTTTGCCTATTTTTGAAAACTCGATTATTGGCTATTCTTCTACTTGAACACAAATGATTCAGTGATTCGGTTTAGCAATTTAATGAAATCACGCATTGCGTATAATTTTCTAGTCGTCCCCATTACTATATTGTTTTTTAATGATTTCTGAGGTCATTCAAAAAGTTTTTTTTTTTTTTTTAAATATGTGGGTCATTTAAAATATAAAAAGTCATTGAAGTCAATAGTTTATTATATCTACCCTATTAAAAAAGGAATCTACACGCAAATACCTTTTGCTGCAAATAACATTATTCAATATTACTAATAACAAAATGCAAAATGCTAATTATGATTAATAATTATCAATACTTAAATTAATATTTACTAGTAATTAATACTAATAATATGTGTAACAATGTTTTGTTTTAATTATTAGTATTAATTAATATCAATTAGCGTTAATACTAGCATTAATTCTTATCAATAATAATTATTAAAAGGTTAAAGTAAATATAAATTGGTCCTCGTGTAGCTCTAGTACGACGATATTTCAAACTAACAATAAAATTAAATATCATTGATAGTTATTAAAAGGAACCTTTCAACATTTAATATTATTTGTAATGTTTTTAATTATATGAGCTGCCCAAACAAGTTTTAAAGAGGTGTTTAACGAGCAAAATTATGCCAAGAAAAAGTAACGCTAAGTCAATAAGTCTCGGTAAATACGCATTTAAACGTAAAAAAAACTACCAAATTAATTATATTTGATTTAATCATAGATATCATAGTTAAAGTATTAGATTGGCTGATCACGTGACCTCCAATGCTAACGACGGGACGAGCATGAAGGCCAAATAAGAGGGCAATTTGGCCAGTGTGTTATGCCACCACTTTAAGGAGAAATTGCTACGGCATCATCGGAAAAATACCATTTAATTCTAAAATTACCAAAAAAAAAATACTAGAAAGGCATTTTAAGTCACTAAAAAGATTTAAAAATGCAGCTAGTATTTTGGAATCTTTTTAGTGACTTGAAATGCTTTTTTATTATTTTTTTTGGTAATTTTAGAATTAAATGATATTTTTCCGATGATGCCGTAGCAATTTCTCTTTAAAGTGGTGGCAACACCCTGACCATTTTGCCCCCTTAAAATGCCTCCATGCGCGTCCCGTCGTTAGCATTGGAGGTCACGTGATCAGCCAATCTAATACTTTAACTATGATATCTATGGATTTAATAAACATCAACTGAGTGATAGTAATAAAATATTGTAATTTTGAAGTTATATTATTGACGTCTTTTAAAGGGATACGGTACCCAAAAATTGGTCAAAATATCGAGTTTTTAGTTTTTTCTTTTTATTATTCACAATATCTTTCTGAACCATTTACTAAAAGTTTCATAATGATATCTTCTGTAAAAAAAGTTATTAAATATTTTCTGGAGTCATTCCTATACGTTTGAATACGTATTTCATCCTGCTTTCAACCTGTTTTCTCTTTTTAGCGTTTTTCAATTATTGTGTTTAATAAATCCCTAATGCTTTTTTGCTAATTAAGATCAAATTTTGAAATTTTTAACCTGTGTTCTTATATAAATGGTGCACAAAATTTTTCATGGAATAAGGTCTACTATGTATGTTTTTTTTTTTTTTAAATGTTGAATTCAATAATTTGTAATTTTTTTGTGATTTTCAGTATAAATACATGTTACTTTTTAACACTGTAGCTCACATTTTAAAATACACGCACAGTTCTTGAACAAATAGTTCCAAAAACACAAATAGTTTAAACTATAAAAGTTTGGTGAAGTTATTCTAAAAATTGAAAGAGTAGCATTTAAAAAAAAGTTCAAAATTGACTTTAAAAAAAAAATAATAAATAACTACTTGTAAATATTTGTTTTATTGCTAGAAAATGTTTATTTAGAGTGAACATCATATAAAACCACTATAATTGACAAGTTTATGTTGTAATTCCTAGAAATAATGTTTTGGGTACCATATCCCCTTAACGAAAGTTTTTCAGAACAACCTAATGTTAGCACTCACCACTATTAACACATCAATAGCCACAGTGACGATTGTCCTAATTTTCGATCACCAACCATTAATAAATTCGGCGGACATTCTAATAATCCAAAATATCGTGGCTTTATGCAAATTCGAACCTATATCGAGTTTTGCTATCAACTTTGCACACAGAATCGATTTTAAATGAATACGGTAGATTTGAGAATCCGACACTCAGCGTACACTAAGTTGGCTGAATCCAATCGGCTTTGCCATGGTCGTCACTACTGCTTTTAGCCCTGACATCGGCAGCATGGTCTACGAGCCAATAGAGTGGCAAGTCTAGTAATTTATAATTTTGATACTGAGAAAGGAAGTACACCCAGGGCAAAGGCGGGAATCGAACGTGTACCTGTTACAGCGGCGGACTGCTAGCGTTATGGCCTGCGATCCAAACCACTCGGCCATCGGGCCCCACATGCTACCCTATACTGTCTCCGTGTTTGTCCATGGTGCTGTTGCCAGGTTCAGTATCTACCCTACTATAGAACTCTTTGTTTTTACCCTCCGAGCGTTAGACCCGGCTTTTTCCGCATTTTGTGCGTCAGTTTTTCTTACAATAACCTTAAATTTAGAATTTTTATAGGGGGCTGGGGAGCCCAGTCCGTTAGGCCTAGCACGCGAAAGGTCCCAGATTCGGGTCCGGGCATCGCCAAAATAACTGCCGACCTATAAACGACCCAAAATGTCCGACGAATAATACCCCATGTAGCGGAAGTGCACGTTAAATATCCTTCAAAGTCCTAACGCTACGTACGATGTCGACCTTAACGGTTGCGTTGGGTGCCTACTCAGGTGTCGGCTCGTCACTTGACTGTGGTTCTAAAATATGACGCCTGTCGTTAATAGCCCTCGTGTAGCTCTAGTGCGACGACAATTCAAACTAAACTAAACAAAAATTTTATAAATATTACATTCATAATTAACTTTTTTTATTCGGAAATAATTTTTGATCATGTCTTCAGAAGTAAGTGTAAATATATATTCGTTCTTCAAAAATAAGAAATAGGTTTTTTTTAATTATTATTTTTTAATATTGTAGTTGAAATAATTTAATTGAAAATTTATGCAGTGAAAACAACGATACATCCCCCCCCCCTTTCCAGGCCGTTCTGAAGGTTGTAGTTTTGAAAACTCGATAATTATTGGTGGTGGAGCCCGGATGGCCGAGTGGTTTGGATCGCAGACCATTACGCTAGCAGTCTGCGAGCAGTAACGGGTGCGGGTTCTATTCCCGCCTTCCTTTCTCTACCTTACCTTCCTTTCTCTCTGTGTAATTTTTTTATCTTATTGCGACCATAACTCAGCGATTATATACTACTTACATCCTTCTATTCTTCTGTATTCCTTCTCTGTGACAGTAAAAAGTTCTTTCTGTGTCTGTCTTACTTGACGAAGGCTTCATAAGCGGATCGCTGATCAAGCACACAAGCCGGAATATATATGTACCTACCCTACCCTACCCATTATTAGTGGTCTAAATCATTTTTTCCATTGGATTATTATGCTTTTATTGGTTTGGAGACCTGCGATCATAAGGTCTTATTTCCCCTTACTCCACAAACAAACCCACAGGCACCAAATTCGTCCAAGAACTGTTACACCTACAGTAACTGCTCCATCCTGTTCGAATTGCCCATTTGAGAATATAGAACGTAGTAAATTGGATTTATCACTTCCATACAAAAGATCCAGCTTACGTGGAATAATACAGTGTGGTACTTTTAAAAGATTCCTTAAAACGAATAACAAAACGCATCTCATGGGACTCTTTTGAAAGTGCTGCTATAAACTTAGAACGATTTGGAAGAGAAATTTATATTTTAAATTAGAAGATATAAAAGTTCTACGAGAGGATTTTGTATGATATACATGACATATTATAACTTAACCATCTCTCTCCTTAATCTTATATTTTTTAAACTTAATAACTTAAATTATCTTTCTCATATGCCATTAATATCACTCAGTACTTTAACATCCCAACCACACCCTGTCGGCGACAAACAGTCGCCTAGATCAATCGTTCGCAAAGAAACTGTTTAGTCATCATATGTTTTAAGTTGATCTCTCAAACTTTCTCAAAACTCTGATTGGTCAGTGGATCGGGGCTGGAGATTTTTAGCCATTCTTGTGGGTATTCGGTCACACTCTCTCGTCGACTGCAGACGACAAATCAACCTTCTCCTGATGAATAGCTCTTAAATAAAAGATCTTTAATTACTCCGCAGTTTCCCTGTCGACTTGTTTTACATACATAACAAAGGTACCCATACTAATGACCAGGGATTGGAAAGTTACTTTAAAAAGTAACTCTGTTACAGTTACAGTTACTTAATAAAAAAGTAACTCTGTTACCGTTACAGTTACTTAATATGAAAAGTAACACGTTACAGTTACTTAGTACGAAAAGTAACGATTCACAGTTACTTTTTGAAATTTCAAGTTATGAGAAAAATTGTAATTTAGCCATCTTACCATTTTTCAAAGAAAATCATTATTAACGAAACAATTTCACAACTCTGGCTGACGTTAGCAGCCAAAGTGGACAATGCTAGTTTGCTTTTTCCCTCCCAAGAAAAGCTCAGATTTCGGGAATGCGAAATGTTCCCTTCTCTCTTAGGAGTGGAATTTATAAATAAGCATCAGACAGCCTTCGGAAAGTAACGGAAAGTAACGCAATTTTTCGTTACTTCGTTACCGCTAAAAGTAACTAAGTTACAGTTACAGTTACTTTCTGAAAAATGCAACGGCGTTACCCGACGTTCCCTAAAAAAAGTAACTGTTACAAGTAACGCGTTACTCCAATCCCTGCTAATGACATATAATTAGATAATAACTAATTAAAATGAATTTAATTAAAAAAGTTAGCAAAACTGTTTGTTTTTGTTAACCAAACTGCACTATTATCTACTGCACACAGCTAGACTTTTAGATTGTTTTAAAAGTTCCAGTAATAATGTTATAAATCTACATAAGTCCGAGATGATAATTAAAGCAACATGAATTCCATCCACCAAAGGCAATGAATCCAAAGAAGATTTAGCGTGCACCTCTTCCCTGTGCAGGTGCCCTTTTTTAGTCATAGTGTTAATTTAATTCTTGTACAATATTCATATAAATCCAAATGATACTTGAAATCACAACCTCAGATATCGATCACATCAGTTGACCTTGGTTTTAAACTACGAGTTCCTTCGTCAATATCAAATATTAAGATCAATCCAAACCAAATTGACCTTAAACTGAAATTATATTGGGCGATGGATAAAAGGGTATTTGACTAATTTTTTTATCATCGTAAATTGAGCGTCTGTACAAAATAAAAATACGACTTTTTTTATTTTTTCAAAATTTTGTCAAAAAAAGTAAAAAATGAAAATTTTGACGAAAAATTACGCGCGAAAACGCTTTCTGTCTGTCACGTGGTATCTGTGATGTCACTAGTAACTATAAACAAACTTTGAAACACCATATTGAAATCTATTTTAGGCAAATTTGAACTATCCGCTTCTGTAAAACCGCCTTACATTATCTCGATATTTATTATTTTAATAGTAAATTAGATTAAATCAAGTTTAGTTAGAAAACAAAAAACAGCACGCCGCGCGGGTTTGTTTATACTTACTAGTGACGTCAACCAAAACTACGTGTTTGTGATCACGTGATGTTCACGTGAAAAAATGCTTTTTTATAATTATTTTTTTAATGATTTAAAGATTTATTTCGCAAAAAATATATATGCATTTGTTATTTTTGACTTTAAACTATAATTTAACTACTATTGGAAGGAATTTTAGCGATACAGTCAAGTACCCTATTCGACCTGGGCAGAGGATGGATTGTTTGTGAGAAATAAGATATTGCTTGAATTTACTGTGACGTCACTGAAGGCGTGACTATTCTAGTTTAGACGACTTAGCTGCCGGGTGGTTTGTTTGTGGGGTACAGAGCAGCGGTTGACGTAGCTGATACGTTACTTTAGCTGTGTCCATTCCAGTTGTAGATTGAAACAGAGAAAAAATTTCATATTTTTTTTATTTCCAATAATTCCATAAACTAAGATTTTTAATTTTAAAAAAATGGAAAAAGCCTTAATTCTACTTCTGCATCACATTAGCCTCTGTTAATGACAATTTTTTATCGATAGTCTAGCTCTCAAAGCGTTAATTTATTTATCTTATTATCTTAAAGCCACAATATTATACTCACTGTGTTTAATCGTTTAATAATCTCAATAAAAAAAAGTTTTATGCTAAATGTCACATAGAATTTTGCCAACAATTCAACTTTTTTTTTTTAAATCTTTTAAGAAGTGAATTATTAAAGAATGGAACTTGATCCTTGAACAGAATCGTTATAATGCATAACTGAACTGACAGGCGAATAACCCGAGTTACGTCTACTAGGTTAAACACAAATATTTTATTTTAAATTCTGCTGCTTTGAATTCTAGATTTATTTTATGTTAAACACTCTTTTTTTCTTATAAAGTTATTTTTGTAGGTTTTTATCGCTGGAACAATATTTGATAAACTTTTTTTTTTAAAAAGCTCTCACGGTAATTGCTCTAAAGGTAATTTGATATGAAAAATTTGCCTGTCGCTTTGACCGATTGAATAATAACAAGTTATCTGATCTGTGTTATATTTATGATAACGGCAGGCAACTTTGCATGTCGAGTCTCATTTATAATGTAGATACACCAAGTTATTTGATGCGTCACGAACTTAATATTGAACTGTTCCAGATAACGTAACAATCTTCAAGAGAGAGATGAATGCCGGGAAATATAAAAAGTATGTTTATAATATTGTCGCGTAGTCTGAAGAATCACACGAGGTATAGTAGCAATCGAAGCTGCCTGGGACATAATCTCGACAAGCCAGAAGTCCGACAGCCGAAACTCCGACAGACCATAATCCCGACAGCAAAAATTGTCAAAATACTAATGCAAAAATTATTAATTAAATATCCCTGTCATCGTTCTGTGTCTATACTATAAGAACGTATGTAAGTTTTAAAAAACAAATAAGGTAGGAAATTTTAGTTCCTCTAGAATTACTTGTTTCTTGGTTGTATATGCGATTCTGTGTAAATAAAATTAAACTTTGTAGAAAAAAGTCCGAAATTTTAGTTCCGTTAGGACTTATTTTTAAATTCATAACATCGCGATTCTGTGTGAATAAAGTAATCTAAGCAAAAAAAATAGACTATATAAGTTCCTTTAGAACTTCTTATTCTTATAGTTGTATACCCGATTCTGTGTCAATAAAGTTTAATTTAAAGTAACGAGTTCTTTTAAGTACACTGTTTTAGTTCCTTACAACTTTTTTTTTCATGCTCTATTCTGTGTGAATAAAATTAAACTTTTCTCGTTGAAATTAATGGGCTTATCCAGTTTATCCAGTTTCATTTCTTTTTGGGCCAAGCATATAAATCTTCCTCCTTCTCTTTGATCTACACGTTACGGAAATACAACAACTGTGCGTGTCGGATTTCATTAAGCCCCAAGAGTGTCCGAGTTACTTGAACAACAGCCTTAGCACCGAATTCCTCACTAAGTTTGTGGTATTTTATTTGCTAGAATGTCTTTTCTTTCTGAGAGTTTCTTTAAGTTGTTTTTAGAGAGAGTAAATATAAGATTGAGGGTGTTTTGATAATAAATGTGTTTTTTTTTTGGTTTTCCTATTGATTTTTCTATCTGTAAACAAATGTGAAACACGTGTTGAAGTTCTTTTGAATGCTGCCGTTCGCATAGATGGAATGCATTATTTTTTTTATCGTTACAATTTTATTTATTACAACATTTTGTTTAATCAAAATTTAAAAGATTTAAATAATCCAGGATTACAGACAAAATACATAAAATTTTAAAACTGTATTGAAATAACCTTCATTCATTTTTTTTTTTGATATTTTAGTCTATCTAAGAATCTTTTTGAAAACAATTGTTTTGCTTCAAGTTTTTTTTTTTTTAATTTACTTAATGTTCTAAGAGGAATAAAAAAATTATCTAAACAAATATCCGCCGTAAAAACGACTTTAAACACTCCACTATCACGATTCGGAAAGTTTAAAATATTATTTGTGATAAACAAAACACAAATGGCATTCACTAAACCATAAAATCTATATAATTATCTTACATGGCTCCCGAATTTTCTTATATTTCTAACTCTGCAATAACAACCCGATGCGATCCAAATAGAACTGCGCAAGCAGTTCCCGCCCTAGCAGCAAATAATCGGTTGGCCGAGCATCGGCCAAACGTCGCAAAAGAATACTGCGACATCGAGCCGACACGTCGGAAAGGGATTGGCGATGTCCATCGTAGCGGCTGCGTTTCGTCCTTGGCAAGCGACCATTTGCCAATCATGTGCGACCACTTACCGACGCATTTTGGTAGTCGGCAAGAGATCGAAAATGGCAATCGGCAGCACATGGGGCCGATATACAAAACACGACCTTTTGCCAATCGTCGGCGACTAGTCACCGCCCTTTTTGCGACCCCAAATCGTCGGTTATTGATCGATTTAACCATCGCAGCGACTTCCCAAGCAGCAAATAATCGTTGGCCGAGCATCGGCCAAAAGTCGCAAAACATTCTGCGACATCATGCCGATCACTTCGGAAAAGGGTGGGCGATGTCCATCGCAGCGGCTGCGTTTCGTCCTTGGCGAGCGACCATTTGCCAATCATGTGCGACCACTTACCGACGCATTTTGGTAGTCGGTAAGAGATCGAAAATTGCAATCGGCAGTACATGGGGCCGATGTACAAAACACGACCTTTTGCCAATCGTCGGTGAATAGTTACCGCCTTTTTTGCGACCCCAAATCGTCGGTTATTGATCGGATTTGACCATCGCAGCGACTTCTTGCCAATTCAACGCGCGGCCATTTACTCACGTCACGCCAACCTAACTCGCGTTATTTTGCGATCATAAACCAATTATCTTGCGACCATTTACCGACGTGCAGGCGGTTACCCAATGCTTAGCCGAGTTGATTACAACGTCTTTCCTACGTATTAACGGTTTTTACCCAACGTATAACCAACATGCTCCCGATGCTAAACCGAGGACTTACCAATGCATTTTCTACCTTTCGCCGTCGTCTATATCCGATGCTTAGCCGGGTAGATTCAAACGCATTTCTTAGGTAATAACGGTTTCTACCCAACGTTTGACCAACATGCTCCCGATGTTGAACCGAGAACATATACCAATTCAACTAAAAGCTTAACCCTTTTATAAAAACCATTGAAGCAAAATAATTTTTTCATTATTTTATATAAAACCCTGTCTAGAATAATTTTTTTTTTAAATTTCAAATTTTCTTCACGAATTTCTCGAATTCATTACCTACCTTGTTTAACAGCTACCTATTGAACTAGACTTAATTTAAAATTTCCTAAAAACTACAAGCCCGTGGGTACTCACAAATTAATTTTAAACACAAGAAAAAAGAAACACTACTTGAATTACTAATATTTTAATAATAAAATGACAGTTAAAAATACAAATACAATACATATAAAAATGTAGTACTTGGTAGTCTAAGTCCTGAAGATGTTCCCTTTCTATCACTGATCTGTTGTCTCCTGAAACTGTGCAAACAGCATCTGAAAGCAACAATTAACAATATAAGTATAAACAGTGATAATACTACACCTTAATAGATTTATATTTATAACAAGCTAACACCCAAGTGTTGTAAATCATTAAAATGTAGAAAAACGTTTTACTATACAATATTTAATATACGGCTTAACTATTTGAATATCATAAAACACTGATCTAAACATAAATTTTCATGCAATCAAGAATAATTTATTATCAGAGATTTAAAAAATCAGTATTTGTTCCTGATAAGAAAAAATGAAATGCATTATATCACTTAAGAGGCTTCTCTTTCACAAAGTTTCAATATGCTATAATGCTTAGAGAGGGATAGTTATTTTTTAGAAAAGAGTTTAATTGCTAGGCACAATTATTTTTATTAAAAAATTCGATTTTTTTTTTGGGGGGGGGGGAGAAGGGGGGGGGGGATATTATCCAACTTCGCCATTGTTTCATAAAAACATATTTTTTGGTTTATGTTTCTTTAAGTTTTTGTCAAATAATTTCCAAATTTTACCCTATTATATAACATTTTAATTAAAATATGGAAAAAATATCAAGAAATTAATATCCAAGTATTTTGGGTATTTACCGTTACTTATAAGTACCCAAGTACTTTATATCACTATAATTGTACTATAATTGCACTATAAGTAAAATTAAAATAAAATATTGGGAACTTACCAAGCATCAATCCGCCATATCCCCTTCCACTGGATACCCCTTTATACTTCAGACTCAGCTGGTAATCCTCCATACTTGATCCTTCGAAATTCCCAAAGCATGAACACTGAAAAATGAAATACAAGTGAGTGGTCACAGAATAACATGTTTAGTTTTGAAAATCGTCGCACTAGAGCTACCAGACTAACATGCAAGACTTTTGACTACAACGCAAGCTTCGAGGACTCTTTTCTAGTGCCCACTCATATGATTTACTAAAAAACAGTGTAAACATACCTGTAATCGCTCTCTCCCCCCTACTCGGATTTTGGCTGGATTTATATAGTTAAAATCAAAATAATTTAAGGACGCACCAATTCTAATATGGGTCTTGATTAAGTTAGTTTGAATTATCGTTACACTACAGCTTCACGAGGGCTATTGCGAATTAAATTTTAAAAAACATTACTTCAAAATTTGATCGAAAGAATAAAAAAATCGAAATTTTTAGTGAGATCCTGAATGTCATATTCACCCTATATTGAATACTTACTTTAATTATTAGTAAAATTTCAAAAAATGTAAAAATCTTTTGGACTTGGTCTGACGGGTCTGACTTCGTCAGACCAAGGATGATTAGTCACAACAACAACAACAAAAAATGGTTAAGTGTACTTTTGTTGGTTTTCAATTTTCATTTGGTTGCGAAACATAATTTTAATTCGTGTTAAACTCATTTCAAGTATATAAATAAGAAATTTTCAACGCAAATATTTAAGTTTTATCATATATAACATGCAAATCCTCAACTGTTGGAAGTCAGAGGCTAAGCTCATTAGGTGGTTTAGATAAACACTTAACGCGCTTTATAAAATAAGCCCGTGCAAGAGAGACACAAATGAATGCTGCCTTTGAATCTTACTCAAAATCGTCTGATAAAGTCAGCAGCCTAAATAACAAAATCTTATACTAAATCTTCCAACCTTTCTCGTTTTGATAGTCCGCAAAATTAAGCTAACAAATCGTATTAGTAGTATTTTAAGCGACAGACCAAAACACTTAAAAAAAAAGATAAATTATTAAATTTACTTACCATAGTTGCTTGACCGCCGGCTCCTCACACTCACGTGGTAGAAACTCTTCTGTTAATTTGTTGTTTCCGGCTGTCTATTTGTAGTCATCCTTATAAGGAGCTTTAACACAGCCAATTTCGCTTTGTAATTTAGAAATCTGATCAAGTGATGAAGTCAACACCTGAGCGGGCACCCAACGGAATTAAAAGAAACTCTGCTATTTCAATGTTTTCGTTTATAAAGTTCGCGATAAAAAGTTAATGGATTCGACAAAATCTTTATCGATTTTGGAAAATATCAAGATTATATATTCTTGATAAATGTATTCCACGCTACATTTCAGAAACCTTTAAGCTTATGTAGTTTAAATAAACAGAAAACTTCGTTTCACTCATCAAGGTGCTTGTCACTAGATTTTTTGGTTTGGTTGTAATAATCTATAAAATTTATTTACTTCATGATCGAATTGAAAGATTGTGCCGACATAGGCCCAATCTCTACAAACGACCACTTTTAATTGATCGCTTGACGAGGTCGGGCCGATCTCGTAAACCGACGCTTAAAATACCAACAAATCGACTGATTGGCAGACGACTTCAGCCCCATCTCTATCCGATCTCACAAATCGACCTGTTTTTGTAGACGTCGGAGTGACTAGTTGGCGCGACGTCTTCCCGATCTTCGTAAAAAAAATTCCAATCATTTGCCGACGAAATCGATGATTGGCCAACAATTCGCCGATTAGGCTTGCTGCCTGGGCGGGGGTTGGCGAGCAATAGCGAGCAGGGGGCGTGCCCCCTAGTAATAAAGAAATCTTTTTAAGTTGAATACCAAAACAAGCAATAAATAAAAAAAATAATATATAAAAAGAATTAAATTCCTTTTTAGTATAATAACCATTCAGGGGAATTTCAGAAGAAAAAAAATCAAAAAGTTGAGTAAAACAAGAGTGTTTAGAATAAGGATATTTCATAGAACCACGTCAAACAAAGCGGAAATAAACTTTCGAATAAAATAAACTATTTCTCGAATGCACTTATGAAAAAATTCCTTTCAAATTCGTCTGCGTGTTCGCATTTCTAGAATATTTTATTTGTTTTTCGATTTTAAGTATCTCAATCATGTTGAAATATGGATGATTGGAAAAATAAAGTTTTAATCTATTATAATAGTTAGAGTTGATAACTCCTAATAGACTAAAAAAGTAATTACATTTTCTTTAAACAAAATGAACAGAAAATGATTTTGATATCATAGCAATAAAAGTGCATTTGGATAATTGAACCGGTATTAAATGCTGAGTATCTCAGTACTAAAACAGACCACTCAATCGACTCAGTATGATTTTAAATTCGAGATTTAAGTATTTGTGTTTGATAATAATGTTCTCACGTGACAAAATGATTACATCCGTGTACTCATATTTGAAACTTTCATTTTTATCAGTGCTTAAATGAAGAGCTGAGTGGAAGAACGTGCTAAGTGACATTTTTGAAAAAATTGAGATTTTTGTGTCAATGATCATGTTATTACCTGCTTTAAACATAACAGCTTTCAATTTTTTAGAAAACATTTGATTTCGTATATTTTTCGCATACGAAGTTGGTAGGTGCACGCGTTTTCGTCACTTTTTCAATGGAAGAACTTGCTAAGGATCCTTGACACGTTCTTCCACCGAAATCGCCCGATTCCGGAACGATCGTTTAGTGAAAGAACGTGCTAAGTGACACGTTTGCGGATATTCGCTTGCATTAATAGCAAAACAAATGGTTCTTTTGTAGTTTTAATCAAAAAGAATTAAACAAAATGTAATTAATATTTCCTAATTAACTTTAATTATTAAATATAATCAATGAAATTAAATTTATATTGCGTAAAACTGGGTTTTGAGTGCATTTAGCAAAATAGGAAAAAAATGCATTTTGATTTTAAATTTAAACGGAGTTAAAGGTTTTAACATTTTATAAAATGTCGTCTGATTTTTATTGTAATAAACATAGATAATTTAGCAGCAAACAGATGGTATAATTAATAGAAAGTTGCACCTGCTCTATGGAGATGACAGTTCGCAGTTCGCGTTAAAACAACATTGCACCGAACATTCAAAGCATCTGGTTTGTTTAAAAAAATGAATTATGGGTACAAAAATCGTTTTAAAGCCATTTTACGTTTGATCTCTAAAGCTATCGAATGCATTTTGTGCAATGTCCTAAACTCCTAAAATTATTAAAATGGAATTAAGAAGCAAGCGGAAAGCTGAATTTTTGCTTGAAAGTGTGAATAAAAGCTTATACGGTAAGTACAAATTTGGTCAAGATATTGCTTTGTTATGTAAAACTAAAATATTTTTATAATAATTGATGTAAAAATAAAGTGACAAAGTATAAAACGTTATAAGTTCTTAATATTTATTAAAATATCATTGACTTTTAAAAAGTACTATGCATCACGATTGTAAAAATAAATTGTTTAAACGATCATGTTCGACCGTTGTAGAAATGCTGTAAATTAAAGTAGCTTTCTTAAAATTGATTAAACCCTTAATTAAAAAGGAGAAAGGAAAACGTAAATAACCTTAGGATCTATAATCTATATCTTGCCATACAACTTATTTTTAATTGTTTTTTTATATCAAAGTTTGTTTTTAAATTCGATTATTCTTATCTAAAAACTATTTAAAATTTTATTTTGCGAAAACTGAATATTTTTACGAAAATTCAGGGTTTTGTTTCGAGTATCAATATATTTTTCCCTTTTTGAGGTATCGTTTGTAATAAGGTTTTGAACAATGGCACTTTTTGCCCCAATTTATCAACAAAATGGCACAAATATTATTTTAAAAACAGATTTTTATACACTACATTCTTTTTTAAAAAATTATGTGTAGATTATTTATAAATATAGTCGAACTTCTCGTTAACGTGAACTCCAAGGGAGAACCTAAACATTTTGTGTTAACCGAATTTCATGTTAACCGTCAGGAATTTTTTTTTACAATGAACCAGTGAATGTTTAAAAAAAATTTTAATCGAAAAAATATCCTTAATTTATTATGTTATACACTAATAATACAAGCATACAACGGGCTTGTTTCAACACTTTGTCAAAGAAAACAATACAACCAATAAAATCGCAGCTCGGAGCGCGTGACGTTATAAAAAACCAATGAGCTTGTCTCAAGTAGTTGGAAAAGAAAACAAAAAAACCCAATCAAATCGCAGTTTGGAGAGCGTGACATCTTAAGAAATATTCCCATTAGTAATTCAATTGATATAGTGCATTTGGATTAGTACATATTATCGAAAAATTAGGTAATTTATTAAGGAATAGCATTTAAGAACAGTGCATAGTTACTAACGCTATTGACACGCAATTTCCGCTTTTTGTTTTAAACCTTTGTCGCCAATATCATTAAAAAATTTTGTTTTGTTTCTGAAGAAATATACTGCTGCTTTCGATTCATATTGAATGAAAATCAATAAGTTTAAACCCGAACCAATTGTAATTTCATACGTCCTTTACCTTTGACCGCTGTACAGAAAACACCCACGCTTTTCATGACGAAATGGATCATCCGACACCTGTCGATTAAAATTGACGAATCGTGGAAGATCCCGTGATTTTCTCAGAAGTGGAAGAACATTTATTTTTAGAATGATCGTTGCCATTTCCTGTTATGTTTTGTTTCATTTGTGATTCAAAACTAAGGAAAAAAAGTCAAATTCCGAATATTTGTGTTCGGGTTAAGCGGAAATTCGCCTAAAGCAATTGCGCGTTAAGATTATTTTAGTATTATCTCAAAGCTTTTTAGTCCGGGGAAATGCTTTCATTTCACGTTAAGCGGAATTTCGTGTTAAGCGAGTTCGTGTTAACGAGGTTCGACTGTAGATGGGAAAATCTATATCAATGATTAATAACTTTTCTCTTACGAAAATACGATCTTGAACGTAGACACCTTAACATACTTGAATTACACTTCATGTGTTTTATTATTAAAATATTAATGTTAAAGTTATAACGTACTCAATTTTTATGTAAAATAAATCAGGAGTTTTTAATCAAATTTATCTTACTTTTAAAATAATTTTACGTCAGTAAGTTATTAATAAATGTGTTATTTCATACCTTCATAATACTAAAAATAGATAATTAACTCTATCAGTGCTTAACATATTTTTATACCTGAGCTAACTGCGGATTATATAACTGCGTCATATTTAATCTTTACTTTTACTTTAAAAAATGTTTAAGAAAATATTAAGTGCGAGTTTATTTAAATTAAATACTAGAATTTACTTTTAAAAAATGTTTGAAAGGAAATATTAAGTGCAGTTTTATTTTAATGTTACGGGAATCGCTGTAGAAATTTTTTTTAGTATTGCGAGTCATAACTTACTGGGTTATTGGGGGTCAAAAAAGAAATTTATTAAGTTTTTAAAATTTAATTAAAATATTTAACTTTTCAATTACAAAAATAAACCTGAAACTAAAAATGTAAATGACAAATGTGTTCATTATCAACACACAAATAAATGTAATTTGTATAAAAGTTTTTTTTATCAAAATTCTTGTATATCAACGAAATGACATTATATTAATAAATACTTTAATCCAGTAAGGAAGAACTGTTTTCGCCCTTTTAAAGTTTTATAAATACTCAATAATTGAACAAAAAATAGTTTAATTATGATTTACTCTTTAATAAAATGGAAAATAAATAATATTTAGTGGATTTTAAAGCTAACTGAGCTATTCTAATAAAATCCGACCACTAAAAGAAACCCCATTGCAAATGTTTGCAACAGTAATACAATTTAAAACATACTTATTGTTTTATAATGTTATATGATTTAAGAAGAAAACCTAATGTTAATTACAAATTTAACACTAATAAATTTGTCGACTTAAAGAGAGTTATTATTTTAGCTTCAATGCAACAACTTATTAAATGAAAAAAAGAATATATAAACACCCTATAAAGATAAATGTTTACTTTTAAATACTTGAACAATTATAACTGAGCCAAAAGAAATAATATGAGCAGTTTATATATTTTATTATTATCAACAGTATATTTTTTATGTTTATTTATCACAGAAACATATTTTTGTTTAATTTATCCGTTAAAAGTAATATAAATCTTTTACCGTTACAGACCGAAAATTGCGTGTTTTCATCGACTTTAAAGTTTAAAAACAAGTGAAAAAGTTACTTTAAAATAATTACTTAGTCTTGAAAACACCATATGAATGAAACCTGTTGTAATAGTTTTTCAATATATTAAAAACTTTTAATGATAGTTTATCAAAAATTAAGAAGCAAAATTTGTTCAATCAAATTCAAATTCTAAAATAATGTTGTCAATATTTTACTCTATATATACTTAATAAAATAAATATTTTAAAGAAATATTATAAAATTTATAATTGCATATTTTTTAAACAAAACATATTTGCATTAAGTTTATTTTCTTAATAGTCGCACAGAGGGTGTAAATCTTATGTCATAAAAGCAAGTTCATCAAATGTTCACCACAATGTTAAAAAGTTTGGTGCAAGATTGAAGATTGCATCAGAACTTTCCAGCTACCACCGCTATTTGCAGCGTGTATTCACCACTTTTTGCGGTGTATTATAGTTATGGTTTTACCACAAACCTTCTGAATTCACGCTTCAAATAGTGATGGTAGCTAGAAAGTTTCAGTATCCCGGTGGAGTATTGGGCCAAATTTTTAACAGTGCAAAACATCTAATTTTCACATACATTACACCATTCTATATTCATTTATTCGTCATTTAGTTGCAAATAAAAATATCCAAAGTTTACATTTACTTATTCGTCATTAAGTTGAAAAAAATATATCCAAAACCTACATTTACTTATTCGTCATTAAGTTGAAAAAAATATATCCAAAACCTACCTTTAATTATTCGTCATTAAGTTGAAAAAAATATATCCAAAACCTACATTAACTTATTCGTCGTTTATTCGAAAAAAATATATCCAAAACTGACATTTACCAATTCGTCATTTAGTTGAAAAAATGCAAAACTTATTACATTTACTTATTCGTTATTAAATTGAAAGTAATATTTTCCCAATTTACAAAGACTTATTCGTCACTTAGTTAATAAAAAATATATTCAAAAATATTTACGTATTCAGTAATATAGTATAGTCATTTAGTTAAAAAAAAATACAAAACTTACATCTACGTATTCGTCATTTAGTTGAACAAAATATATCCAAAACATTTTACTTATTCGTCATTTAGTCGAAAAAATATTTCCAAAACTTTTTACTTATTCGTCATTTAGTTGAAAAAAATATATCAAAAACTTACCATGCCAGACTTGTAGATTCAGGTATATTCGCCCCAGGACCTCTGAAGCCCTGAGGTACCAATTTAGCCACAAGTCCTTCATAATCGGCGACCGACAGCGATCGTATTTTGGTCAGCAGCGACCGCAAAGTCGCTGCTGCATTTTCGGCGGTAGCCACCTTTGACAATTAGGTGAGAGTTTTGGACACAGAAATGACACCGACTGAAATCGGTGAGAAGATTTGGATGGTTCAGTTACTGCTGTTATCCAAGAGTTACTGTGGCCTTCTATTTGTTTTTTTTAAATCAGTTTGTATTTTGGTTATTAATTTGGCTTTTGGTAGCGAGTGGTTCTTTTGTTTTGGCCTTATATTCGGTAGTTACGTTCAAGTTACGTTTAAAGTTATTTTATGATAGACAGTTGACTTGATGTAAATAATTTTGCTTATATATGAGGCTCAAGTTTAGGTTGAATTTAGTTTGGTTGTTAAATATAAATGTTTATATAATTCTAGTTATTTTTAAGATAGTTGTGGGAAAATTAATATATATTTCAAAAATACAGTGGAAGTAAACTTTTCTTTAAAAAGAAAACTCGTTTAATCATCTACAACTATCAAAAGGAAGATATGCAATTAAATTCCAACACAACCAAAACTTTTTCTTGAATTAATAAATACTATATTCCAAATTTAAATCTAGAAAAAAAAATTAGTAAATCACAAAGTTTTCAACAACCAATGTCTCTTAATTTTAGAACACCAAAATGATTCCTCGATTAATATCCGCAAACTAACTTCGGTAGTCCCTACCACTACCTCTTTCCAAATACTTTAATCCACCAAAACTTCCCAACAAACTTTTTCTAACAACAATTTCACCAACTCTACAATCCAAAACAACACGCTCCTCCGAAATTTTCCACGGTCCTTCAACACCAATTCCTCCCAAATTTTCCACAGTCCTTCAACGCCAATTCAAAAAATTGCACAGATACTGGCCAACAGGTGTGTCGATATATCCGGTCCTAGGTGAGTCGAGGTATGTGGCCGCGGTTTATAGATCTTCGCACAGGTGGGCTATTCGGGATGCGCGCGACTCTTTTTCGGGTTGCCATGGAGACACCAGATGTGGAAAGGGATGGACAGATGTGTGCTGTTGTTTACTTGTTTGTGTTGTGGAGTTGAAGAATTGGAATTTTTTGTGAGGGATTTTCTTTTATTGTGATTTAATTTAAAACGTTGTGAGAGGGATAACAAATTGGCTGAACTGTAAGCGTGCTTTCACTGCATGAGATTAAAATTTTAAAGTTTTAAGTAAATATTAAAATTCATTTTTTTTTATTTATATTTCTGGTTTAGCCGATTATAATTGAACACTCCATACTTGGTTGGTTGGTTGGTTGGTAGACATATATATTCAGGTTTGTGTGCTTGGTCAGCGACCCGCTTATAAACCTTCGTCAAGTAAGACAGACACAACAGAACACACACCACATACGTGGATCCATCTAATTTTTAGAGACAGAGGCCAACTAGAGGATCCCCAGAATTGGCTTGTCACCCCCAGAGGTATTGATTTGGTATGGGAACTTAGAGGACTTTCGGACCCAACGATTTAACGAGCACGTACTCCGCATATACTCGGTAGGTCTTCAGTGGTACAGGACTCGATCGCAGGACCTTCCGATCCCGAGACCGAGACGCTGACCACTAGGCTCACTACGCCCCACTCCATACTTTAAATTTATTAAAGTTGTAAAATTAACACAGTTTTTAAAAAATTATGTTTTGCTGTAAAATATGACAGTCAGATGACGGGTTTTTACGTCTGTATCACTCAGAGAGTTAAACAAAGTTAATTTTAGCTTCCACACTACGCTATAACGTTTTTACCGTAAAAAGTGTAAGTTTTTATAAAGGATACGACTGCCTTTCTGACCGCCACTCACTATCACAGTGGGGCCCGGGTGGCCGAGTGGTTAAGATAGCTGTCTCCGCTAACCGTCTGCGCACTGTACCGGGTGCGGGTTCGATTTCCGCATCACCCTGAGTGTGATTTCTCTCTATGTGACAGTAAAAATTCTTTCTGTGTCTGTCTTACTTGACGAAGGTTTATAAGCGGGTCTCTGATCAAGCACACAAGCCGGAATATACCGGGTGGTTATAAAATAACGCTCGCTATTCGGATAGGTCTGTAGCTTGAATGAATAATCCGAATGTAACAAACATCGAGACACTTACTAATCAAGAAGGGCGTGAAAAGAATGGAATCATAAAAAAAAACTCGTATCTGACCAGGGTTGTAAATACGAGGCGTAATTGATGTGTTGGCCGTAATTGGCATAATGGCTACGCTGTAATTAGAACTCTGTCAAGAGACGAGTTTCTTTTTTATGATTCCATTCTTTTTTCTTCTTTCTTAATTAGTAAGTGTCTCAATGCTTGTTGCATTCGGATTATTATTTCAACTACAGACCACTCCGTAATAGCGAGGTTATTTCTATAACCACACCTGTATATGAATCAACCACCCTACCCTACCCTATCACAGCACTAACTATAAATCCTACAGACAGGTGTGATACGTCAAAAAAAATTCAGCCCATCGAAACTAGAAGACATTAAAGATCTCAGGAAAAAAAATCGAAATCGAATTATTACAATTATTAAAAAACTGTCTGCCATGGAGACACAGATGTGGAAGGAATGGACAGCAGATGTGTGCTGTTGTATACTTGTTTTTTGGGATTTGAGGAATTGGGGGATTTCTGGGTAAGGTTTTTTTGTGATTTAATTTAAACAGAGTACATTTTAGCTTCCAAAACACTTTATAACATAAAAAGTGGAAGTTTTTATAAAGGCTATGCACGTCTGTCTATCTGTAACCCACTTTCTTAGCCAAAATTGTTTGTGTTTGGGAGTTGTAAAGATGGGATTTTCTTACCGCTTTTTTTGTGATTTAATTTAAACAAAGTTATAATTTTAGTTTCCACACTATGTTTATATCGTAAAAAGGTGTGGAGGCTTTTTTAACGGATGTGTCTCTAGGTATAAAAGTATAAATTTGTTTGCTGAATATACTAAACACACTCTTTACACAGGTATCATGATTCTTTATTACTGTATTACCAGCATTTTTGTGGCTTAAGAACTAAAACCACCGACTTTTTGATTCTACACTGCGTTTATAAGGTGAAAAGTGGAAGCTTTTATAAAGGCTATGTCCGTCACTCACTTTCATATCCCGCACTACAAATGTTGCTAACAAGTGTGAGCCCATTGAAACTAAAAAAAATCAGTGCATCGAAAGTAGAAAGCATTGAAAATCTTGAGAAAAAATCGAATTCTTAACTATTTAAATTATTTTAAATAAATGTGCTACCATGCAGACACAAATATGAACGGGATGGACATATGCATGCTGGGTGTTTTTCCTTGTGATTAAAATTAAATAGAATTAACGTTAATTTTAGCTTCCAAAATACTTTATAACATAAAAAGAGGAAATATATTTTATAAAAGCTATGTTCGTCGCCCACGTTCATAGTCCGCACTACAAATGTTACAGACAAGTATTATCCTTTTAAATCCGAACTAGAAGTATGGAAAATTCAGAGCATCGGAACTACAAAATGTTGTTTACTTGTTGTATTTAAACATAGTTTATTTTTTAGCTTCCACACTATGTTTATAAAGTAAAAAGAGGAAGTTTTTATAAAGACTATGTCTGTCCGTCAGTCAATTCCATAGTTGAAACTACAAATGCTGGAGACAAATGTGATGCACCAGTCAATCGTAACTACAGGGTGGGGCAAATAAAAGTGGCCCCGGTCTAGAGATAGGAATACGTTGAAATGCTTAGCGAGAAAAACTCTTGAAGCCGCCTGAAAGCTTTCAAGTGGAAATAAAAGATTATTCAAGCGTGCAATGGTTTCCCTTGACAAACCTGTTTTTGCATTGGTTCGATTGGATTAGCATCACATTAGAGCTACCATGAATTATTGGCCAGTTCAGATCGTAGTGCGTCAGTGTGAGTTGCGACTGTGTGAATGTAAGTTGATCAACTCACAGGTGAAGATGAAACACAGACTACAGCAGAGAGTGTTTATTATAGAAAATTTTATTAAAACGAATTCGTGGAAAAAATGTGGCCAGTTGTTTGTTAAAGAATTTAAAGGTGTAAAAGGGCCTAAAAAGAGTGCTATGCAACGAATAGTTACGAAATGACGTCAGCCAGGATCTGCTGTCAACAAGTCCTAAAACGTTCCGAAACGGGTCTGAACACCAGATTTTCGGTTTTGCAATCAATTTAGAATGTTTTGTATTAACAAAACCAAAAAGGTCTGATTCTGTAGGATAAATAACGGCCGAAATAATCACTAGTTGGAGCTTTTCTTGATCAGAGCTCTACAAACCTTGTTTATATTTCATTTCAACTAGCTTCTCAAACCATAGTGTAGTTGCCGGCAAATAAGTCGCCAATCGTTTTTTTTAGGGGGGGGGGGGGGGCTTAATATTGAAGCGATCAATAGCTTTAGTTAGCAAACCTGTTTTTGTATTGGTTTTTGACTTGGCATTATCTCTATCGTATTCTTATCTCCCCGTTGGGTCCACTTTTATTTGCACCACCCTGTAGAAGACATTTAAAAACAATAATACTATTCAATGGTATTTAAACATTATTCGTTGTTGCTCAGTTTTGCATGTGATACAATGTTTTAATGTTGTTATATGTTAAGTTTTTCTTGTATTAAAAATAATGAATATTGCATATTTATTTTTCTAGGAATAAATAATTTTGCGGTAAATAAGAGCAGGTAATTGTGTAATATAGAATTAATTACTGTGTTTTAAGCTTTTTTTTCTCTGATGAGCACAATCGTTGCGTGGGAGCGTTCCGTTCTAAGTGACAGATTCTTTTACAAAAGTACTTCCTTATCTTTATCTTTTTTTTTTACTTTTAGAAAGAAGTAATTATATATTATGAAAGCTTGATATGAAAAGTAATTGATCGATGCGTGCTAATTGCTCTTTTGCGTTTGTTAGCTGTGGAATTGCGATTTTTTAAAAACTTTTTCCTGTGTGCTTTGATTTAAATTGGGGAGATTGTTGTCATATTTTACTAATTTATTCAGACTTTTTCAATATATTTGTACAATTATAGTATAGAATATTTTTAGAAGAATGTATTTTAGTTCATTTTTGTTACTATGATAATCATAAATTTAAAAAAAATTATAATTTGAAAAATTATGGAGTGTTTTTTACAAGTTTGTAATTTGGTAGTTTTTTGGAATAGTGTTTGGTGGAACTTTTTTTATTTGATTTAAATTGGAGGAAATACTTGTTTATGTTTTACTTGTCGAATCAAAGATAATTTTTAATGTAATTGAGTAATTTTTGAATGGAAAATAACTAAAAAACAATTTGTTTACTTCATTTTTGTTATTGTGGTAAACATAGATAAAGACATAGTAATTTGGTAAATAATGGAGTAATAGTTTTTTCTAGTCTATAATTTGGTAGTAATGGAATAATAAAGTTTTTTTTTACAACTTTTTTCTGTGATTGGGTTTAAATTGGGGAAGATATTCCGATTGGTTTTTTTTCTTTATTTAAAGATTTTCACATATAATAGAGTAACTATGATATTTAAAATAAATGGAAGATGTGTGTTGTTTATTATTTTGTGTTTGGTAGTCATGGAATCGTGGTAAAGTTTTTTTGTGTGTGTGCGAAATTTAATGATTTTATTTAAATAGATTTTATTTTTATAGTTATTATTTTTTTGGAAGAGGGAAATTATATATTAAGAAATTGGAAAAAAAGGATAATAATCGACCGATGTGTAATTTAGTTTTGTGTTTGGAGGAATTGTTTTATTTTTGTGGTATATTTTATTTAATCTCAATAAAGTGTATTTTTTTTATTTCGTACTATTTTGTGAGAGTGGGAGTTAGTTATCTTTTAGATTAGGAAATTGTAAATAGAAAATAAGTAATAGATGTCTGTTGTTTACTTTTTTGAACTTTTTCTGTGGGATTTAGTTTAAATTAGGTGGACTTATTTGTTTGTAATGCGGGTTTAATCAAACATTTTTTTTATAAAGTTGAGTAATTTCAGAATGAAAAAAATCATTGAAAGATGTTGCTTACTTAATTATTTTTGGATAATTATTTGTGTACGTAAGTTTTAGAATCGGATTTAAATTGAAACAAGACATTTTTTATTTTAGTTTAAACAAGGATATATTTTATTGGGGGGGGGGGGTTAGGGAGAGTGTTGTTTTAATAATAGAATTTCACATAAAAAGAAACAAAAATTACGTGGAAAATATTTAATAGGTGTTGCTTATTTGTTCGTTTTTGGTAAATAGTTGCTTTTATTTTAACTTGAATTTATGTTAGGTTTAGGTTGAATTACGTTGCACTATAGAGCTACACCAGGGCTATTGGCGACGGACGTCGCAATTTAGAACCACAGTAAAGTGACTAGCCGACACCTGAGTAGGCACCAACGCAACTTTAGGGGCGACATCGTACGAGGCTTTGAGATTTTGGAGCACATTTAACGTGCACTCTCTCTTCACGGGGTATTATTCGTCGAATTGTTTGGTTGCACAGGCCGATTATAGGTTGGCAATAATTTTAGCTATGAACTGGCCCGAACTTAGAACCTTTTTTCATATGAGGCAAGCTCATTACCAACTGGGCTAAGTCAACCCCCTTTCTATTACTGTACCTTGGTTTAAATATAGATATTTATGAGTTTTTGTAATCGTAGACTTTCACATACAATGAATAAAATTTTAAAATTTATAATGATGGATTTTTTTTAGCTTCCTTTGGTTTAATCTTAGATTTAAAATACACAGCTGAACAATTGTAGTAAATAATAACTTCTAATAATCAAAGATATTCGAATTGGCTGCGAACTCATATATATATACTTTCAAAAATTAAAGTATTTCATAACAATAAAATAAACTTCCGTGTTTCAAAATATCTGCAGACGCTACTATTTCTAAGAAAAGGGACATTTCATCTGTTTGATAAAAATTTATAAAATTAGAATTCAGCTATTAAATAAGGAAGTTAAGGAGAGACATTTAGAATTGATGTTTGAAAAATATCCAATGCGTTTGTATTCCATTTTTCAATTGCAACGGGGGTTTTTTTCTGAGCAATAATGGGTTTTTTTCAACATAATATGTTTGATAATTATAATTCATGTATTTATCACATTTTTGAAAGTATTTAAGCGGGACTGGAAGGCAAAAATTGACTTCAAAGCCTATTTTCGGTTTGTTAGGAATCAAGCATTGTTTAAGTTTAAGTTTTGAAAGACTTCCTTTTAAATGATACGAATTGGTAGGCAAAGCGAAAATTAGAAGTATTTTTAATTATTATTTGAAAAAAAGATATCTGCAAAAAACTTCTACACTAAGTTTAGTTTCTCAACCTTTTATTAAATTTTTTAACATTTAGTTATTCTTTTATTTAAAAAATATTAATTAGATTTATTGTAAAAGGTGAGCCGAATTGAAAGTATTTAACTGCGACTGTAACATGAAAAATATATATATATATATTTTTTTTATGTTTTAAAGTAAGAGAGTTTTGTTTTTATTCCTTGATATCGCTGTTTTGTCAAAATACTGTCTCTCAAATTGATGTACCTTTTCCTCAAAATCTACTCAATATTTCGTTTTGAAATTTTCTATTCTTATACGTATTGTATTTTCACAAAAATTGAAGTAGGCTTTCTCAAAAACATAAATTAGATTTTTTTTTAAAAATATTACGCTAGTTTTTTTCTAATTTTTATAGAAAAATTTCGATAAATCACAAATTAAAACCTAATTTTCCGTTTTACAAACACATGCGACAATATTTGTAAAAGTATTTAAATACTAATAGATCCAAGTAGTAAGTTTTTCTTAATTAAAATAACAGTTTTATATAATCAGATTATTGTGGTTTAAATCTGTTGCTTTAAACTGATAGTCTATGCGTTCGTAAGTTTTGCCCCTTGAGTTATCTTTTCTGTAACGAAACAACATCCACAGTGAAACAACTTCTACAGCGTCAGTTTTAAGAGTCATTTTTTTTAAAGGGGACATCTTGTCATAGTTGATACCTTCGATTTTCAACTATGATAGATCTTGTCATAGTTGATACCTTCGTTTTTCATGGTAGGCTGGGGAGCCCAGTCGGTTAGGCATTCGCCTAGCATGCGGAAGGTCATAGGTTCAGGTCCGAGCATCACCAAAATAACTGCCGACCTATAAATGGCCCGTGCAATCAAAAATGTCCGACGTGTAGAGGGAGTGCACGTTAAATATTCTTCAAAGCCCTAACGCTGCGTACGATGTCGCCCTTAACGGTTGCGTAGGTTGCCTACTCAGGTGTCGGCTCGTCACTTGACTGTGGTTCTAAAATACGACGCCCGTCGCCAAGAGCCCTCTTGTAGCTCTAGTGCGACGATAATTCAAAACTAAACCTAAACCTCGAGTTTCATGAAACTTTCAGGATATATGTTAGTAGTACTAAGATATGAAAAAGTGAATTTCAGTTTTTCTCACCGTCTTGTTTGACCTTGAGAGAAGGTCAAAGTTCGAGGTAATGGATCAATGGTGTACATTATAACCATCCTTCTACTTATCAAGCCATGAGGGGGCCCGGATGGCCGAGTGGTTTGGACCATTACGCTAGTAGTCTGCGCGCTGTAACGGGTGCGGGTTCGATTCCCGCCTTCGCCCTGGGTGTATATTCCTTTCTCTGTGACAGTAAAAATTCTTTCTGTGTCTGTCTTACTTGACAAAGGCTTCATAAGCGGGTATCTAATCAGGCACACAAGCCGGAATATATATGTAATAGTAGTAGTAGTAGTAGTAGTAAGCCAAGAGTGTTCATGATTTTTTTTTTTTTGAAATATGGATACATTGTTAAAAAAATTTACTGAGTCCCGGCAGCAGAGTTGCCGGGACTTTCCCGTTTCGTTAAGTATTTTCCCGTGTATTTACAGAAGTTCCGTTTCTTATTTCTCCGTTGTTAAAATTTTCCATTTTGCATTTTCCCGTGTTTCTACTTAAGTTCCGTTTCTTATTTCTCCGTTATTAAAATTTTCCATTTGGCATTTTCCCGTGTTTCTACTTAAGTTCCGTTTCTTATTTCTCCGTTATTAAAATTTTCCATTTCTCCGTACAGGTAATACAGGTAAGGTAATCGTTTCCGGCTGCCTATTTCTAGCCTCATTTAGGAGCTTTAACACAGCCAATAACGCCTCGTAATTTAGAACCCCGGTCAAGTCACGGTGTCGACACCTGAGCCGGCACCCAACGGAACTTCGAGCGACATCGTACGCTAACGCCGTCGGGACTTTGGACTCCACAGATTTAACGAGCACGTTTGTCCCAGTGTACTCGGGCCCATCCGCGAATTGAGGATTTTTCTACTATTTCCAGCACAGATCCGATTTATAGGATGACTGGCACTAGGTGGGATTCGAGCCCCCGCACTCCTGAGAACGTTGAATCTCTAGGCTGATGTCCTAACCACTCGGCTACGGACGGGCCTGGTAATACAGGTATTTTTTTTAAATAATAATAATTTATTGCACAAAAATAACAGATATTAATTTGAAGGAAAAAAACAAATACAAAAGCAATTATACAGTAGATAGAACACCAAGGGTCACAAGGACCATATTGGCGAACGTAAAAAAGTGCATAGATGTAAATTTACAAACACAAAAAAAGAACAAATATTAAATTACAAGTAAATAATATTATGGCAACAGAAGTGTCGGGGGTATATTTAAAAGGGTTAGTCAATACAAAATGAATTACTGTACAGTTATTTTATTTCAATAATTGAAGTATGCATAATCAAAAATAGTTCTCTATATCGGGAATATCAAACAAAAGATTGATTTTTCAATTGGTTTTTGAAGGAAGTAAGATTAACTAAAGATTGTATTTGAAGCGGAAGACTATTAAAAAACTTTGGTGCAAGATAAATAAAATTTTTACAGAAAATGTTCTTTTTAGGTTTAGGAATGATGTAAATACCACACGGAAAAAAAAAGGTATGTAACCGTTACCAAATATATTTGGTGATCAGTATTTACTTGAGGTTACCAAATTATGCTCGCGGTTAACAAAAACATTTGTTACTCCCTAGCAAAATCCTTTGCTCAAAATCTAGACCGCTCCGATTGGCTGGCAGCTTGGAATCCTGGGTTTTTGGCGGCAATAAACAACATTTACAATGGCGGACGCAGGGTGTGCGAATTTACTAAAAGCTTGGGGATTTTCTCATACAAATTTTCAAGGTAAGAGATAATTTATTGTGTTTTATAATGTGTATATTGAGGTAAAATACTGAAATGTGTAGCTTATATTAGCTAAATATATTTTTAACTTTTCTAATTTTAAGTTAGTCACATCAGATTAATATACTCTGTACACTACTTTCCATGTGCTTCGAAACGTAAGATGTTTCTTATATTTTCGGATTTCCATTTTCATAATCATTTGTTATATTTATAGTTTGCTATTGAATGTTTTATCTCAATATACCTATTTTTAAATATATTATTATAGTTATATATATTTTTAATACGCCATTAGGTTTAAAGTCGGCGTGTCTCGTATTTTTTCCTTTTGTTCGGTTACTTCCGCATACCTGCCAACTACTACGGATTGTCCGTAGTTTCTACGGACGACTGACGAGGGTATCAAACTACGGAGTTACGGAAACACAGTCAAAACTACGGATAAGCTTTGATCAAAAATACAAAATTTATTTTGGAGATTTGTTTCGCCTTGGTATTAGTAATTTTTTAGCATTTAATGAATCAATCGTTCGTCGGCCTAGAAAAACAAGGCTGATGATTTTAATGGGATTTTTAAAAAAAAATCTAAACGATGTATATTTCATTTGCGGAAATAAAATGCCCAATGCGGATCAAAGTATTTTTCTTATTCGTGCGGAAAGTAAACCTACCCACGACGACTTGTAACATTTGCTAAGTAGCCGCGTAATCGCAGAAGGTTAGTGTTCTTTTTATAGTTCTAGTTATGATGAGATCGGATTTGTCAACTAGCCTCAGCGCCCAGTAATATTTGCTCGTTAGAAGCGTAATCGCAGAAGGTTAGTGTTCTTTTTAAAGTTCTACTTGTGATCAGATTTTTCAACCAGCCGCTTCGCCTAGTAATATTTGCTAGTTACAGTAGTGGTAAATAATAAGTTGACGGTGCTTCTGTCGCCAAGGGTTTGGCCTAAAAAACAACAACTTGGCGAAACTCGCGTGTTTCCCCATTGCCAGATTCCTTTACGCCGATGCAGTAACCCTAGTTACTTTCGAAAAAATAAACCAGACTCGGGGTTTTGGTTTGCTTTGGGCAACACAAAACAAACTTTATTGTACACAATGGGCTAGTACTTGCAATCCAGTTTAGTTTTGTTTGAATTTTCGTCGCATTAGAGTTACACGAGTGGCAATCCAGTTTAGTTTTGTTTGAAAATTTTCGCACTAGAGCTACACGAGTGGGAATCCAGTTTAATATCGTTTGAAAAATCGTCGCACTAAGGCTACAGGAATGGTTATCCAGTACGCACGCGTTTGGGCTACGGGCAATTTAGTTTAGTTTAAATTATCGTCGCACTAGAGCTACAAGAGTGAGTGGAAATCCAGTACGCACGCGTTCGGGGCTCCGGGCAATGTTTTTTTCTCTAAAAAAACATCAGTATCCTACATGGGGCAGTACTGTATGGCCCATTGAAAGCCTAAACCTAAAACTCGTTTTGGGGCCCCGGGCAATTTTGTTTTCTCTAAAAAACATCAGTATCCTACATGGGGCAGTACTGTAGGGCCCATTGAAAGCCTAAACACTCGTTTGGGGCCCCGGGCAATTTTTAATTTACAAAGTAAATCAAAAATAAATTTATTTAGTTTTGCAAAAAATTCCGAATTTAAATAAGCACCATCCATAATAATCGGATGTTCAAAAGCCAAACGCAAACGAAACCTCACGAAATGACGATAGAACAAAAATAATTTATAGAATACAAATAAATCTCACGCGCATATCATCCGCGCAACCTAAATTCCGCGCAAATATCACCAGCGCCAGCGATTGGACAATAATTAATTTAGAACAAAAAATCCCACGCGCCTAACATCCGCTCAAGTATAACCAGCGCCACCTAGCCACAACAAAGATCCCACAACGTATTTCACCAGAAAATGCCGCATCACCAAAAAAAATTGTTTATCGCTCCCAACAAAAGCGCCAAATCCCTTGGCGACAGAAGCACCGTCAACTTAAAATTAACCACAGTAGTAAACGTAATCGCAGTAGGATCTCGGTTTTTTTTTTAAAGTTTTCTCTCTGAAAAAAATCGCCTAACCAAACCACAACTCCTCGCAATATTTCCTGGCTCGCAGCGTAATCGTCGTATGTTCAGGGTTTTGTTTCTTTTTTAGTTCAGGATAGATTAGTCAACCAAATTTTAGGTACTTTGTTACTTTAAAAAATTACGATCCGTGGCGCCAAGGCCGCTACTTTGGATTTTTTTTTGTTGCTGAGTGAATTTCATTGTGTTTTTAATTGAAACTAAAGAAGTTTTTTTAATTCGGAAAGGTTTGCGGTGAAATCGTATTTTTTGTTTGATTTCCCACAAAATGACCGACTTTGGTATTTTTTTTCTCCATCTATTGCTTGATTGAAAATAAGAATAACCGGCAATCGAAATTTTTGAGTGATTGGGAAATAATCGCAATATAATTGGTAAATAATCGCCCCCCCCCCCCGCCAAAGAGACTACGGACATGCCTCTAAGGAATGTTGGCAGGTATGCAGTTCCGTTTTAAATTTTTAAGAATTTATTGATTAATTTATGTATTATTCCACTCTTTATACATTTCTCTGTCAGTAATATTTGGCATTTGAAAATTCCAATATATTAAATCCTCTTAATGTAAAATTTTAATTCTTTTAAATTTTATACTGCCAGGGTTGAAAAAATAGTCAGACTACAATTTAATTTTAATATGAATTTCCTAAACAAAAATTTTTCGCTTGTGTTGGAATTCAACGATTTTGTGACTCTTACGAAATTTAATTTTTGCAAATTGTACTAAATTATTGCATAAAAATAGTCAATTTACCTATAATATGACATAAGCAATTTTGTGTTTTATTTAAACTTAATTATTATATACTTCAGTTTTTAAGATGCTTTTGATGATTATATTTTTGAACAGCTTTATTATTTTTTTATATTAAAAATTTTCATAGAGTTTACTAAAGGTAACAATGAATCAAGATTAAAATTATATTTAATTTTTACATTGTATATTATGAAATCGAAACTGATTTTTGTTGTTGTTTTGCTTTTAGATGAATATGTGGATGAAGAGTCTTAAGTCCTTAACGCCTGATTTATGTGCTGAATTGGTACCGAGGTCAATATTTCAGGTCAAATGTCTAATTTAAAAAAAGTGTATTTTTATGTAAGATTTCTTTTAGTATCTTTGTTTTTATATCTTTGAAATAAATACTTTTTTGGACTTTTGACCTTTGTTTTAGTATCTTTGTCCTTTAGTATCTTTATTATGTCTGAAATAAATACTCTTTTAGAGCTTTCTGGGTTTTTGTTTTAGTTTTTCCAGCGCTAATGAGTGACTGATAATTATAGTAAAAGATATATTTTAAAGTTCATATTTAAAAAATTAAATTTTTCATATGTTGTCCTTCAATTTAAAACTAACTTCATATAGTTTCACGAGTTTTTACTGAGTCATGGATGCTATTTTGGGTAAGTATCGGCACCAGCTTAATAAACTCAAAATAGGAAGCCAGTTTTATGATGCTTTATTTTTATAACATGCAAAACCTAAATTTAGTTTAAATAACTACTTTTACAATTTTTGCTGCAGGTTCCAAAAAATTGTCCATTTTTAAAATTGATTGCTTAAAAACCAGAAATGAAGTAATTCAAATTGGATGGAAAACACAGCTTTAAATTACTTTAAAAACAAGATATAGTTCAGTTAGACTTAGTCATAATATTTATAGGCACCTTTGAGCCCAACACACTAGGCAGTCATGAGTAGGCTAACACTGCCTATTGTGTTGGGCTGGAAGGTACCTATAGATATTATGACGGATGTCTAACTAGACTACACCTTGTTTTTAAGGTAATTTAAAGCTCTGTTTTAACATCCATTTTAATTAATTCATTACGGGTTTTTAAGCAATCTATTTTAATGTGGCCCGTTTTAACTTGATTAAATATTTGGTAATATATAACATATACTTTTAATTCGTTTGGTTCTGTATAGTAAATAATTGGTACTTGACAACAAATATTTGGTAGAATATAACATGCGTTAAAATCGTTTGGTAAATCTCACCAAATATTTGGTACTAGATAAAAAAAATATTTGTTAACATAACCAATTATTTTAATTGGTTTTGGTAATTTTTACCAAATATTTGGTATTCGATAATAAATATTTGGTAATATATACCTAATACTTTTAGTTCATTTGGTAAATTCGACCAAATTTTTGGTCCTTGAAAACAAATGTTTGGTAATTAATAGCAAGTATACTTTTCTCGTTTGGTACGGTTTACTAAATATTTAGTAACGAAAACCAAATACATTGTGATAGTTACCAAATTTATTTAGTATATTAGCTACAAAATTACATAGTAGCTGGTACCATATTTTCGTTACCAAATCATTTGGTAACGTGTACAAAATACCTACTTAACTCATATACGACCAAATAATTTGGTACTAGTTACTCAAATTTGGTAATGGTTACTAAATTTTTTTTTCAGTGCATTAAGTCTTCTTGGGTTAATACATATCCGCTTATTGCACACATCAGGATTATTAAAAATATATAAACAAACTTTAAAGAAATAAATATAACGAATAGGTAGAATATTTAACAATTTATAATTTTCAATGTTTATGCTCACATTTGCCTTTAACAAAAATTTAACAAATTTATTTTGTATGTTTATAATTCTTTTGAGGTTTGTTACATAATCCCCTCCCCAGGCAAGGATTCCATAATTAAACAAAGGATGTACAAAAGCGTTGTAGAGTAATCGCATGAAATCATGGTTTATTTTATTTCTCAAAAAATAAAATTGTCTTAAAACGAATCTTAATTTGTTTGATACGTAATTGACGTGTGATTTCCATTTCAGGTTATTGTCTATAAAAACACCGAGATACTTAATGGTATTTACTTGATCGAGGTATTATAATGGGTATAATTTGATGTTCGAGTTTCGAGGTGTGTATTCTTAGTGAATTATCGCCAATTCTACGATAGGGTAATAAAAGTATGGCAGCTCTAAAAACGGGAAAATTCCGTTTTCATCTCTTCGCTCGTGGTTTACGGACTTTTTCCGTTTTTAGAAGGAAAAACCCTTTTTCAGAAGGAAAAAATCCGTTTTCTGTCGTTACGGGAAAGTTCCGTTAAAGTCAGTAATTTTTCTCCTGAATATTCAGGTTTTTTTTAACAGTGTACTACGTGATACTAGGTAAATGTCAGCTTAATTAGTTTGGTGGGTCACTCATGGCTTGGAAGGTCATGGTTCCTTTGGGGCGTCAGGGTCCTTTGAAAAAAAGTCCTTTTTGTCGATTTTTGTCATGTTTAATCTCTGCCTAATTATCTGCTTAAACCATAAGTGACCCACAAAACTAATTATTGGATTAATTGCACACACTAGGGTAGTACTTAGAGAAATATAAAACACCATGGGGGACCCTTTACTTTGGTAGTTGGTACCATTGATCCATTACCTCGAACTTTGACCCCCTCTCAAGGTCAAACAAGTCTGATTTAAGAAAAACTGAAATTCACTTTTTCTTATCATAGTGCTACTAACATATCCTGAAAGTTTCAAGAAAATCTAAGACCGCAACTATCATGCCTCTATTCAATTTGGCCCAAATCTCTATATTAAAAAAAGTAAGCTCTTTTAAAGTGTTAGCAGCCATAACAGGATGAAATATTGATGTTACAAGCCCAAAATTTTTCTGGAAGGTGTGTCTTCCTTAGCCTCGATGCCTTTTTTTCAAATTTCCGATTAGTTTTTTAATTAAAAAAAATAGTATCTCTCTATGTTAAAGTATAGGCTTTTAAAACGTTCGCAGCCATAACAGCGTGAAATATTTATTCAATCATTCCATTCTTTTTCCGGAATGTGTGTCTCCCTTATACCTCGATGCCTTTTTTTCAAATTTCCAATTAGTTTTTTAATTAAAAATTTAAATAAGTCAGCCAAAAACGAAAACTTAGTTCTTTTCTGCATAAACACCAAGATCAGAAATGCGTGATTTTGTTACGTTCTTTTTAAAGAACAGGGAAGCAGCCCCTAGTTTTAAAAAAATGACTCTTAACCCCTCGCTCCAGTGAAAATGACGGGGTAAAGTTTCGCCTTCTATTTTTCGCTTCCTTGATATTTCCGAGTGATCAGTAGCGACGCACCAACAAGATTAAAAGTAACTTCAATACACCAATTAAAGTGTCAATAAGATTAACTAATTTTTATATTTCGATCTGATTGGTTGGTACATGTATTTCCGGCTTGTGTGCTCGATCATTTCAATCGGAAAACAAATGAAAAATGAAAAAATAATATATAAATTACTCATTCATATAATTTTACTGAACATTCAGGGATTAAAAATGAAAGACATTTTTATGAACGTTTTCTTGAAAATTATCAGATCGTTAAGGGTTTATAAGGTGCGCAAACTTGATACTGGGAAGTTACCCATACAGGGAAAGACATGTCCATTCACCAAGCAAAGCTACGCCTATTCTATAAAGTCATCAGAAGTATTTTTACTCGTCAGCGATTGGTGATATCTGAAAAATAACATGTAATTATTTGATCATTTCTTGACTCCGACGAGTTAAAAGAAGTTTGATGTTTTGTGGGTGGAGCTTAAATGTAACTAGGTCGCACAAACACCAATCAATGACGAGTAAAAATAGAGAACAAAATATTGCCTGTACCTGATAGCGTAACATAGCATTGGTCCATCTAACCAAGTCTCCCCATGTATGGACACCTTAACGAACAATAAAAGTTCGGAGAAAACTAAAACAACATACCTTTCCTGTACTCATTCCAATTTCAAACAATTGTACACATAATTTTATAGTACTAACAGTGGTTTTCCAACTTTGTATGCACAAGTATAAAATGTTGATCAAAATTTTTTAATCAAAGTTAAAAAACAAATTTCGAAATTACTCCCAACCACTTTTGAATAACTCTGCCAATTCTTCCAAAATATACTAAAGAGGGTGACACCATTTTTAAATTTTATCGATTAATTATTGAATAACTGGATGCTAGTTTCTCTTAAAAATTGTTTTATTTGCAGTTTTTATGGTTCTTATACCTGTTGAAAAAATGCTTACATGGTAAAGAAGTACTTCGGAAGGCAGATATTGTGATTTCGAAACTAATGTATTAGCTCTACGGGACTGAACATCAATCTTAACTATCTGAGGAACAAGCATATTGTTTGAAATACAAACGTGATTTTACTGCATAATAAAAAAAAATTATTTGTAACTGAAAATATAATTTCCCGAAGTTTTTTAGATTACATTTATGAAGCAGAATCCTCCATAACTTGAATTTTTAAAATGTTTTAAAATAATATTATTTAAATTATGTGCAATACTCTTTGAAAACGCTGTCAGTCAAGTGACTGGTTTAAATTTCTGTATCCCTCAAAGGATTCATCACCGTAGTTGGGAGCCAGAAACGCTAGCAGCCGCAAAATCACATTGATTTCGTTTTGATTTCCAATTTCATCACCAAGCGAGACTAGAAAGGGAATTCCCAGTAGATGTGGACTGGCCATAGATATCATAGTTAAAGTATTAGATTGGCAGATCACGTGACCTCCAATGCTAACGACGGGACGCGCATGGAGGCCAAATAAGAGGGCAAAATGGCCAGTGTTGCTGCCACTTTAAGAAGAATAATACTACGAAAAAATACCATCTAATTCTAAAATTACAAAAAAAATATCGTTAAAATACTAGCTGCAGTTTGGAATCTTTTTAGTGACTTTAAATCCTTTTTTAGTATTTTTTTTGTAATTTTAGAATTAGATGGTATTTTTTCGTAGTATTTTTCTCCTTAAAGTAGCAGCAACACTGGCCATTTTGCCCTCTTATTTGGCCTCCATGCGCGTCCCGTCGTTAGCATTGGAGGTCACGTGATCTGCCAATCTAATACTTTAACTATGATATATATGGGACTGGCAGATGAATGGTCAGGGAGCTAGTCAGGCAGTCAGAAAGTCCCGGGTTAGAATCACAGCGGATATTTGTGTTGTGTGTTTGTTAGGGTGGGCCGAAAAAAGCAAATTTTCGAGTACAAACTTCTAATAGGACTCAAAAGTTGCGTATTGTCATGTTGATTACTGTAAAAATAGTAAAAAAATTCCCATTTGATATTAAGTGCTGCCGCAAAGCGGTTGAAGTTAGCCAAAAATGCAAAAAATCAACTCATTTTAATTTTACCGTCAGAATTTATTGATTAAAATTAATGCTTTTGAAGATAAATTATATCGTTTAATTATGTATTGTTATCATATAAAAATTCGAATAAAAATTTTATATGGAATATTTTATTTGTGAAATTATTTTTAAAATATGCAATTTTGAAGAAAAATCCCAAATTTATAGCTATGCAAACTGGATCGCTTTTTAAGTTAAAGTTGTGAAAAAGTACTCTTAAACACATAAAAATAGGATTTATAATATTTTCACCCGATATAAATAGCAGTATATCGGGTATCAGTATGAGTAGACACTTTAAAAAGCGGGGCCGTCACGCGGGTAATGGATCGTACATTTTTAAAACTATTATTATTTTAAATATCGAATTTTTGATGTTAAAACGAAGTTCGAGGAGTTTCTCTGAAATTAATCAAAATTGAAGTTCAAAGTTTAAATTTGCAATTTTCTTAAACACCCCTACATGTATTTTACCATGTTCGAAATAAGCGCTGTGCTGCATATATAAGTTGAGAAACATTCTAAATTTTCACTATCAAATTTGGGCATGAGTGATCTCGAAAGCAATGTCGCTCGAATGAAACTAAACTAAGGTCACTAACTAAAGCCGTTGCTTTTAAGTTCACCACCCTCTTTTGAGACGAAGTTGAAGCCAATCCAACTTTACTGTTAGTGTTATCTACACTTTGAGCACTTGTGACAGTACTTGGACTTGCGGCAGTACAAGGAGCATTGTGAACTGCACCAGTTTTTTCCTTCAATGTCGTCCGAGCTCTTTCATTTCTTTTCATAATTTTCATAGTTTCCTTTTTATCTACGTTTCCAATAATTGTCAATCTAGTTGTTCTTTGGTCAAAAACAAACTTTCTCTCTAAAGGTGGGATCTTTTTATCTTTTGCACACTTGCATTCCACAACTGCAGAACAGTCACAATTGCATGCACTTTTTTCGCATTTGCACGAAAACGTAATGATGCATTCGCACGCTGCAATATCGAACAGCTCGTGTTTTGCATTATGTATGAAATTTTCCAGTTTAAACTTAAAATTATCCTTCCCATGATATCGTTTGAAACTTCTTTTTCAATTTCGATATTCATCATGAAAAGATTTTATCATTTGGATAACTCTCACATAACTCACCACTGGTATAGAAGCTTTTTGATATATATTTTCAATTTCCATAGCAACTCTTTCTGGTACTGACAAAACGGCTAAATCTTCGTTTCCATTCGTTAAAACTTCTAAATAATGCAGCAACATGTCTTCATACGTTGGGAGGTTTGCTCCACTTAGTGTTCTGGGTAGACCCAAAATTAGACATCGATTTGCCTGCCTTGTAACTAAAAATTTACGTTTGCACGCCATTTCTAAATCACCACAATCGCGTACAAAATCACAAGAACAATGTAAATCCAATAGAAATCTGCTACTAGCTGTTTCTAGATCTGTAGCTAAATTGAAACTAACCATTGCATTGAACTGCATCGAGAATTTTTCAAGTGGCGTGCCAGATGTAAGTACTTCATATATTCTCAAGTGGCCACGTGTCAAAAAGGCAAAAGCTAAATCCCCTTTTCCCTCTCTAGTATACATTATATGTAATGTAATAGTTACCACTCTTCCCTTGAAAGTTGTCAATCCATTCTACATAAAAAATTTAGAATGTTTCTCAACTTATATATGCAGCACAGCGCTTATTTCGAACATGGTAAAATACATGTAGGGGTGTTTATGAAAATTGCTCAAACATAGATATTTGAGTAAATTTAAACTTTGAACTTCAATTTTGATTAATTTCAGGGAAACTCCTCGAACTTCGTTTTAACTTCACAAATTCGATATTTAAAATAATAATAGTTTTAAAAATGTACGATCCATTACCCGCGTGACGGCCCCGCTTTTTAAAGTGTCTACTCATACTGCTACCCGATATACTGCTATTTATATCGGGTAAATATATTATAAATCCCATTTTTATGTGTTTAAGAGTACTTTTTCACAAACTTAAATTAAAATTCGATCCAGTTTGCATAGCTATAAATTTGTGATTTTTCTTCAAAATTGCATATTTTTAAAAAAATTTCACAAATAAAATATTTCATATAAATTTTTATTCTAATTTTTATTTGATAACAATACATAACTAAACGATATAATTTATCTTCAAAAGCATTAATTTTAATCTGTAAATTCTGACGGTAAAATTAAAATGAGTTGATTTTTTGCATTTTTTGCAAACTTCAACCGCTTTGCGGCAGCACTTAATATCAAATATGAATTTTTTTATTATTTTTACAGTAATCAGCATGACAATACGCAACTTTTGAGTCCTATTAGAAGTTTGTACTCGAAAATTTGCTTTTTTCGGACCACCCTAGGTTTGTCTGTATTTGTCCTGAGTATACTGCGACATACATGCTCATGAAATCTGTGGAATTGAAAATCCCTAACAAACGTGTTGCACGCTGGTACGAGATTAAAGAAAGTAGCTTAGTTCTCTGTATGGAAACACCCTTGTGTAGTAGTCGTTAAAAAATAATAAAAGACGGTGTTCCTTCAAATATACTAAAGTTGGTATTTATAATTACGTTTACGCGAACTAACAAAGCGCACAATGGCTCCATTAGTTTGCTCTGGGTGCCCGCTGAGGTGTTAACCTCGTCACTTGATGGTTTCTAAATTACTGTGGTAATTGGCTGTGTTTAATTTCATCACGGAAAGCTAGATATAGACAGCCGGAAAACTATCAACTTACCTACCACATAGAGGAGAGGTTGGAAGCAAGTTATAATAGATGTAGCACTCTTGTTCCCATTATAAATTATGTTTTTTAACTTAACTTTTAACCAAATACGATTTCAAAGCTAACGCATTATCTTTATGCGACATTATCCTTCCACCTGGATGTCAGAAACGCTAGCCGCCGCACCAACGCTTCTGCGTTGATTTCATTTTGATTTCCAATTTCATCACCAAATGAGACTAGAAAAGGAATTCCCAATGGACTAGTAACGATTTCCGATAGAGCACATGTCCATGTTCAGTTTCATTTGCCAGTTGGGATCACCAGCCCACTTTCTCTTCATTATTATCTTCCTCTATCGGAACGTTGATTATTGGCGACATCTTTTAGATGGTCGATTATTTAGAACTAAAGGGAGTTATTTATCGAAGAAAATTTTCAGATTAGGCCTGGGTTGGCTGAAAGATTACTGATTTCTGGTTTCAGATCTTGGAGTTTCATTAAAAGTAGAGACAAAAGTATGGGATTTTAGTTGTTGTTGTTGTTGTTGTTACTAATGCCACTTGGGAAACCCAAGCTCTTCCCGCGGAGCGGGCAAGGATTATGGCAAATGGGTGCGGTTCCTGAGGAGAGATGCCCGTGTAGAGACCACACGGCAGGAATCCGACTTGGCATCGTGCTGACAGATGCTGCCATCTATCGCCACCTCCACAATTTAGACATGTCCCTGAAGGGGAGGGAAATAGTCTCCAGGGACCTGTACCCGTGGTAAACTGCGCAATGACCGACCACAGGACTTTCGGACCCAACAGATTTAACGAGCACGTACTCCGCATATACTCGACAAACACAAACATCCATGCCTTACCGGGATTCGAACCCGAACCCAGAGGCTCCAAAGGCTAGCGCCCTAACCATTGCGCCACCGGGTCGGCATGGGATTTTAGTAGTTTAGTTTATTAGTATTATAGTCTAATTTTTTTAACAGCTTAACTGATTATTATTTTTAAGTAGTTATCTATTTACTTTTTTAACCTTTTCACATAATAAGAAAAAATGCTTTATTAGAAGGTTTGTAGCCTCTTTCACTTAACCAATTCACGACGATTGGCAATAAAATTTGCCACGAGAAAATGAGATCTCTGCTTAAGTTTATCTAAATAAACAATACATAAGAAAAAAAGAGTTTGTAGTCCTGAACAGTTAATGTAGGACAAATTAAGTTACACGAAAATCGAATTACAAAAACTTAAAGTCAAAGATTTATTATGAAATAAAGCTGTTAATGGTATTCATAAATTCCTTGTTAATGTATTAATACTGTAAAATGTTAGTGTTGAAATGTTAGTGTTGAAAATTGGGTGAAAACGTTAGTGTTAAAAATTGGGTGAAAACGTTAGTTTTGAAAATTGGGTGTAAACGTTAGTGTTGAAAATTGGGTGAAAAATCTCTTGCCCAAAAAGCTAGTGCATAGGACTATGTTCCTCGGTTAAATAATATTTATCAAATACTTTTTTTTATACAATTCCTTGAATATTAGTACAAAATAAAAAAAAGCATTTAGAATGCCGTAATCCCCCCCTCGAATTATTAAGTATATTGAATTAAAAATAAGGATAGTTTTTCGTCACCTTACTCTATCAACATTTCTTCCTACATTTTTATAGTCAGGAAGATAAAAATTTAATTTCTATTGTCAGAAGAAAAAAGATGCGATGGAAAATTCCACAGCTACATATATATTTTCTTCGCCAATGGGGCTACAATTT
Source organism: Oedothorax gibbosus (assembly GCA_019343175.1). Classification (NCBI taxonomy): domain Eukaryota; kingdom Metazoa; phylum Arthropoda; class Arachnida; order Araneae; family Linyphiidae; genus Oedothorax; species Oedothorax gibbosus. The sequence continues at coordinate 35,712,917 of CM033274.1, read as the reverse complement.
TGGCGGTCAAGCCTTTGCCAGACTCGGCATATTCCCCAGAACTGAGAGCCATTTTTTTTGTGGCACCATCTAGGCGACTCTCGCTACCAAATTTGACGCTCAGATTACAATGAATCTGAGCTCTCTGTGGATGTTCAAGTATGCCAAGATTACCACAGCAAAAAACTTTTCCCTTTGTTTTCTAGATGATGTCGTTTTGGTAGGCACGTATTTGGAGACTAAGATACCCTCACCCCTGCCATTCTATCTCTACCAATGGACTTTATCTGACAATTAAAATAGAGAGAATACATCACATTTGCACGCCATCCTGTCATATGTTTTTTTTCTGGATCCGCCCCAACATGGCCATGGTAGGTAACGAACAGCTTTTTGTCAGCTGCAGAGAAATTTCCGTGAAAGTTAATTACTGTGAATTTTTAACTGCGGATATGGCAGGCAACGGTGGGTAAACAAACTTTTTGATAAAATAAAATATTTAAAAATGGCTGAAATCTGTCATGCTGAGCCTTAAAACCCTCATATCGTAAGACTCAGCTTTGTGCATCAGTCTTTCTTACATTAATCTTTAAAGTTTAAAATTTTCTAATTTACACATTTTTATTCATAATGAACTTTTTTTAAGGTCTTCTCTTTCAAAATAAACCTGAGTTTAGTTTTTAATGTATTATTTGAAATAAATTAAAGTTTATGCAGTGAAAACATCCATGCTTATTTGCCCATTTCGTGGTCGTTTGGAAGGGAGACATTGAAATTAGAGTCTAAAAATTAGAACTAGAGAACAAAAATACTAGCATTCAGCAACAAAATATGTAGGAGAAGTAAGGCTTAAATGAAAAATTTAGGTTTAAAGCTCAAATATTTCGGGTACATTAACAGTTATTTTTTGAAAGCATCATTGTTTTAAGAGACTTTAATTCCTGTAAAACTAATTTGGTTTAAAAAAAATTATATTTTTTTACAGTAACAAAAGCTATTTTTTCATATTTTTATCAACAGAGACAAAAAAAATAACATTAATTTTGAAATTAAGTCTACATTAATTTAGAAAATAAATTAATTTAGAAAATAAATGAATTTAGAAAATAAATTAATTTAGAAAATAAATTAATTTAGAAAATAAATTAATTTAGAAAATAAATTAATTTAGAAAATAAATTAATTTAGAAAATAAATTAATTTAGAAAATTAATTAATTTAGAAAATAAATTAATTTTTCAAAATAAATTAATTTAGAAAATAAATTTATTAACTAAAGGTGTTCAACGGTTGGGAAAACTTTTCTATCTTATATTCTTTCTAAACAACGATAACATTATTAAAATTCGAAGAGAATCTACTTAATGAGCTAACAAAAGATGTCTCATCATATGTTCATCTAAAAAGTATTAGGAGCACAGATTTTCATTACAATAATGGAAGTCGTAACTAAGTTTACAACTCTAAAACTTCTGTCAAAAGAAATTATAGCTATTGCAAAGGAATTTCCAACTAGACATGCCAAATTAGATATTTTGGTTTATTTCAGAGCGTTACGAACTGTTTTTTGTTTACTGCAAGTGATAGAATGGGACCACGTTAAATAAATATAAATTCATTTAAACAATTTACCGAAACTAGTGCGCTCTGCCCCCTACTTGCTATTGCTCGCCAACCCCTGAGAATTGCTAGCATTCAAATATCTTTGTGATCCCCTTCTCGCTCGCTCATGCTCGATACGACTTAACGAAAAATATTTTAGTCTAGAATATTAAGAATTGACACTTGCATTAAACGACTCAGTATGGTCCATAGATATCATAGTTAAAGTATTAGATTTGCTGATCACGTGACCCTCCATATGCTAACTAGATCGCGAGAACAGAGGCCATGAAGGCCTTTTAAGAGGGCAAAATTGCCAGTGTTGCTGCCACTTTAAGGAGAAAAATACTACGAAAAAATACCATCTAATTCTAAAATTAAAAATACTAGAAAAGGATTTAAAGTCACTAAAAAGATTCCAAAATGCAGCTAGTATTTTTACGATATTTTTTTTTTTGTAATTTTAGAATTATTCTAAAATTACAAAAAAATATCGTAAAAATACTAGCTGCATTTAGGAATCTTTTTAGTGACTTTAAAAAAACGGAAACACTTTGCTAGTATTTTTATGGTATGTTTTTGTAATTTTAGAATTAAATGGTATTTTTTTGTAGTATTTCTCTCCTTAAAGTGGCAGCAACACTGACAATTTTGCCCTCTTAAAAAGCCTCCATGCGCGTCCCGTCGTTAGCATTGGAGGTCACGTGATCAGCAAATCTAATACTTTAATTATGATATATATGGTCCTATTTTGAATTTTCGATACTTTCACTTCTTTTTGTACATATTTTGAGATAATTGTTGCGATAATATTTCGGAACTCAACTTAAATAAAATTGTACTGTTAAGAATGGGAAGGCTAAATCTGCGCACTTAAAAATTTAAATAATGTATAATACTTTCCTTCAAGACCAACGATTTCTGCCACAAGTCTAAATTACTTCGTTATTTTAAAATTACAATTCTTACGTTAAGAAATCTCTCATTTTCTGAAATTTAATGTAACATTATTTAAACAAATTTATAACTCGAAAAATGAAATTCTAACGTTTATAAAACGTTAAAATGGTTAATGTTACACCCAGTGTCTGTTCTACACTGTAAAAAATTACTGAAATTAACGGGAAAAGTACCAGTTGCAGAGTTGCCGGACTTTCCGTTTCGTTAGGTATTTTCGAGCGACATCGTCGATAACGCCGTCGGTACTTTGGACTCCACAGATTTAACGAGCACGTCTGACCAGTGTACTCGGCCATCCGGAATTGAGGATTTTTCTACTATTTTTCAGCACAGATCCGATTTATAGGATGACTGAAGTAGGTGGGATTCGAACCCCCGCACTCCTGAGGAGGTTGAATCTCTAGCTGATGTTCTAAACCACTCGGCCACGGACGGGCCTGGTATATAGTATTTGATGTTCGAGTTTAGAGGTGTATTCTTAGTGCATTATCGCCAATCTACGATAGTGTAATAAAAGTATGGCAGCTCTAAAAACGGGAAAATTCCGTTCATCTCTTCGCTCGTGGTTACGATATTTTCCGTGTTTGAAGGAAAAGCCCTTTTAGAAGGAAAAACCCCGTTTTCAGTCGTTACAGGAAAGTTCCGTTAAAATCAGTAATTTTTTCTCCTGAAGTTTCAGGTTTTTTTTAACAGTGTAGGAAATCTTAGACTATAGGCAAAACCTAGTTTGGAGGCCCCTTTAGTTAAAATGTTATGTATGATTTCCAGTAATGATGGTGCTATATGACCTATATATAAAATTTTTGCTAAAATTTTATAGGTATCAAATTTGTGCTACAATTTTATAGGCTTCCTTAAAAACATCGATCAAAACAATCATGTTAGGTCAATTTCTAAGTCAAAATTGAGCAAAAAACCAAGTGGAGTATTAGAATTTTTTTTAGTTAATTGATATTTTGCGGATTTACAGCAATTACCATACTAGAAACTGAAATTTAGGGGCCCCTAAAATTTGGGGGCCCTAGGCCCGGGGCTAACTTGTCCCTTATGGAAGAACAGGCCCTGGTTACACCTATTTTCATATAATATTCCGCTTTCTAAGCTTACTTTTCCACTTTTATTTCTGATTTTTTTATTTATATTTCTCTTTAAAGTATTCACGTTCCGATTGGTTGAAAAGAAGAACACTGGCCAGGATCAAGGCAGGTCAAGTGTGTGTGTGCGTGTTCAAGCTGAGTTAATACAGCATGGTTGCTGTAGAAGTGTGTTAGCAACAGATGCACCTATACAGCAGAATGAGGTGTGAATATGCGGCAAATTTTCTAATAGTTATACAAAAAAAATTTCACAGTGCACCTACTCTGAGATAGCTTCACCATAAAGGTTTCACTATATTTTTGGTTATTGTTTGAACCATTTTCTAGTTTGGGAGAAAATACCTGCAAAAATGATTCAGCCTAATATCGAAAATACGGTGAAATATTTTACCACCTTGCTTTTGCAGCTTCTTAGTACCGTATTTTCAGTAAAATCATGCGCCAAATATTTACAATGTAAAAGCTACACTGTTAAAAATTGTGTGCTTGGTTTCACCATGATATTGGTTCCTAGTAGCTGCAACGGCTGTGTAGTGAAATGTTTTACCTTTTTTTCGGTGTTTGGTCGAACCACTTTTCTGGATTTGGAAACAAAAAACTGAGAAATGGTTCAACATAATACCAAAAATTTGGTTTACCGTTTCACCACACAGCCGTTGCAGCTACTAGGAACCATATTTTTGGTGAAACAAAGTGCATAATTTTTAACAGTGTACCACGCTCAAAAACGCTTCCTATTTTAGCAGTTCATAAACAACTTGTGAATTCCATAGAAAATCAATCATTTTATGCTCAACTAACTATCTAACATTATTTAATAAATTCTTAAATGTAGAACAATGCGTTCACATCTCACACATACCAAATCAGCAGAATTTATTTAAATTTTTAACCGATTCCTCAATGAAAGATTTCCTCTTCAATTTCACAAAAGCCTCCCAGGCGTGTCATCACAACATATAAAGATTATCCGCTTGAGTTAGAAGGCTTACGGAGTCTTTATGAAGCTTCCTTTAGAACCTATAACTGTCAGCTCAAATTGATTGCCATCCCCAATTATTCCGTAATTATTCGCCCTTAAGGAAGATTGAATGATTTATTGCTGGTTGGAATCCTAGTTAGCGGGGGGAGTTTATAGCCAAATTTTCAATTCACCGCCAAATGCAGGTAGTTTTTTTTTAGAACAAACCAAAATTTAAAGTCTGACGGTTAGAACAGAAATAAAAAAATCGAATGGGCGACGAAGATATCTACGATGTCAAATAATTTATATTTTTATTTGTTTTGAAATTGAAAAATATTGGTTAAAAATTAATGGAATTATGAAAAAATCCATAAAATTATGGTGTTTTGAAGCGATGGCCTGGGCTCACACTCACGAAGGAGTGATGAATTGTTAAATGTAGTACAAAAAAAACCTTCAAAATGACACTGATAAAATGCATTGTTTATGAAGTAAATTTATCATGAGTAACGTTCTACTAACGCTTTAGTTTCGGATAAATTTCGTAAAAAAAACATATAAACAGGTGTTGAAGGTAAAAGTTACAACTTAAATTAAGAAAGTTTTTTTTAAATCAATAAAAACGTTTATACAATATATAATGTTTTGGCAAACAATTAGCGATAAGTTTCCCATTTGCTAAATATCAATGTGTATTTTTCCTTAAAAAAAATCTATTGCATGAAAAATTTATAGCTTAATTAATATAAGAATGTTACATTAAAAGTTTTTAAAGCAGGTTTTAATGTCATATTCTTTAAATAACTTACTAAAATGAAATGCGGATTTGATCGTAGATTCTCTTTTATTAACAATTTAAGATTTATTTTTGAATACCATTAACATATTCCTTACAAAACAAGAAATAAAAACGTTAACTCTATTTTATTAGTTCGTTTTTTCTTAGTCTTAATTTCTAAGTCTTAATTTTTCCTATATAAATTGGAAGGGAACTGCACAAGCAGTTCCCCGGGGTTGGGGAGAGCGATGACGAACAATAGGCAGAGCCCCTAGTTAAATAATATGTTTCAGTGTCAAACGAAAGAGGGATTGTTTACTGTATACTATTTAAAAACTCAATTATGTTTTTTTAAGTTTATCCAGGTGTAATATTCTCAAAAAGAAGACAGAAAACACAACGACGTTTGAAAATATCAAATTTTTAGTTTAACTTGCAATCACTAAAATGAATATTTACGAAACATTTTATGTAATAGGCATCTGAGTATGGGTTGGAGTTCGCAAATTTGGTAGTTAATTTCAATATAACTTTGTTTCCAGCTTCATATGTCATTATTTTAAAACACCGATTTTTAGATTTTAGTACATTTTCCAGCACAACTATTGCGTGTTTCTGAAAATAATTTTTTATAGAAATACAAAAAGTCCATTCAACGCAATGAACCTCAAGTTTGATGATAAAACATTCATAATTTTAAGTTATTAACCTAAATTGAAATTTTGCGCATTTCTTAAATTAGAAAAATCGTCTTATTTTTACTCAATATTTTTTTGGAATATTTTTGGTTCATTGTGTTAAATAAACATGTATACGGCACCACAGAAAAATTCAACCCTTCTAGTAAAATAGAAAAAGAGAAAGTGTACCTTAAGGCTGAAAATAGGAGTTTTGGAATAATGACATTTAAGGCTAGCAACAAAGTTATATTGAAATTAACTACTAAATTTACAAACTCCAGCTCCCATAAATTAAACTCCATTAAAATCTCTAGCCCCATATCCAAATGTGCATCATTGACGTTTTTTCGTAAAGGCACGATTCAGTAACTAAAGTGTAAATGAAAATTCGATATTTTGAGTGGTCGTTTTGTTCCCTGTTACCTTAACTTTTATCTTTTCTCATCAATAATATATTTTTCTACAGTAAATAATAAACTTAAACAGTAAACTAATTTCAAAATCAATATTCATCATTTCTAACTACTCGGCATAGTGGATAGCGAGTGTGAATCCCAACCAGTAGGTCCTGAGTTCGAATCCCGGTTGGTAAGCGCATGGATGTTCGTCGTGTTAATAAAAGGTTATCATTTACTTGTTTGTTCTTTCTCAATTGGGTAAAAAGAAGTCTAACCTCTTCGGAGGCTCCAGCAACCATCCTCCGTAGGACATAACAACAACAACTAAATGAGCCGACTGGGCGGCTGAACAGTCAGGGAGCTACCCAGGCAGTAAGATAGTCCCGGGTTCGAATCCCGTAATGGGCATGGATATTTGTCTTGCGTGTTTGTCTGCATTTGTCCTGAGTACATTGCGACACACGTGCCCGTTAAAAGCTGTAAAGTCGAAAATCCCAAACAAGCGCACGATGGCGTTTGCTTTGGGTGACCGCTCAGGTGTCGATCTCGTCATTTGACAAGGATTTTTAATTACGAGGCGTAATTGGCTGCGTTAAAGCTCCATAGAAGCTAGAAATAGTCGGCTGAAAACGTACAACCTAATCTAACCTAAATCTAAATGGCTCTCCTCTAAATTAGTGGATCACTATGTGTGTGTGTGTCGTGTGTCGCACTTGACGAGGTTTATAAGCGGTGTGACCAAGCACACAACCTGAATATATATGTCTACCAACCACAACCAAACTAAATGGTTCCTTCAGTCATATATGTGTGTTGTCGTGTCCGTTTGTCGTGTCCATTTGACGATGGTTTATAAGCAGGTCTTTGTGACCAAGCACACAAGCCTGAAAATATATGTCTACCAACCAACTAAATGGTTGGTTGGTTGGTTGGTTGGTAGACATATATATTCAGGTTTGTGTGGTGGTCAGCGACCCGCTTATAAACCTTCCCTAAATGGTTAAGTTTCTTACTTATAAATATTGAAGCTAATTTTGTATTTATCTTAATTTCAAAGCCCAATTTTCGTAGTGTGTTTCTTTGAAATAATACACGTCCTTTTTTTAACTACTACTCATTTAACTGAAGTATATATATATGTTTTATTTTGTCTCAATATCTGAATTATTATGATATTGAGTTTCATTTTTTAATATCCTAATTTCGAACTAGTAAACAACTATTGAAAAACTTATTTACGTGAAAATAGCCTGAGGACACTCATTAAAAAGACTCCAATAGTTTTCACTAGTTAAACTGGAGAGGAAAAATTGAAGTAATAACGAACTACTAACAAATACGTTGGGAAATCTATAAAATTTTTATAATTGCAATCCTTGGCTCTTAAGAAATATCTTTATAACAAGTCGAAAAACTCTGTTAAATTATTTTCGTTTAAAGTCAAACGTTACCTTTTTTTTATTTAAGAGTTTATACTTTTCTGCTTCCAAGTATACATGAATATTGATATTTAAATTAATAAAAACTTTAATAATGCTTGAATTTGAAGATGTGAAATTTGAATGTGAAGTTTGTGATTGTGAAATTTGAAGATTAAATAAACTATTTAAAGATCAAAATCGATTTTTTATCGATTTAATATTTTAATAGATTCTATTTAATAGATAATGTATTACCGTAATTTACCCCCTTAAAAGAGTGCAATCCGTACAACTAAACAGTCATTTAAATAAAGTCTCATTGGCAAATAGAATAAACGGAAATAAAAAAAATATCACAAAAACTCACGCTCGTTAAATTTTTGCCGTATAATTATTCTTATTAAAATTTCTTGTTACATGCTTTGTAAGTATTTTGCATTAAACACTTTTTTGTAACATTACAAATAGATGTTTTTCATACATAAATGCAAAGTAAAGTACTACCTTCAGACACATTTTTGATAAACTCCAAATTTGAGCCACTATTGAACAGCTTTGAGGAACAGATGTTAGCATTCCCTTTTATATCGAAAAAGAAATGGTTAGAAATTGAACTCAATACTCTAACATAAAATATTAAAATATATTTTTTTAAAAATTTAAGTAAATATATCCAAACCTGCATTTATACACAAAAAACATTTCCCAAACATGTCACTCACAATCCAATTGCACAAAACATCTTCAACTCTGAGAAAAATACATTCAATAAACTATTTACTCGGAAAATGCAAACGGAAATACGCAAAACTTCGAAAACCATTATTGTCCCTGGCATGTACAGACGTAAATAAATCGAAAATCGGCCATTTCCACGCGACACCCCGAGTTGAAAAATATCGCGCCTTTTTGAACATCGCGCCTCTCCAGGGGGAAATCATTTCTCATGCAAAAGGGAAATGCAACCGGCTATTTTGCGGAGGTTTAGATAACTCAGAGAGTTAAGAGGAAGGTGGAGATGCTTGGTGCGAAATTAAGTGAAGCCAACAGAAAACCGTCAATTAAGCCCAAACAAACTGCTCACTTGGGGCCGTGGGGAGCCTAGTGGTTAAGATCTCGGTCTCGGGATCGGAAGGTCCCGCGATCGAGTCTCGACACCTCTGAAGACCCACCGAGTATATGCGGAGTACATGCTCTTTAAATCTGTTGGGTCCGAAAGTCCTGTGGTCGGTCATTGCGCAGTTTACCACGGGTACAGGTCCCTGGAGACTATTTCCCTCCTCCTCAGGGAAATGTCTAAATTGTGGAGGTGGCGATAGATGGCAGCATCTGTCTTGTATGTGTGTATGTCGTGTCCGTTCTTCTTGACGATGGTTTATAAGCGGGTCTTTGTGACCAAGCACACAAGCCTGAAAATATATGTCTACCAACCAACTGCTCACGCAACGTTAGTTTAGCCCCCCCCCCAGTGACCGAGACTGGTAAACGGCGAGCCTCTCACCGAGAAGGTTCTTGGTTCTGCCCTTATCCTAGCCATACTATAGTTGTATTCTTACTGAATGAAAAATCCCTCTAAATATCACTGGGGTGCCCGAGACAACTGCAATACGTTCTCGTTAAATCTGTGAAGTCGAAAGTCCCAACGGCGAAAGCGTACGATGTCGCTAGAAGTACCGTTGGGTGCCAGTTCAGGTGTCGACCTCGTCACTTGAGCAGGGTTCCAAATTACAAGGCGTAATTAGTTGCGTTAAAGCTCCTGAAGGATACTAGAAATAGACAGTTAGAAATGACTAAATTACCAAATTACGTTTGTTCAATCAATGTAAAACGCATCATTTGGCTGTAGCACGAAATTTGAATAGATACAAGATGGTAAGTAATTCCCTTCACAGGTAAGAAAAATACGTTGTAATTATAGTTTTATTGGATAGTAAAAAAATCGCCTAGTCGATGTAATATATCGTCGATCAAATGACAAAACCACGAATGTGCAGATTCTAGGGATTTGCGGATTTTGAAAAATAAAAATGCTTCTCGGTTTAATCGGTTCTTTTTTTGCTCCGATTTTAACCGAGACCAGTTAAAATTAAAAGTAACTAAAAACCGTTCCTTTGAAAAACCGGTTCTAGTTGCTTGGTTGGTTGAACGACTCCAGCTGCCTATTTATGTTAGGTTTGAAATACGGTAGGTATGAAGATGTTTGTTGCCTTGTAATGTGTCATAGGAATAGCATTACCAGTACTATAGTTCTTGAAGCCTTAGGGCATTATCCGCAGCGAGGGTGTTAATAAATAATGAACCCATATCATACAAATCCATTATGATATATTTTATGACGCCATAATCCATTGATTTATCTAACTGCATTAAATTTTTCCTTCAGTTTAGGGGCTCGTCACTTGACTGTGATTCTTAATTACGACTCTCGTTGCCAACTGCCGTCGTGTAGCTCTGGAGCGAAGACAATGCAAACTAACTGACCTTCAGTTTAACCGGTTAAAATGTTTATTCAAACCGGATCTTCCGTTTTAACTGGTTCAGCTAAAGAAATGTTTTTGCCCATTAAACCGAAGCCAAAAACCGGCTTAACTGTTTCCGTTTTTCCATCCCTTTGCGTGGTTTTGCATTCGTGGTTTTGTCATTTTACCGACGATATGGTCTATGCAAACTCCACTGTACAATAGCTAGAAATAGTCCACCGAAAGCGTTCGTTTTGAATTCCAACAACGCAATCGATGGTTTCACTTGGCAAACCGATTTTTGTAGCGATTTTTGCCCGGCATCTACATCTTCCTCTTATTTCTATGAGATATATCCAATAACCTAATCACATAATAGGAAAGGAGCCCAGTTAAGAGATAGGTTTCCGTACATGCCTACTGTTTCACGCAACTTTTAAAGGAAGATGCTTAAAGGGAAATTCTCGAATGGACAAGAACTCTCTTTCACAATAACTGAATCGAATTGCGCTTCGAAACTGAAAGGTGTTTAGGGGTGGAGATTTTTTAGGGAGTATTGTTACATTAGTTGTTACATTGTTGAGTAAATTTTTTATACATACTTTCGATCACAGAGTTTCAGATTTTTTGGGTTGTTCCTTTTTAGGTACGAACAGAACCTATTTATTTACCTAGCTCATTAACCTGTTTAAAGAAGACGATGTTATCTGTAAATGAGAAGAAAACGTTATTGGATATAAATTATGTGCTATTTGTGAAACGGATGTTCTCTGTTAAACTTGTCACGATGTTAGTTTCATTAAATAAATGTGTGTGTTTTTGCCACGTTAGACTTTTGATAGCTTATTGCTTCTACTGAACATTGTTTTTCTAATTAGCTCGCAACAAAATCTCGCATATTTTAAAACCTATTACCACTTTCCCTTACCTGAGTTATTTGGGGCTCTTCCTTAAATTTTGACACTTGAAATGAAATATTACATTAAAAAAATATTTTCAATCATATAAGTCCTGTGACATAAATAGAATTATAAACGAACTGTTCATTAATCAGTTGCACAAGCACTGTTACTAACCTATTACATATATACTGTTACTTAACCTTTGCTTTCCAAATAAATATTATATTTAAAGAAATATTTATTAATCCGCAACCTTTTGCAGTAAAAAAATGTATAACATTTTGGTTTACCTAGTAAAATGAAAAAAATGTATTTGCAATTACAATTTAAAGATGACAATATCTTTAAACCCGCTTCCTCTAAAAGATATTTTTTCAGTCCCTTTATTGATTTTATATGCTTATTTTTAAAACATGTGCAGCTTTCCCAAGAAGAGAAAGTTTTTGTTAATTTTAGTATATTTTTTTTTCAGTTCGACGCCAAAGTTAACTAATTAGTTTTAACCTATCAGTATTCTACATAAGAGTCATAAAAATATCTATGCATTAGTTCAAAATTAATATTTCACACAGATTACAATTTGATTATTTTCGATTTAGTGATTTTTAATTTACTGTCGTATTTTTAGCTTCCACACTTCGTTTTTTACGTAAAAAGTGGAAGATATTATAATCGTTCAGTCCATCCATCTGTCACCCACTTTCATAGTCCAAACTACAAATGCTACAGACAAGTGTGATATTTCAAAAAATTCAGCGCATCGAAATTAGAATCATTGAAAATTTCAGAAAAAAATCGAATTTGAAGTATTTCAATTATTTAAAAAAATGCAAACTTTAAAATGCATGAGAAGCCATTTTCATAGGAATTAAATCCCCATTGCCATTTACAAATCGGTTTAAGTGACAGATTCTGTTACAAACCTACTTGTTTTTAATTTGAACGAACTAAAAACTGAAAATCTAATTTCTGACAAGGTGGATTTTTCCGTCAATATGTCTGTCCGTCTGTATTCCTTTTCAACTTCAGTACCCCCCCCCCCCCTTTATCCATTTCCATTCTAACCCTCCATTATTTTTATTTAAAAAATGTGACATCAGGGACCTATATTACACTTTTTGTCCGTACAATAAGAATGTCTGTAAGTATTTCACGTACTAAGAAAGTTGGCTATTCTAATTTCTGTCAAAACTTCTTATTATTAACTTATCAAAAATTTGAACCTACAAATACCTTATTGCTTTTACATTACGACCCCTCCAAAAGGATCACAATACACATGTTGATATCAAAGGCCGAGAGCTTCCAAACTAGGCATTTTGCACTCTTCGACAACAGTGACCAAGAAATATTGGCTAACACTATAGCCAATATTCTGGGTCCCGATCCGCCGATATTCTGATGAAAGGATTTTAAATTTATTTGATTGTTTTTTGGTATGAAAACAGTTTCCCCTTCATAAACTTTCGTTCTAGCCGTCCTATTTTTAGGGGGGGGGGGGTATTTGAAAGATATGATATCAGAGTCATATCTAATAATATTTGTTTATCCCCGTCTATTCGCACAATAAGAATATCTGTATATATTTCAACTACCAAGAAAGTTGGCTCTTCTAATTCTAACAAAACTTTTTGCAAACGTATCAAACAATGCAATTTGTATCTACATTTACCTTATTGATTTTACTTTACGATCCCTCTCAACAGATCAGAATACACATGTTGATATCAAAGGCCGGGTGCTTCCACAAGCATTTTACTCCCCCCGACAACAGTGACCAAGGAATATCGACTAACACCAGTCGATATTCTGAGCCTCCCGACTACATTCCAACTACTGCAACAGTTTACTGGCTGCCCCGACCCCGAAAGAAAGGCGAAAAAAAAGATACCGGGTTTTGAAGAAGAGTGACGTAACAACTATAGGTAGGTTCTTCTCGGGAATAAGCAATTTTGAGTGCCTAGTGGGTTTGATCGCAACCCATTACTATAACAGTCTGCGCACTTTACCGGATGCTGGTTCGATTCCCGCCTTCGTCCTGGTTGTACTATTCCTATCTGTGTGGATAAAAATTCTGTGTATGTCTGTCGTACTTGACGAAGGTTTATAAGTGGGTCTCTGATCAAGCACAGAAACCGGAAAATACATGCAAAAACCTACCTACCTAAGCAATTTGGAGACAATGTCCTCTCAGAAAATGTAAAGCTAGAGAGACTGATTCGCTGTAACGTGAATTTCGTAACATTACTACTTATAAATCTCGAATGTTCCTGGCTGTTTCAGGTTTACATCTCTTTTTTAGATTTTGAGGTTTTCCCCAGAAAAATAAGTTAGTTTGAATTATCGTCGTACTAGAACTACACGAGGGCTATTGGCGACGGGCGTCGTAATTTAGAACAACTGTCAAGTGATGAGCCGTTACCTAAGTAGGCACCGAACGCAATCGTTAAGGGTGACATCGTACGCAGCATTGGGACCTTGAAGCATATTTAACGTGCACTCCCGATATACGAGGTATTATTCGTCGGACGTTTTTGTTTGCACGAACCGTTTATAGATTGGCAGTTATGTCCGGACCCGAACCTGAGACCTTTCGCATGCAAAGCGAACGCCTCAAACGACTGAGATCCTCAGCGCCTCCAGTAAAATAAGCACAATCATTTAACATACATCCTGTTGGACAATTTATATAAAGCAAACGTTTTCAACAAGCAACCATAACCGAGACTCACGGTACGCTCATGTGACGTGGATTAACGAATGGACCCAAATTTTGGTGGATTGAATCCGGCAGATACCGATGCAAGCACCATGTAGTAAGTAGTTGATGAAGAAGTAAAAAGAATCATGGCGATATCCCGTTTTTTGCCCAAATGGACATTTTCCTGTTTTTATTTACAGTATTTATTCAATGAGGCTTTCAGGCTGCCATTGATGTTCTTGATATAGAAATACTGAATTAGAACTGTATTACACTGACCACCTATAAATAGATTGATTGGGGAAAAAAATAATGCTCAGTTCAAAGGGTCACTTTGGCTCTTAACTTTGTTTCATTACAGCTCGTAACTTAATCCACCTCTTAATTTATTTTTTTTAATTTTCGAACAGTGGCATCACTTGATTGTATAAATAAAAAAACAATCCGAGGAATTCCAAAAATATATTTAATTAAATAAAAGGGCCGTAGTGAGCCTAGTGGTCAGCGTCTCGGTAAAGGAATCGGAAGGTCCTGCGATCGAGTCCCGGTACCACTGAAGACCTACCGAGTATATGCGGAGTACGTGCCCGTTAAATCTGTTGGGTCCGAAAGTCCTCTAAGTTCCCATACCAAATCAATACCTCTGGGGGTGACAAGCCAATTCTGGGGATCCTCTAGTTGGCCTCTGTCTCTAAAAATTAGATGGATCCACTTGTATGTGTTGTCTGTTGTGTCTGTCTTACTTGACGAAGGTTTATAAGCGGGTCGCTGACCAAGCACACAAACCTGAATATATATGTCTACCAACCAACCAACCAACCATTAAATAAAAGTGTTTAATACTTTGATAAAAATTACCCCTAAACCAAAAGAATGCCTCAATGAACGATATCCTTTACTAAATTATTGACAATTGTGGGTCCAAAAACCTGACTTAACTCCCTCTGCTACAACGTGCGCCGATACATCGGAAGAGTGGGGTGCCACCCCATTTCTTTTTATATATCACTCCCACTCTAAACTCTTTTCTTCTTCCAGACATTGTGGGACGCTGGAATCTCCTGAGCGAAATTCGATTGGCCCGTCTCTACTTGTAGTAAGGATGATAGAGTTGAAAATCCAATTCGAGTTTAAGGGCAAGAGCTATTTATTTTAAATCGAAACTCTCCGTTTTCTTTTATTATGGAACGACTTCAGAGTGGTTTTATTTATTCCCCGTGTGCGATGGGCCCTGAATTTATAATGACGTAATGTTTCAGACCATAGACACATAAAAGAGAATGTTCGTCTAGTTTTAAAAATACAACACGGGAGTGTGGGCAGTGGAAATACCAATGGCATTGCAAGTGTGCCAGAGCGTCATATTATATATACGGATAATTTATTGGACAGCCATTATTGACGTCTTTTACTTGTCTACGTCACGTATTTTAATCCTTAGATTAATGTTTTATAGCAAGGAAATGAAACAATGTCGATACTTTAAAAAAAAGTTTTAAAATATCGAGCAAAAAAAGCTTTTTCAAATCAAAAATCGTGGCAAAAGTGATGCATTTAAAGAAAACAAGTAATAAACAGCATTTTTAAACTCGTCTGTTTATTAAATTCGTTTAAACAGTCCTACTTATATTAACAAAAACAACAAATAGCTGCATGAATGACTATTTGTCAACACTTTACCAAACTTTTAATAAAAAAAAAACATAACGATATAAAAACATAAACAAAACTAAATGTCATTTACAAAAAGTTTTTAAAAGAACAGCATTTGAATTTGTCCGAAAAAAAATCTTCTAAAAAAATAGTTCAGTATCAAACTTTAAAACGTAAGAAATTTTCAAGAAACTTTTCTCAGATACATGAAAAGGTCACTGTGTTAAGAATAAAAGTTACATTGTCTTAGACCACGACAAAGAGAGCCAAATAAAATAGTATGGTGATCAGAACTAAAAACCTTTTAGTGTTTTTCTTCGCATTTTTTGGCCATAAATAGAAAATCCACTAGTCCAAATTCAATTCTAGAAAGTCGAGTGTATTTCGAATTTTCTATCGTCTCACTCCTACTTTAGTTAGTTAGGAGGGATGACGGAGTTTAGATTCCAATTGCAGTTTGAAAAACAGAAGACAATTTTAAATTGAAACTTTCTTTTACTTCGATGAAGAGGGACGGTTTTTTTTATCATAGATATTTGGCTCCGAAAAATCCATTACTTTGTTAAAAGTTTCTGAAACCGTAAACTTTATAATTTTAATTGAATTTTTTTTTTTACAATCCAAGGTCAGCAATACTTTTTAGTTTTATATTTTCCCTCCTTTTTGCCTATTTTTCTTTTTTTTTAATTCGTTAGAATGTTTTAAGAAATAAAAAATTAGGTATT
The DNA here is from genome assembly GCA_019343175.1 of Oedothorax gibbosus. Lineage (NCBI taxonomy): Eukaryota > Metazoa > Arthropoda > Arachnida > Araneae > Linyphiidae > Oedothorax > Oedothorax gibbosus. The sequence goes on along the minus strand of CM033274.1, from coordinate 35,696,598 downwards.
GACATGCTCACGATGTAAGTCTGTCTGTACGTACACCCCTTCCAAAATCGGTTCTATCCGTCGGATCTAAAAAGTTCTCTTTTTTGTTACAAAAGGCATGACTTCAAAGACCCGTCTTTCATACTTTTTGTTCGTCGGTCTGTACGTCCGGACGGACATCTGTCTACTATTTGTCGGGCAAATCACCCGTTGAATAAGCGTTCAATCTCTGTTGCCACATCAACAATAGCTCGAGAATCTTCATTTATATAAAAATAATATTTGAAGCAAAATTTATTTATGTAATAAATCAGTTTATAATGTCATTGTAAGTATAGCAAAATGTGGTTATTTGATTGTTCATTATTTGTTTACTAAGAATGTGGCAAAGCATTATATTTTTTGCATAAAAATGTATGGTTAGTTTTAATTTACATTTCTCGTTTTTTAGTGTATAGTTTGAAGTAATTCAATGCCTTGTTATTAACCCTTTAAGACCGGACATCAGATGGCGCTGATTTAAGTTTATGAGACTAAATTGTAGAGTTTTATCGGGAAAATGCCTTAAACAGCATCAATGCCAGCAACTCCTTAAAACCAAAGTCATTTTTTATACATATAACGAATGGTACAAGTGAGCTGCTTCGGCATCGATATTTTTGAAAAGCTTGAACATTATCTTTTTTACCCGCACGATCGTGATAGCTCGGTCTTAAAGGGTTAATAAATATTCTAGAAATTCCGATTTTTACATTTTTTTTTGCTGATACTTATCTATAATAATAAAAATGAAGTTTTGTGTGTGTGTTTGTTTGTTTGTGGGTATGTATCTTATAGACTCATAAACTAGACATTTGTTTGACTCGTAACTTGGCACAAATGTGTAGTTCATACTTAGATTATGACTTTGAACTTTCAGAGCTCAAAATGTTCTATATTTAGAGAAAATTCGAATATTCTAAAAAAAATACACCACTTTTCCTCAAATCCGATCATTTTTTTACTTTCCTGATGCCATCTGCTGAAAAACTTAAATAAAACTTTTAACGAAAATATTTAAAAGTGAAAATGTTTATTTTATTCTGATGCCATTACCTTCAGAAACTAAATTCATTATTTGAAAAATAATTGACATGTTTCAAGTGACGTAATTCTGTCCAGTCTCTATTCTAGGATTTTATTGTGGGTTTAGGCGATGGATTTCTTCATTGATGGGATTGCAAAAATGTGCATATTTAACCTACTTCCGTAAATTATAACTATGATGGTTGTTCAAGGCTATCATTCTAGAGCTACATTTTAGGGTTTTGTTTTCATTTTTTCGCCAAATACGTTGCCAAACTCGCCAAATTCTTACCTGAACGCGCCAAATAATATATTTTTTTTTAATTTATAAGCTGGTTTGTTGTTCGAAGGCCGTTGTGATAGAGCTGTATAATAACAGTGTTTGTAGCTATATCTCTTTTCCCGCCAAATTCTTTCCAAAAACGCGCCAAATGAGCTAAAAGGTTTTATATGTTTATGATGAAAATTACGATGACTTTTATGAGTGCATTTATAGCGTATTTTTATATTTTGGATTTTTAAGGTAATGTAAGTAACAGTATTTTATACTTTATTAACGAGCGGGAATAATAACATAAGTTTATTATCCTATAATTTTGGATTAAATTGTACATATACTTGGATCAATGAAAACTTTTTTTTAGTCCGTGCCAAGTACGGGTATTTATTTGCTAGTTCAAGAATAAAAATCTCTTGTAATTTAAAGCTGTTTAAAGCGTTTTTTTGCATTTTTCAGAAGCGCCAAATATTTGATTTAGTACTTTTTTTTAAAGAAAATACCAAAAATCATCTTTTTAATGATGTGTGGGGGGCGGATGGTCGAGTGGTTTGGACCATTACGCTAGCAGTCTGCGCGCTGTAACAGGTGCGGGTTTGATTATCGCCTTCGCCCTGGGTGTATGTTCCCTTCTCTCCCTTCTCTGTGAAAGTAAAAAATTCTTCCTGTGTCTGTCTTACTTGGCGAAGGCTTCATAAGAAGGTCTCTGATCAAGCACACAGCCGGAATATATATGTACCTACCCCCCCCCCCCCCCGCCCCGAATGATGTGTGTCTTTGTGTCTTCTTAATGATTTCAATTAATGATTCTTAATGATAATGAAGTTTAACTGCTATGTCTTATTAATTTGAAAAATGAGATTGGATAGCATGGATGATTTGTACATTTTGAACTTAAAATTGAAAAACACAAAAAGCATATAATTTTTTAATAAAATATCTCTTTAATGAGGCTGCTTTTGGACTAGGCTTTTCTTAACAATTTTGGCGCCAGATTACAATTAGCGACAGCTCTTTGTGGATGTTGAAAATCATATGACAAGCGTGCCTACGATTTTCCTATCTTGAAAATCTGCCCCCTCAGTCAGGACTGAACCCACAATATTGGAGTTATAAGGCGAGTCTGCTGCGTCGATGCAACTGAGACGACTTACATTAAAATATAAAAAATGTTCAGGAAACAAATTAAATATAAAAAACATGCTTAAAAACAAGTTTCTTATAAAAATTCATTCAAGTTGTATTCATGAAATCAAAAGTTAATCCATTAATAGTTACCAGTTTAAATTAAAATATCTACCGTTGTTGCAGCAACAATTGAAAACTTTTCAAGCATGTATATTTCCTTTGTGCTGTTTAATTAAGAAAACAGAATAACGTTGTAATTATGTTTCGAATCGGGTTTCCATATTATTTCCAATAAAAAATCGAACTAAAAAATCCAAGTGATTTGAAACAATTAATCAAGCTTTAAATATCTACCATGTAACAATGAAACATTCCTTTGCTAAAAAAAATTCAATCAGGACAGACGACATTGCTTTCTTACAATATACATTCTATTTTATTTATTCACATCATAAAATGTTCTCTTGGCATGATAAAGTTGCAACTCATGTAAAGATACAATTTTTAAAAAAGTCGTAAAACTGTTAAAGGATATCGGTTAAGGGGGAATGGGCGCGCTGGACCGCGTGTCTCCAAACTCAAATGCCTCAGTGCTAATCCAATGGCGAAAAAATAATTTTCTCTGCCACAATTCTCCTGCTGTATTGAATATTTTTACAAGCGTTTTTTTTTTAAATAATAAATGTAGATAACTTACAGGTCTCTATCTTCAACTTTTTGAAATTGCTTCGAATATTTTGTGTAAAATTATTTATTGAAAATTTTAAAAAATATTCGAACCAATTTCAAAAAGTGGGATTGTCGGGATCTGTAAGTCAGCTACATTTATGCCATAAAAAATCCACTTGTAAAAATATTCAAATCAGCTGGAGAAATGTGACAGAGAAAATATTCTTTTCGCCATAGGATTAACACTGATGCACTTTCGAGACCCCCGGTCCAGCGTGCCCATTCCCCCTTAAGGACCTACTTTAAAATTGCCACGCTGTACAACACAGTAAAAAAATATCAGGAACATTACTGGAAAATTTTGGGCAGTTGAGATCCCCAATTTTTTCCAGGAATATTCTTAGAATATATCATTAACTGTCCCTAAAATTTAAGAAACAATCCCACATAAAGCCAAAAATGTCCATTTGGAAGAAAATATTTAGAATGAAGCCACTATTCTTTTTACTTATTTCTTCAATTACAGTCCCTGGACAAATTATTAGACGCACTGTATTTTTTTAGTAATGATGAAAACATACCAAATAATGCCATATCATTAAAAAAAAATGTCGATATATGTATTAAGTATAGAAGATAGTATTTTCTATTCAATAGCTTAAGTTTAGGAACACAAATGTCCTTCTAAAGGTATTTTGTTCATCATTGATTGATACATGAAATCTTGCAGTGCGTCTAATAGTTTGTCCAGGGACTGTACGTGCTGCTTGGAGATTATCTCACGGATTCGATCCATTAAACTTTGGGTACATTCGTTATACACCACTTCATAACTGCGCGACACACGTCGTGGCCATGGTTTTGAGATGAAAATGACGCTGTATATTTAATTGTACGATACGATTTTAGTTATGAGTTTCTAAACAAAATCGGGAAATTCAAAAATGCGTCGTAAACTTTAAAACGGCAGGAACGTGTGCCATATATAATAGTAATGTTACGAAACCATTTTACAGTGTTCGGTTAAAGAAAGAGTGCTTTAATAATAATTTCGGTGAAAGTTTATGCGCGAATAGAAAAAGATATAATTTTCACTAGATATTACTTTAAAAAAATACTATAATTGGACAAACTTTGGCAGAGAAAATTTTGCTTCTAAAAAATACCCCCAAGCATAAATTTACTTATTTTCTATACTTTCTCATTTTTCACTTACACGTTAGAGGAGTGTTTCCATAGTTAATTAAAAAGTCAAAAAAAATTAAAAAGTGTACTTTTAGAAGAGAAGTTATTGAAGTGCGAAGTTTTAATAAAGTTAACCTAAAGAGCCATAGCTGCTCAATTTTATAATACCGAAATTTAGATAAGTTTGGATTTAAATAGTTTCACTATAGATACATGTATTTCCTAATTTAAAATGGCTCTAAAGGGGTTGCAAAATATAAATTTCTTTTTAAAAAATTCGTCAATTTGTCTGATACTTGCGAGGAATTTGATTTTTCTAGTAAAAAGCAGTAAAATATTGTATCATTCAAATTAATAACTGCATTAACCTAGATTAATATTTAGTAGATGAGAGATTCATTCTTGACCTAACCATAATGGGCTTGTTTCAACACTTTCTCAAATAAAACAAAACAACCAATGAAATCGCAGCATGGATATCGTGACATCATAAGAAATATTCCCATTGTCAAAATGCTCTATCTTTAGATGAATTTGCAGTCTGAAGTGGGTTAAAATGTTTAATTTTTTTAACCCGCAAACTTCCATTTGTCTTCAAAATATAGCTTTAACCTATATATAACCCACTTTTACTTGAAAATTCAAACAAATTTCTCCTTGACTGAATTTCTAAATTAAGAGACAAACGTGTATGAGTTGAAATCGATAAATAGTTTAGAATTAAACATCGATAAATGTCCCTAATCACTACTCTGTCCAACCAAAGCCGAAATTTCCAGAGGAAGGGCACTTTAATTAAAAAGATATTAAATCTTCTTTTCATTCTTTTGTAGTTATCATAATTACAAAATATTTTCTTTTAAAGAAATTTTTTTCATTTCAAACAAAAGAGATAGTACATAGCACGGGAAGATTGCGATTTAATTTCAATCGGACAGCATCTGGCAACGACACTGCATCTGATAATAACTTTCACTTTTATTATCACGAATATTTCTGGTAGGTGAATTGATTTTCTGTTCCATGAGGAAGTTCATTTAAGATTTCCGATTTTCGTGTTGTATTTTAGAAGAAAAAGTTCGTCTAAAATCAAGATCGTAAACGAAATTATAAAACATTTTTTTAACTATGTTATAAAAGTAAAACAAAACGTCAAAAAATGACCCAATCAAAACAGTTCCTATAAAACACATACTACCCTGTTTTCTTATGAATGAAAAATAGCCGCTAAAATCCATTAAATATACTTATACCACTGAGACACACTTATTCATGAAATCTGTGGAGTTCAAAATATTTTATGTAGTTTACTTTCGTTGTTTTAAAAAAAGATATATAGTTATAATCTTTAAGAAAATAGAAATGCAGTTCAACAGTTTTAAAATATTGGACCCCTTAAAACGCTTAACTCTTACTTCATTATATAATAGTTTAATCATTTCTCCAGAAAAAATTCTAAAGTGTTTGTAACAATAGAGATCAATCAAAATATTTTCATGTTTAATTTAGCAGAGGTTGTGTTCAAACTAAAGGGATGATTGATGATTTTTCCTTATTTTGGCGATACTTTTTTTGATTAAAAGTTTTCTTGACTGAAAATATGACGATCAACTTCTTATATCCCAAAAGTCTCGGAAATGAACTTTAAAATATCTCCGTGCAAGTTCTCTTCGGAATTCTTCAATTTTATTGCCTTTCAAATTCCCATTCGTTATTTAACTATGATGGATTTGTGCTTTTCACGCTAAATTTTTGTGTCGGATAACAACTTCACACTATTTTATTCTTCCTTGTGTGAAAAAAATTTCGCGCCAAAAATAATTACTTTTTTTTATATTCATTTCAAATTCTAATAATACAGAAAAATGCAAATAAATATAATACCAAGATTGTTCTAACCAATAATTCTTAATTATAAATACATTTATTGGCTATCTAAGCCATTTCGCGAGATAAGTTTGGTTGTAACAGATGTGTCTCGTTGTGGTGCACATTTGACCAGACATGCCACTAAGCCATGACGAATGTACAGTCCCTGGACAAATTATTAGACGCACTGTATTTTTTTTAGTAATTTTATGTTTCTTAAGAGTTTTTATGCAATAATGGTATATTTAAACTACAATATTATTGAATTTTATTTAAAAGAATTGTTGTAGACTACATATTTGTATTTATTTTAAGACGATTATGATTAAGATTAATTTATATTAATTTTTTATTAAAGATTATTTATGTGTGGAATCATCATCCTCAAATGCAAGAGACAGTACAGTCTTCCATTGATAGCATGCCGCGCAGAATTAAAGCTTTGATAGCGGCTAAAGGTGGCGGTTCAACTAAATATTGATTAATATAACATTAATTTCACTTTTCTTAATAAACTTATGCTTTTCTAAATTAATGCTGTTTTATTTATGTCAAATAAATCAGTAATTGATTGGATAATATAAAAAACAAATCAATTTAAAATAATAAAACGGTACAATATCACCCGGTAATTAATATTTTACATGAAATCTTGCAGTGTGTCTAATAATTTGTCCAGGGACTGTATATTTCAGTTTCTATTTTCATATTACATAAGAAAAATTCTGTTTCGAACAGGTGCAATACGTACCAGTTGATATTATTTACCCTTTCCTTTTTCGAACCCGTGAAAATGACGGGGTGAGGTTACACCTCTATTTCTCGCTCCCGCGACATTTCTGCTCTGGAGAGCTCAGTAGTAACCATACATATCATAGTTAAAGTATTAGATTGGCAGATCACGTGACCTCCAATGCTAACGGCGGGACGCGCATGGAGGCCTAAATAAGAAGGCAAAATGGCCAGTGTTGCCACCACTTTCAGGAGAAAAATGCTACGGCATCATCGGAAAAATACAATTTAATTCTAAAATTACCAACAAAAAAAAATACTAGAAAAGCATTTCATGTCACTTAAAAGATTCCAAAATGCAGCTAGTATTTTTACGATATTTTTTTTGTAATTTTAGAATTTATTTTAGAATTATTCTAAAATTACAAAAAAAATCGTAAAAATACTACCTGCATTTTGGAATCTTTTTTGTGACTTGAAATCTATGAAATGCTTTCTAGTATTTTTTTTAATGGTAATTTTAGAATTAAATTGTATTTTTCCGTTGATGCCGTAGCATTTTTCTCCTTAAAGTGGTGGCAACACTGGCCACATTGCCCTCTTATTTTGGTCTCCATGCGCGTCCCGTCGTTAGCATTGGAGGTCACGTGATCTGCCAATCTAATACTTTAACTATGATATCTATGGTAGTAACGCACCCAATAAGCGTAAAACTAACTTAAATTCATCAATTAAAAGTAAAATTACATTAACTATTTTTTTTTAATTTACAGCTAAAGACAAGTGAAAAATTAAATCTGAATATATTTAACGTTTAAACACTTATTTTTATGTTATTTTCAGGGATAAAAAATAGGCACTAGTATGGTCATTTTCTAGAAATTATTCTTATCGTTAAGGGGTTAACCCCTTTCGATCTGTTTACAGATGAGATGTGGGTTTTGACTGATCAAACGTATATTTTTACAGTATATTTCTGGAGTTTAAAAAAAAACTAAACTCTTCGGCGCAACAACCCATTACCCCCGTGCCCATTTCAGCTTTCGTGATCTAGGGCTATGAGGTGCTAGGCATATGTCCCGGTAAGGTGGTCAACCTCACGTGGAACCCCCAGTGTTTAGTTCCCAAGTATGCTTGGTACCCATTTTATCGACCCGATGAAAGGATGGGTCAACCTCGCCCAATCCGGGATGGCCAATTTTTGGAGTTTTAGGAAACCAAAATTCTCTGTAGGATAATATCAGAAATATTCGGTTTTCTAAAAGAATTCTTTTACAGTGAAGTTTTACTTTTTTTACATCCTCCCATGCCCAAAGAATTTTTTTTTCTACAAATAAATGAAATATTTCCTTAATTTGATTTGTAGCTTACATTTTCTATGCCACTCCCTAGTATACTACATTATTATATAGTTTTTTAAACTAATGCACAGCGTATTCATCGAATATTAACAAGAACATGCATTCTGTGAAAAACCAATATTTTAAGAAACTTCGCTATAAGTTTCGCGAAGTACAAAAAGCTTTATCGAAATATAAAATGACTTTCACATTTTTGTTTCATTTTTTCAAAGTTATATAACTTTCCGTGACTACATTAAAGAATTATTGAAAAATCTCAAACTAAATGATTGCAAAAAAGAAATACTTTCCCACCATTAATTTCAGTTTCAAAATTTATTTAAAAAAAAACGTGTATAAGTTAACTAATGAATATAAAATATAACTAACTTTTTATTTTAAAAAATGTTTCATATTGTACCATATACTTAAACTTAATTGAATTGGTTTTTCTGAAAAAATCTTACAAATTATGTCTAAAATGTTTACTTTTTGGGGTGAGAAACTTTCTTTTTTTTTATCCTCAATGCAAAAAAGTAGCTCAATAAAACTAAGGTGGCTATCTGCTGACAACAGTAGCTTTGAGTACCATCTATTGAGAAAATGCTAAAATATTTTTAAATACTAAAATTTAAAGGTGGGCCAAGTCTCCCTTATGGCCAAGGCTCCAAAGTCTCCAATAAATATTTTTTGATAAATAGGTGTAAAATTTTATTTATTTTGCACCAAAGGTTTTTAATAGTCTTCCGCTTCAAATACAATCTGTAATTAATCTAACTTCTATCAAAAACCAATTGAAAATTTTTTTGTTTGATATTCCCGATATAGAGAACTATTTTTGATTATGCATACATCAATTATTGAAATAAAATAACTGCATAGTAATTCATTTGTATTGACTAACCTTCTTAAATGTACCCCCAACACTTATGTTGACATAATAATATTTTTTACTTGTGATTTAATATTTGTTTGTAAATTTACATCATATACTTTTTTATGTTCGACAATATGGTCCTTGTGACCCTTGGTGTTCTGTATACTGTATAATTACTTTTGTATTTGTTTTTCCCCCTTCAAATTAATATCCGTTATTTTTGTGCAATAAAAATTATAAATTATTATAAATGGTTTAAAACAGAGATGCGCAACCATAAATGTTGTGAAATAGTATTAAGAAAAATTAGAGAGCTTAGTGGAAGAAAGTGCTAAAGGACAAAAAGGGGAAAATGAGAAAATAAGCTTTGAAGTTTTTCGTTTGCACTTAGATACGTTAAAAATGGCACTTACAAACGGTGAAAATTAGACTTAGGTCTATTTAAAGGAGGGAATAACATGTTCATTGACACAAAAACCTTTTTTTTTTCAAAAATGTCACTTAGCCCGTTCTTACCCTAAGCTCTTCAATTGTGGATGAGATCAAGTCGGTAATGAACAGTCGGTAAAACGACGTTTTTGTAATCAACGGATTGCAAGCTCGAACTTGTCATTAGGACTAAATTGACTCGAGCGAAAAACAATAAAAAATAACCCCTAAATATGGCCACAAAATTTTACTTGTACGTATAATGTTACTGTAACAATAATAGCAGTCGAATGCCACCTTAAATGTGGAGGCACCTTCGGGTGTGACTTCTTTAGCACTCCGTTTAAGTGGTATAAATACAGACTTGCTCAGATTTAGTGTAAGTTTACACCACTTTCTGTATAAACCTGGAGGCTTCACTACCACTCTTAAAACAAAAGAGTGAAATTACACCTATAGAGAAGTGCATTTTCGCACCGAAAGAGTGAATAACTCAGAAAGGAGTAACCGCTCGTTTTAAGAGTGTGGACGAGATTGTTTTCTTTATTTTTTACCATCCGAAAAAAGTGAATTCACTCTTAGGAGAAGTGATTTTACGGCACGGAGGAGTGGAAATTACTCAGACTGGTTAAAACCGCTCGTTTGTTAAGAGTGTAGCTGCACTGCTTTGCAAGTAAGATACACCAAACTATTTACAGAGTTTTTATTATATAGTAATATTATTTTTATTTAGATAAATTTATCCGCGAAAATGTAAAAATATGTGGATGAACAATAAATATATTCATTTTTAATTTTTAATTTATTTTAAGCTTAAAAACAAAACAAAAAAATTCCTAGGAAAGTCCAACCACTTCACTTTTCATGGAACGAGAAGAAACGCGTGGAATCCATTCCCACAATTTTGTTTATTTTCTCCGCATGACAGTATATTGTCTAAATCGAAGTTTACTGACAATATTTACGTTTGGGTGTGACATAATATTAGGTTTGTGGCTTGTACGACCTTATAACTTCGTCAATAAGACAACCACAGCAACAACATAAAGTGGTCCATCTAATTTTAGAGACAGAGGCAACTAGAGGATCCCAGAATTGGCTGCACCCCAGGTTTGATTGGTATGAACTTAGAAACTTTCGGACCAACAGATTTAACGAGCACGACTCCGATTATATGGAGTGTTCAGTGGTAACCGGGACTCGATCGCAGACTCCGATCCCGAACCGAGACGCTGAATAGGCTCACTACGGCCCAATATTAGTTTGGTAAGTTGCTCTGACATTTATCGAATTAAACCGAAAAGTTTATAATTAGCAGAAATAAAAACAACTTGCACTTTGAGAACTCAAATAGAACACAGCAGACACAAAACGCTCTTTTGAGTTGAAATCGAAGGAATGCAAGAATGAAAACAGGAGGGATACGTCATCTGAAACAGCCCTGTAATTTCTGGAGGACCATAAGTAAAAACAATACCGCTGGAACTGTTGCCACTCATGATGTGAAACATGCTCATGGGAATGTTTCAGATGGTGTAACGTTCTTGTTTTCATTTTTCTGCGTACTACGATTTCATTGGTTGCTTCAGTTTCACTCTCAAAATGACTGATATAGATGAAAAGAAGCTTTTCTTTCTATGCAAGCTTTCGTTAACAAATGATTTGAATAACCAACAGCACAGCAAGAAGTTGGCATTTAAAAAAATTAATAACTAAAATATTCTTTGAAAACTCATTTTCGTATAGCAAACCAAAAGTAATTCCAGACAACAAATGAAAACTAACCGTTGGAGCAATTGCCATCCACGAGAGGAAACAACCCCATTCGACAAAGCAAGACACAACAGAGAGGAGGCCCGTCCGTGGCCGAGTGGTTAAGGCATCAGCCTAGAGATTCAACCTTCTCAGGAGTGCGGGGGTTCGAATCCCACCTACTGCCAGTCATCCTATAAATCGGATCCGTGCTGAAATAGTAAAAAAAATCCTCATCACGGATGGGCCCGAGTACACAGGGACAGACGTGCTCGTTAAATCTGTGGAGTCCAAAGTCCCGACGGCGTTAGCGTACGATGTCGCTCGAAGTTCCGTTGGGTGCCCGCTCAGGTGTCGACCTCGTCACTTGACCAGGGTTCTAAATTACGAGGCGTTATTGGCTGTGTTAAAGCTCCTGAAGGAGGCTAGAAATAGACAGCCGGAAACGATTACCTCACCTCACCAGAGAGGACGATTTTCAGTGCTGCTGTAACCGTTCAGTATTGCTTGAAATCGTACTCAAAATCCGGCGATTGATTACTTTAGTAGTATTTCGATTATCTGATATCCTAACTCAGCTGTTCCCAACCTGGTGGCGATCGCCCCCCAGTGGGCGATTTGTGTTATCAAGGGGGCAAAAAATACTTGAGGGGCGATCAGGGGGCGATGAGTATTCAAAGGGGGGAAATTAAAATAATGTTGTATCATTGTACAGTAAAACCATTCTCCAACCATAACCTAACCAGCTAATTTTACTTTAAAAAAAAAAAAAAAAAAAAAAAAAAAAAAAAAAAAAAAAAAAAAAAAAAAAAAAAAAAAAATGTGTTAAACTCCAAAGGCTAAAATAGACACTGTAGAAACTTATACCTCACCAGAAAACATTTCAGTGTCTGTAACCGTTCAGTATGTTGAAATCTACTAATCCGGCGATTGATTACTTCAGTAGTATTCGATTACTGATATCTGAACCAGCATGTTCACCAACCTGGTGGCGATCGCAACCAGTGGGCATCTGTGTTATCGGGGCAAAAATTAGGCGATCAGGGCGTGAGTATTCAAAGGGGGGACATTAAATATTGTCATTTACAGTAAAACATTCTCCACACCGATACCTAAACAGGCAATATTTTAGCCTGTGTTCTATTTTTTAATTCGACCAAAATTAAACATGAAAATAGTATGATGTCGATTGTCCTTCCGTACCTGGCCCCCCAATGTTATACAAAATTCTTGACATCAGAAACTTCAAGGGAGGGAATAAATATTGTGGTTTCCATGTTACAGAATCAATTTGAGCATTAAATCACGAATTTTAGCACTTTGCTTTGTTGTTGTCTATGAAGTCGGTATGTCTCGTCGTGTCCGTCTGTCCGTTCTGTCGTCGTACCCCCTTCCAAAATCGTTCTAATCATCGATCTTAAAAATTCTTTTTTTGTTAGAAAGCATGACCTCAGATACCAACTTTCATACTTTGCCGTCTGTCTGACGTCCGGACGGACATAAATCTACTATCTGTCGGCGAATTTCCCATTGAATTAGCATTGAAATTCAATTTTGAGTCATTTAAATCACTGTAGGTATTGAATGCGGTTGATGTCCATCTGTCTGTCTGTCCATCTGTCTGTCTGTTCGTATGTCTGTCTGTTCGTATGTCTGTCCGTCTGTCTGTCCGCCTGTCTGTCCGTTTGTCTGTCTGTCTGTACCCCCCTTCCAAAATCGGTTCTAATCATCGGATCATAAAAATTCTTTTTTGTTAGAAAGCTATGACCTCAGATACCCAACTTTCATACTTTTGTCCGTCTGTCTGTACGTCCGGACGGACATAAATCTACTATCTGTCGGCGAATTTCCGATTGAATTAGCATTGAAATTCAATTTTGAGTCATTTAAATCACTGTTGCCAAATCAACAATGGCATGAGAAACTTTATTTAAACATATTTGAAGCAAAATAATATTTTCATGAATCAGTTTGGAATGACGTCATAAAATGTAGAACAATTTGATTCTTTGATTATTCATTAATTATCTACCAAGAAAGCGGCAAGGCATACTTTCGCATGCAATTATGCTTAGTTTTAATTTACATTTTTTGTTTTTTAATGCAGTTCGGAGTAGTTTCATTACTTTTGTTATTAATAAATATTTATTCTTCGAACTACTAATAAATCACGAGCAGATGATAAATAATATTTAATTAATTTGCGAACGAATATTAAGGAAAATAGTTGATTTTGGCTTTTAGAAGTTTAAATTATAGCTGGGTGCTGTGTTTCGATTTCTTTTTCTAATGTGTATAAATCTAGTGTAGAAACGGCTGTTGATGATATTTACTTTAGGAACCTAGTTTTTTTCCCGATTAGAACTTCAGTAAGTATTTAAGTAACAGGAAAGTAGGCTATTTTAGTTCTTTATGAACTTCTTGTTACTTTAAAATCTCTTAAATTTTCTAGAAACCAGTAAAAATATCTTAGTTAATTATTTCACTTTTGTTCCATAAAAATATGTGTTTTATGTATTTTCTATTTTATTTAAAAGTGACCGGATAAAGCTACTTTGGTTGTTTTTATAAACGGTAGTAAGTGTTATAAAACTGTTTTATAGTTACACTTTAACTCAAATTATGATTAGACATAACATGAAAATTAAAGTTTAGTTAAGTTTAGTTTGAATTATCGTCGCACTAGAGCTACACGAGGGCTATTGGCGACGGGCGTCGTATTTTAGAACCACAGTCAAGTGACGAGCCGACACCTGAGTAGGCACCCAACGCAACCGTTAAGGGCGACATCGTACGCAGCGTTAGGACTTTAAAGGAAATTTAACGTGCACTTCCTCTACACTTGGTATTATTCGTCGGACATTTTGGAGTGCACGGGCCGTTTATAGGTCGGCAGATATTTTGGCGATGGCCGGACCCGAACCTGGGACCTTTCGCATGCTAGGCGAATGCCTAACCGACTGGGCTCCCCAGCCCCCCATGGAAATTAAAAGGGGGCGATGGATGTTAATTAACCTAAAATACGAGGCGATGGTCCAGAAAATGTTGGGAACCACTGTCCTAACTGTTAGACTACCAAATCCAACATTTTCAGTCAAGTGTTGTAATGTACTCGCCATCCCATAAAAGTTTCACCAAAAAATATATATCTGACATCAATCCTTAATGGAGATAAATGCCCAAAAATTCGCGGATATAAAAATATATTTTTGGCCTTTTACGAGTCATTGCTAAGGTCTTGGCGTGTTTTGTGTCCATAAATAATATTTACTGTGCGAATTTTACTCTTTTCGTTCCGCCATGTGTCGAAGATATATCGAAACATCATTTATTTATTTTATAGATTTATTGATGGTTTGAAGTAGTAGATTTACTTGCAGGTCCATGGAAATATGTTAAAATATCTTCTTTTTTTTTAATTGTTCATAAATGATCTTTGAAGTACATTCATAAATTTCAAAACTAAATAACAAAAACTACAAAACTAAGGTAGAACCATTTAAATTACGGTTTTGTCGAGTAGATTTGTCTTACTTTTTAAAATAGAGACACAGTTTTCAATCCAGTGCAGCTCAAAAACATTGAAAATCTTTGGAAAAAATCTCGAATTTGAAGTATTTCTATTATTAAAAACGATTATCATTCTTTAAAAAGCACGAAGAGGCCCTTTTTAACTAAATTAAATCACCGTTGCCACTCACAGCAATAGCATGAGAAACTTTATTTATATTAAATAAAAATTACAAGAAAATTTACTTACTAAACTCCTCGGCGCAACAGCCCGTTTGTGGGCCAAGGCCTGTCGTGCCCATTTCAGCTTACTTGACCAAGTGCTCTGGGGTGCTAGGCATGTGTCCCGGTAAGGTGGTCAGCCTCACACGGAACCCCCAGTATTTAGTTCCCAAGCATGATTGGTACCCATTTTATCGACCCACTTAAGGGATGAAAGGATGGGTCAACCTCGCCCAATCCGGGACTTGATCCCCGGACCTGTGGCGTGGTCATGCGAAGCACTACCACTAAGCCACTGGGCCTCTTTTAAATTACTTTTAAATTTACTTTCGTGGTATAAATAGTTTGGAATGACGTCATTATATATATGGAAGCAGTTCTAAGTAACAGTTTCTGTTGCAAACTTACCTTTTCTAATGTAGGAATTTAGTTTTATGCAGTACTTAAATCTGGCAAAGGGCTGAAAAACCATTTTAAATATGTGTTTCGTAAATTTTACATACTCCAAGGCATATGAAGGGTGTATCTGCCACATTCCCCTTTTTCCAAAGTATAATTAAAATATAGGGACCGGACTGTTCATTTCCGACTTCGTCCAGTTGAAATTACAATAGCCCAAGGTCGCCAACAAACGGGCAGGCCCCTATATCTTAGTTTTACTTTGGATAATGTTAGTATTGCAACTATACCCTTCATATCGGGGGCCCGGATGGCCGAGTGGTTTGGACCATCACGCTAGCAGTCTGCGCGCTGTAACGGGTGCGGGCTTGATTCCCGCCTTCGCCCTGGGTGTATGATCCTTTCTCTGTGACAAGAAAATAATCTTTCTGTGTCTGTCTTACTTGACGAAGGCTTCATAAGCGGGTCTCTGATCAAGCACACAAGCCGGAATATATATGTACCTACCCCCCCCCCCTTCATATAAAAAAATACTTAAATATCATTAATTTAGCAAAGTAAATGTGTAAGCTTTCTAGTTTTCATTTTTCAAATTTTTGGTAGTTATTATTTGAAGTATATGTAGCACTAATTTCGGCAGTTATATTTACTTTTAAAAATAATTAAACGTTAGTATACCTTTTAAAATTCATATTTTACATCTCTCGACTAAATCTTGTTGCATCCAATAGTCTCTCCATTGCATCAACTTAAATGTTCCACAACACTCCATTTCATTCCAGATATGACCAAATTAATAAAACGCACCGACTGTATGTTAGTAACTACACATTTAAGATTACCTTTTATCTTTAATACATTTAAGATTAAGTTTTTCCTTTTTCCTTCAAAATGCAATGCTAATATTCTAATTTTTTTTGTAAAGTTAAACTTTCCTTTAAGAAAAATTAGAACACATCCAGTAGCTTATTTCTAAACTAAAATTGTTCAATTTTTTGTCAATTAATATTTTTTATTTTGTCCCATATAATCCCCTCCGTCTTAATTAAAAGTGCCCACCCTTAAAATTAAACCCACGCAAAAACAAAACTTCCAATATAGACTTCATAAACAAAAAAAACTTTTTTCTTAATATTAAATGGTGTAAAAAAAATTTCCTGCAAACGGCGTACAACATTTTAAAAATTAGCATAATTAGACGCAGAAAAATACATTTCCTGTTATGGGCAGCGAATATTTTTTTTTGCGTTTGTCTCATTAAAAATGAATCTTACTGAAAAACATCGATTATTTAAAAATTAATAAATTCGATACTGTTAAAAATGTTTTAACCTCATTAAATTTACATATTGTACAAATTATAGTTGCATAGAAAAATATATAAATTCTTCCTTTTTAAAAGGATTTTTTTTCTCTGCATTAAAGCAACTTAAGATGTTCTATTTCAATAACGAACTGTACAAAGGGTATCTATAATAATAAAAATGAAGTTTTGTTTGTGTGTGTGTTTGTGTGTATGTCTCTTATAGACTCCTAAACTAGACATTTGTTTGACTCGTAACTTGGCACAAATGTGTAGTTCATACTTAAGTTACAGATTTTGAACTTTCAGAGCTCAAAATGTTCTATTTTTAGAGAAAATTCGAGTATTCTGAAAAAAATACACCACTTTCACTCAAATCCGATCATTTTTTTACTTTCCTGATGCCATCTGCTGAAAAAATTAAATAAAACTTTTAACGAAAATATTTAAAATTGAAAATGTTTATTTTATTCTGTTGCCATTACCTTCAGAAACTAAATTCATTTTTTGAAAAATAATTGACGTGTTTCAAGTGACGTAATTCCGTCCAGTCTCCATTCTAGGATTTTATTGTGGGGTATTGTGTGTTTATGTATATTACAAAATAATTTTTTAACTACCTAAAAATCGACATTTAATTTCAACTTTTAAAAAAGCATAGCAAAAAAGAAACTTTGCATTTAAACTTTCTAACAGAAACACATTTCCAAACTCATGTCAATGAAATACTCTGAGAAAAATTACCTATACCACAAAATGTAAATTCAAATTTATATATGCATATTTACGATAAAAATATATCACGAGCAATCAAACGCAACTCTTGTCATATTTAGATTTCACCCTGCAAGCTTGCTACGTTGCACATATAATCTTACAAAGGAGAAACAAGTTTTAAGTTTCCAATTCTGCGGAGGCTTGCAGGAAAAGTCAGTCATCCAAATTAAGGGTCTAGTATGGATACAGATCTGTATACAGTTCCAATGAGGAAACTTTGACCCCTGTTTTTAAATAAAGTATACGGCATGTACTCATGAAAACTTACCAAAAATACAGAAGAAAGTTATTTTGCCATTAAAATAATTAATAAGTATAATTTTAAAGATATTAATTAGTTGTAATTAAAACAAAATTTAAGTAATTATTCACAAACTACAGATGGCAGCACTAACTGCATGTAAATATCTAAAACATTTTTTTGTTTTAATTATAACTAATTAATATCTTTAAAATTATAATTATTAATTATTTTAATAACAAAATAACTTTCTTCTGTATTTTTTGGTAAGTTTTCGTGAGTATACATTGTCTTATACTTTATTTGAAAATAGGGGCCAAAGTTTCCCCATTGGAATTGTATAGATTAATTGGAATGTTTAGATAATATGTTACCATACAAGTCCCTTAAGCACTTTCCGGGTAATTAGCTTCATTTTACGATTTTTAGAAGCGTTAAAGTGTCACCCACATAAGCATCCAGTCTATCCTACGATAGACTGGATGTAACAGCTTTCCTACTATCGCAACTGTTGTTTAAGTAACATTTTATCTGTGACAAAAAGCAATTTAGTAACAGATAAAATATTATGTTTAAGAAACTTTTGACGATTGAGTAAACACGGTGATAATAATTCCATTTATAAATCCAAAAGCGACAAAAAAATTAATGACAACTAAAGGAACGAATTATAAAAAATTTGAACTCATCTATGTTTTTTTTATTTCTACAATACGATTATTCCTAAAACTTTAATTATTTTTAGCAAGGATTTCAAGAAATTTTTGAAAAATGAAAAATTAAGAAGTATCGCTTCTTGAAGAATTTTTAGTTCCAGAAATTTACATTTATTGAAACTTTGCTTTTGTTGAGACATGTGGACAGTCGATTTTTTTTTTATCCTGTGAAAACATGATTTTTTTTTTAAATAAAACGTTGAAAGTGTTCTGTTCAATTAAAATCAGTTATGAGTAAAAGTGGGGGGGGGGGGGAATTACTGCTAGTATCTATAGTATCTAGCTAAAATTGAAATTTTTAAGTAAATAACTGACCGGTAAATGATGTTAATTTTAAAACTTCAACTATTCAAATGAAAGTTGAACACCAATTCCAAATGTCACTAGTCTCTAAATATTCACACTAAATCAAACCTTTTGAGAAAACATGAAATTTAGTTAGAAAACATAATATATATGTTATAATAAGAAAATTCAATAGATATAATATAATTTAAAAAATACTATAAAATAATATTAATAGAAAATATAATATATATGTTATAAAAAGAAAATTTAATAGATATAATATAATTTAAAAAACACTATAAACTAAATTTCATAGAAAATATAATATATATGTTATAATAAGAAAATTTAATAGATATAATATAATTAAAAAATACTATAAAATAATATTAATAGAAAATATAATATATATGTTATAATAAGAAAATTTAATAGATATAATATAATTTAAAAAATACTATAAAATAATATTAATAGAAAATATAATATATTACATTTAGAAAATATAATATATTACATTTAGAAAATATAATATATTACATTTAGAAAATATAATATATTACATTTAGAAAATATAATACAGAGATTATATTTAGAAAGTATAATTGATACATTATAATAAGAAAATACTGTAAAAAGTATTCTTAGAAATTTTAATAAATGTATTAGAATTAGAAAATATAATTTATATAGTGTATAGTTAGAAATTACTTTAAAATAATATTATTGTAAAACAGAAAAGCTTCTTTATCTTCTTCGAAGGAACTGAACAAGGCTTATTTTACTGAAAAGTTAAACTAAATTTTTACCTATAAAAATCTAATAATAGCAGCAAACTCAATTCTTATTTTACTATTCATCTGTTTAGATTGATTCTTCGTATCTACTCACAAAAATTTCTATACTTTGTACTTTAATCTTTTTTAGAGAGGAAACTTTCTATTTTCCTAAATACAAAAAATACTAAACAAAATATTATTTAAAACTTCTTATTCTTCGAAGGAATCGAACAACGATTATTAATGAATAGCTAATAATCGTCTGAATACTAAAAAAAGCTAAACAAAGAACCAACATTTCAAATAAAATAAATTCTTGTTTTGCAGTTCTAATTTTAGAGTGATTTTTTGTATCTGTTGACAAATATTCCTAGGCCTTGGACTTTAATCCCTTTTATAGGGGAAACTTTCTACTTTCCTAAATCCAGTAGGGAAAATTCCAGACTAGCTTGTCTCAGCTGTCACAAATCTCACAATATTGACACAGAGAGACGCGGCGGTCCGTAGGAATATAAATCCGCAATACGTCTTAGGGATAAATCATTTGGGCTATTTTTGGCGAAAAGTTGTTTACCGCCTTATTATTTGTCGAAGACCGCCATTTTTTAAAGATTTTATGTGGTTTTTTTATTGCTTTCACATAAATGGACAGTTGAAAAGGGGCCGATCCTGGTTAGTTTGTGGGGTAGGAAAAAAATGTTTGACGTCACCACTGACATGGTAGTTCGAATTTGGACGAATTAGCTGCCGGGTGGTCGGCTTGTGGGGTATTAGACAATGATTGATGCAGCTGTATCGTCACCGTAGGCGTGTTTATTCCAGTTGTCCATTGTTGTAGTACAAAGTTGCAGTAATTTTTCTCGAAAACAGGACCAGCAATTAAGCTTTTAAGTTTCAAATCATCGTTGGTTGACGAGAACAATACTAGCATATGACCCAAGAGAAAGTGGAATAGAGGTTATTGAACCAGAAATAGATTTAATGGGCATCAGCCAAAATATCATTTTTATTATAATTTTATTATCTTTAAGAATTAAAATAAGTCAGCCGCAAACGAAAACTTAGTTCTTTTCTGCATAAACACCACGGGAAAAAAGATTAGAAATGCGTGATTTTGCTACTTTCTTTTTAAAGAACAGTTGCTCTCTTCTCTGTTCTTTTAAAAAGAACAGTTCTTTAACCTGTTCTTTTTACAAAAGTTGCTTTACACGTGGAAGAATTCAATAAACAAACATTTTATAACAAAATTATTTTATTGGGTTAATTCTGCTAAAGTGGAATCACAAAATTTCCTTTTTTTTTACAAAAACTCCAAATATTCTGCTTAGTAACGGCTTCTTCAAATAATACACACAGCAATAATATAAAAATACGAAAGATTAAATGGAACAAAAAAAGCCACTTGCGAAGAAAAAAAGTTGAAGGAAAAGATTTTACAACGTGATATTTTAACTGATAAAAAATATCAGTTGTTAAATCTTTCTCGGTAAGGTCTGTGATTTTTTATTAGCTACTATTTTGTATTTTTGTTGTTGGTCGCTATCGGGTTGCCATCGAGGCTTACTGGCGCATCAGATTTGACGCGTTTGTCTATTTTGTTGTTAATTTGGCGCGCCGGGCAGGTGGCTTTCATTGTTTTTTTCGGGGTTTTTTGTATTTTTATTATTTGTTCGTATTCGGTTTTTGCTGTGCCGGCCTGTATTATTGATCTTTTTGATTGTTGCATTTGAAAAAGAAGAATTTTTAGAGTCATTTATCGTGTATTTTCGTTTTTTTATATTTAAGTTTCGTTTGCATATTTTTAATCGTTTGTATTTAGTATGAGAAGTAAAATCCTCTTCTAGGGTCTTTTATGTAAGATTTGAGTCTAAGCAGCATATGTTGGTAAGGCTTTGTCCCTCTAAATGTAGTGATCATAGGATGCATTGAATAAAACAGAATATTTTATGACAGGAATATACAACGAAAATCCAAACTAACACGGTGTACAGAAAGGATGGTGCATATTAATTTCGTCGTGGTCAAAGACGATGCTCAGGTGTCAGTCCCTTCATCTGACTACGGATAAAAATTAGGAGATCCGTCGATAGTTGCTCTGGTCCGGCTTTAATCAAATCAATATTCACCAGTTATTGCCCGAAATATTTTATAAGCAAACTTGCTGTTATACCCGACGTTGCACGGGTAGAGGTGGAAAAATAAATTAACAGTCAATTTAACTATTTTTTTTCTTTCATTTTAGTTACATAAGATATGAAGATTACCCAGTAATTTTCTATTTAATTACCCAACTTGGATATAGTAATGACGTTCCGCAGTCGAAGCTATCGTGCCCCCTCCGACTCGACAGCCCGTGCAATATTTATAGCCTCCCTGACGTTCCAGTCGAAGCTGTCGTGCCTCCTCCGACTCGGCAGCTCGGGATGCTGTTGAATTTTCTCGAAGCTGTAGCAGTCGCCGCTCTTGCTCTGTAGCCGTCTCATTTAACCGTAAAGCCTTTGCTTTTTTCTTCTTAGATTGGACTTGACCAATATGTTTGGGTTTTCTTTTAGGCATTATCAATAATCGATTAAAATGGCAGAAAAAAATGCGTTCAGGACAAAGATTGGTATAATCTGTTCTTCCAAAGTAGTTAAAATTTAAATCTCACGTTGAACTGATCACTCTTGGTCTGCGTGCAGAAAATAAAATATTCTTAATGAAAGCGAATTACATGATCTAATTGTTTAAATGTTATAAAGCTACTCCAGCAAACAGCAAACGATTTGCATTTTTTATATTTATTTGTATTTTTTTTAATATTAAATATTTTTCTAACTGTTAAAAAGCTAGCAAACAATTTTTGTTTTAGATGTTTATTTCTAATATTTTAGCTATAATTAAACTAAATATACTTAAAAATCGTTTTAAAAAAAATGTGTAAATATAAAACTAAATAAACAATTCGTGAAAACGTGCTTTTGAAGGACCAATAAACCTCTAAGGTCTTCAATGCATACGATGGGAAACATAAAAACGTTCGAAAACGATAGAAGGAATGGTCTGATTCGAAAAATTCTTAGCCTATGTTTGTTCCGGAGATGAGATGAATTTTTGTGCCAAATTTAGTGACGATCTGTTACGTAATTCTTTAGATCTCGTATCTTATACAAACAAACAGACAAACGGCAGTTGCCTTTTATGTATATAGATGAAAAATTATTTCGAACATTCGCCTATGAATGTCGAAGAGAGTTTTTGACGTTATCACCTCAACTACAGTCCACTTTCGCTTATTCGGCACATTCGGTGTCAAAAACCCGTCGGATTGAGGTACTTATTCACTACAGAAACGGGTGCTGAATAACCTCTTCGGAGGCTCTGGCAACCACCTTCCATGGGCACGACATGTTACGCTAACAGTCTGCGCACTGTACCGGATACGGGTTCGATTCCCGCCTTCGCCCTGGGTGTACCTTCTCTCTGTGTGTCAGTAAAAATTCTGTATGTGTCTGCCTTACTTGACGAAGGTTTATAAGCGGGTCTCTGATCAAGCACACAAGCCGGAAATACATGTACCAACCAACCAACATGGGAGGCCCAGTGGCTTAGTGGTATAGTGCTTCGCATTGCCACGGCCACAGGTTCGGTGATCGAGTCCAGGATTGGGCGATCAGGTTATGACCCATTCTTTCATTTCCCTTTAGTGTGTCAATAAAATGGCGACCAAGCATGCTTGGGAACTAAACACTGGGGGTTCCGCGTGAGGCTGACTACCTTACCGGGACATGCCTATAGCACCCCAGAGATCTAGATCACGTAAGCTGAAATGGGCACTGCAGGCCTTGACCCACTAATGGGCTGTTGCGCCGAGGAGTTTTTTTAACCAACCAACATGGACACGACAACAACAACAACAACGGGTGCTGGATACCAGAACCTGAATTTCTTCACCTGCTAACACCCAACTTATGACAGCTTTAGACCGGATCGATCCACCAGAAGTGCAGGCAGCAGACGAGATACGTCTGAGTGAGGATCAATCCATCATACTCAACACACCCACGCGTGAGAGTTCACGCAACGATGCCTATCTGTAACTAAACGCCAAAATGGCGTAAGTCTTAACTAAATATACAAAAATACTTAGTATAATAACTCGATTTAAAAAAAACATGGTTTCGTCCATTCGTATCTCTAACTTTTTGTTGGGTTTGATGAAAAAATATGTGTCATTGAAATACATGCGATAAAATAAAGGCATATAAAACCAATTAAAATAGGTTATAATATTCCATATTCAGGTTATAACAAAATAAATACAATAGTTATTTATGCAACTAGTGTAAAAAGTAAGGCTTTTTTAAACGAGTTGAATAAATTCACGAGTTTAAAAAAGGCTATTTTAAACGTGTTGTCATACACTTTTTTTTTATAATAACGTGCAAAAGAAGTATTTATTAAATTGGCATTTATTGATTGGCTTATTAATTATTTTATTATCACGATCAAATGATTTGAAGGTGATTATTTTTATTAATGATTATTTTAAAATCACGTGTAAAAAGTATTTCTTTGATTGGCATTGGAAATAAGACGCCAAATAAAGAATCACGTTCAAATAAAGAATTTTCCACCAATCACAAAGCCGCCGAATAAAATATCACGCTCAAATAAAGAATTTTACACCAATCAGATGCTCTTATTTACTTTGTCGCACTAGTGCGTAAAAGTTACTTTTAAACACGATTTCGTTAAAAGCATCACTTTGCCACGATTATTGATTTTAAAAAGTTAGGTTTTTTTTGCACGATATTATAAAAAGTTAGTTTTTTTTGCACGATATTATAAAAAGTTAGTTTTTTTGCACGATATTATAAAAACTAGTTTGCTGGAGCTGTTTATTTTAAAGTAATAGTAAATAGTTAGTAGTAGTATTTAAAGTAATAATAGTACCAAATGAATTAAAATCAAGTGACTATAACAAGAAAACGCGTTTTTTCCCCTTCTTTTGATCATACACAGAGATCTGGGCATTGATCCTATTGACAACCTCATCCTCCCATAAGTACTTTGCAACTATAGAGGCGTCCGAACATAACAATCTTGTCCAAATTATTGCTGACGACCAGACCAGTTCGTAGAGCAAAGACATTGTTATTACTATTCAAGTATATTCACCTCGATCGGTCGTGGTAACTGACGGTCCTGCCATCATAGTTCTCACTTGCCCAATCTTTCTATCAGCTTTTGCTAGGTCCCATCAGGACCATGTCCATCTCCAGACAGTTGGAGAGCTGAGTGGAAAAAAGTGCTTTCGAAAAATTTGTGTTGTTTGTGTCAATGAACATTTTATATTCACTTCTTTATATAAAGGTAACAAAATAACCCCCTTTTGATAAACTTTAACTTTAGTACATTTTTTACCTTTTGTAAGTGCAGTTTTTACCTTTTGTAAGTGAACGAAGACCTTTAAAGATCCTTTCCTTGTTTTCACCTTTTTACGTCACTTAGCACTTTCTTCCACTAAGCTCTTCAGTTATTTTGATAAAAGTCTCATGGCTATTTATGTCTTCTCCTAACGTTTCGCTCCATTCAGGGATGGTTTCGATCAGTGATTTGATTGGAAAGTTATATTTAAAAAGTAACTTTGCTACAGTTACTTAATTAAAAAAATAAAAACAAGGTGACACTGTTACAGCTATTTAATAGGAAAAGTAACTAATTTCAGTTACTTTTAGATATTTCAAGTTACAAGAAAAATTGCAACTTAACCATATTGCAGTCTTTTTTTTAAAAAAAGAGAACCACACATCACAATTAAAAAATTTAGTGGCAATCTGAAAAAAAAGCTAAGAAAAAAATTAAACGTTGTTAAAAGTTAAATCTATAATAATAAAAGAAAGAGTCTGTCTGTGGATCGTAAAAGACCTACTTATACTGCCCTCAGAAATTCGAAATTTCTATGATAGATTCCCTTTAATACCAACGTGTGCATCTAAGGCTTAGTTTTTTTCATATTTGTTCAATTTTTAGAGAAAATTCAAATTTTCTGAAAAAAATACACCACTTTCGCTCAAATCCGATAATTTTTTTCCCTTTCGTGTGGCCATTCGAGAGAAGAAATTAAAATGAACAAAAAGTAATTAAAATTGCTTTTATTTTCTTGCCATTACCTTCAGAAACTAAATTAATGATTTGAAAAATAATTGAACGTGCCAATGAGGTAATTTATTTAAAAAAAAAACCAGAATGGAGGTTTTAACGTGAAATAACATTGTTATACAATTATGGTTAATTTTGAATTTATCAGGAAAATTGCGATGACAGTAAGTTCATATTGAGGAAGATTTTTGTGATATGAGGATGTGCATTTTATAGTGATGTATTTTTATTTTGGAATTTTAAAGCAATATAAGTAACGGGATTTTATTCTTTATAATGACGGGAACAAAGGCAAAGTTTATTATCCTATAGCAAATCAAATGACACATATACTTGGATTGATTTGATATTCTTTTAGTCTGTGCGAAGAACGGGTATTTATTTGCTAGTATGAAATATTTAAGTTTAAGCCGAACTGCCGAAAATATCTGAAGAGCGGTGTGAGAAGCAACGGAAAAATAACGAAAATTTTTCGTAACTTCGTAACCGCTAAAAGTAATTAAGGTACAGTTACTTCCTGAAAAATATAACGATACCTTAAAAAAAGGTAAGTTACCAACAACGACGTTACAAGTAACGCGTTACTCCAATCAACGTCGATGTGCGGAAAGGACGCACCGCGTCGATACTTCAAAACATTAATTCGATCTCGGATTCCTACTTTTGGCCTGCGAGGCGATAGAAACCAATCCTGGATATTATTAAGGTGCACATTGAAGGTTTTGCAAAGAGAGAATTTTAGCATTATACATAGCCTGACAAGATTTATTTCAGTGATTAACTTTTAAACTATAAAGTCATCATTAAATTTTCCTAAATCATATTTTATTTACGTGGATTTGGTTTTTAAAAAAATATAAACAGACTATTTGCAAAATTTTTTATGGATAAGATAATTGAATAACAAACTAAACCGTACTGTGAAATACAGTACGCCAGGCCAGCTTAATTATATTTCCGCTGTAAAAAATTTAAACAATTAAATTTTGCAAAATTTATTATACCAGTCACGCTCTTGTGTGCAACGTATGTTATAAAGTGCATGAAATTTAACTTTATGCCAAGCTAATTTGCAAATTAAAATCAAAGTGGCTTCTAGTTGTATATAAGTATAAAATTCAGAAACTTAAAATTATGACAAAAATATTATCAAATTGAATTTGTTTAGTTCAAAATTAGATTTATCAAATATTTGCAAGTTCTTTTATTTATTATGAGCGATTTAATGATTTTTAATATGAGCCTTCTTGAGCAGTGTTGCCTGTTATTCATGTCATAGTGGTGTGCAAGTACAACACACGCATATAAAATGTTTTGTCCTTTTTAAAGTTTAAGATTTGATAAAATTTTTGACAACTAAAAATATAATCTTATATTTATGTGACAGTACGAATTCAAATTGTAAATACTTCTGTGAATGGTCTCACAAGAAATTCAAAACCAAAATTTTACAAAATCTACAATTTATTTAATGATACTCAGATGGTTCAGAATAATACAAATTATGAAATAATTTCTATATAATTTACATCATAAGAAATAATATAATTTAACTCAGATATATGGTTTAACAATTTTGAATATGTTATTACAAAATCAATAAATTTTTAAAAAAGTCCAACTTAGCTGATAAACACAATAAATTGTCAAAAACATTTAATAATTTTTTTATTTTCTAAAAAAAAACAATTTGTTTACAATGTACAAATGAAGGGAATAAATGAAATTTAATTGCAAACAGTTATTTGAATGAAGTTATTTATTAAAAGCAATTTCATCTTATAGTATTAATGAGTAATAACAGGCAAACCTAGAAAACTTTAGATCTGTTGAAAACCTGCTCAACATACAGTCTCGGAAATAAGGCTACATTTATTACCATAACATGAATTCTTGAAATTCAAATTCACAGACAAAGCTAACAGTTAAAAAAGCAATCTCAAAATCACTTTTCCTGGAAAACAGAAAATATTTCAACAATACAACGATCCAGACACAGTAGCGCATGGGCCTTACAAGGGCAAATATCACATCAAAAGTTTGAACTCCAATCGCAAATACAGCTTCTAACCTCAAAAGAGTGGAGAAATCTCTGTATGTATCATAAAAAAGCTAGTCCTATCACGAACCAGTGCATCGCTAGCTACGGTACACCCTTAAAAAGCTACTTACAGTTAAAAGCACATGTGTACAGGGGGAGGGGAGGTTCAAAGTACAGTGAAGTCTCACTAATTCAGAATTAATCAAGAGAAATATACTACGGCCGACTCAACTAATAAGGCCGGAGAAGCTCTCTGTGACGTCAAACCGTCCGTCCGGTATGAGATGTCGGCTGTTGAGATAAGGAGGTTAGGTTGAACTATCGTCGCACTAGAGCTACATGAGGGTTATGGGTGACGGCTTTGTAACTTAGAACCGCAGTCAAGTGACGAGCCGACACGAGTGGGCACCCAATGCATTTTAAGGGTGACATCCTAAGCGCCGTCAGGATTTAGGAGCATATTCCGAAAAAGGGAGGAACGATATCTGGAAATTATAGTCGGCGTGTGCAAATAAGTTTCATATTTTTGTGTGTGGAAAAGCCCACAAATGGAACTGGACAGATTGCATAACATTGCAAAGAGCTTTGGTGACCTTAAAGTTGAGTAGGCCATGGAAATACCTTGCAAAACCCAATTCGCCTTTTTTTGTTTGGTTGGAATTATATCAAACTACAGCATGATTACTTGAATGAATGTTAATGTATCATTGCCTTGCTTGATATAGGTGGTTATAATAGTTAACCTCTGCAGCCTTATTTATTATTTTTTTTAAAAAACATTTAGTACTTTTAAATCTGAAGTTTAAATAACCAACTAATTTTCTTCAAAAATTTTTTTTTAAATTATAAGTTTATTGTTTGTTAATGAAATATTCATATAATTATGTCTAATAAAAACCAGAACGCAATACTTTGTAAACATTTGGAGTTTGACCCGTTTACTTTAAAAAAAACCTTCCACTTAGACATAACACTAAAGTTAAATTGTTCCACACTTAGCATAGAAAATTCTGAATTAGTGAGACTCGGGTACAACTGCTTTTGGTCAATACAACAGATATAAACAGACAGTAAAAAACAGTCAATGACTAAGTTCTACTAGAAATGTCTTTAAATATAAATAAACTTGAACTATATACAATCGGCCCCACAGGGGCCAAGTTAGTAAAAGTGATTATTTTGTAAGTCTTCTTTTAATATTTAAGTCCTCACACCCTTCTGTGAAGTTGGAATGTACAAGCACCGAGAACTTGCTTCGTTGAGTCACATGTAAAGTATTTCGAGCAGAGTAAAGTTCTACACGTTTCTCAGGTTGACTAAAATATACAGCTTTACACAGAGTTACAAAATAGAGGAAAATAAGTACTGGGTAATCAAGTTTATAAAAGGCTTTGACGGAAGTTTAAATGCTAGTCTGTTGTCATTGTAAGAGGCCTGAATCCATTTTTAATGGTTAATCCATTACAAATGGATAGAAGAGAATGGTCATAAAAGTAACTTTTTTATACCTGAAAATTATATACAAAAAATATGTGTATGTAACAATACATAAATTCATTTTTTTAAAATTAGTTTTAAATTTTCAGAAAATTAAATTTCTAGGAAAAGAATTCTATCAATTAATTTTAATCTTATTGGCTTGTTACTAGTGAATGCTCCAGCCCGGAAATATTCCGGGAGTTAGAAATAGAGGACAAAACCTTGACCCGCCATTTTCACGGGAGCGAGAAGGAAGCGGTTAAGTAACCTAATATCCTATTTGCAGTTGTGTGGATGTATTATGATACAATGTATTAAATAAAAGTTGGTGAATAGTTTTTGAATGTTGATTTAAAAAAAAACCTAAGGCATTTTCATATCCATTAAAAAGTCAAACAAATCACTTAAAAATAGTTTTTTTTATATAGTACCAGAGTTGCAATACTCTATTTTCTTTAATCTTTACTTTTTCAGGTGTTTTAAAAGTTTTTTACGTACTTGTTTGATGTAATAAACGGCATGTGAATTTTCCAACCTTTTTGCATGTTTCTAAAACAATTCATATTTTAAAAACGATCAGTGACAGTAGGTTATTCTTAAAAAATTAATTAGATTGATAAATTATTATAATGATATTGATGCTTAACAACTACATAGAATGCAACAGAATAAAAAGTATTACAAAAAGATACATAACATGTAAATCTTAAAACAATTAAGTACTATCGAGATCATTTATTTAAAAAAAACTTTCAAAGCACGTATTTTCAAAGGTCATACATGAAACGAAATGGAAATAAAAAAGATAATGCTTTTGTAAGATATTAAGGCATATGTAAAAATAAACTTAATATCTGAAAGACTACAGAAATAACTGGATCTAGTAAAGAGACTTTAGAAATGATTAGATTTGTCTTTATGAAAAGGTATGTTTAATTCGGTGTATTACCCAGTTTCAAGAAATTGCTTAACAATATCTAATAAATAACTCTGCTCTGCTGCAATTTGTAAAACAAGAAATAACACTAACAAGATTACAAACAAGTGTGAAATAGCAACAAATAAGTATATTGCACACTTTGTATAGACGGTAATGTAAAGCCAATGAAACAATATTTCCAAAAAACTGGATCGTTTTAAACCCTTTCCTTTTGTAACTGTCAATATAAATGAGTAATTAGGTACAACATATTTGGAAAAAAAAATCAAAAACATAATTTAACTATTTCGATTCTTAGTAGTATATGTAGATTACATTTCACTATTTGGTAAGTACTAATGTTTGATACATTACATAACTATTTAATTCAATTTTCTGTAAACTATAAGAGAATTTATGACAAATAAGTCGCAAAAAAGATTTTTTTTAAAAAGGAACATAGCCAAACATAAAGTTTAAGTACTCAGAATGCAAAAAAAAATCCTGAATAAATATTTCCCAGGGATTGGAGTAACACGGTACTATTAAAAAAAATAATAAAAATTAGGAAATTTTTTTTTAAATAAAATAAATAAAAAAATCGTTGCTTTAAAATTTTAGATAATGCCGTTAGATTTTTCAGAAAGTAACTAACTTAGTTACTTTTAACGGTAACGAAATTTTTTCGTTAATTTTCCG
Organism: Oedothorax gibbosus; assembly: GCA_019343175.1. Lineage (NCBI taxonomy): Eukaryota > Metazoa > Arthropoda > Arachnida > Araneae > Linyphiidae > Oedothorax > Oedothorax gibbosus. Next base: position 35,665,779 of record CM033274.1, on the reverse strand, counting down.
TTATTTCTCACGCTGCTCTTCACATATGTTTCGGGCAGTTCGGCTTTAAGTAAGTATTTAGAATTTAACTTTACAACGTTGAATTTCCATTCTTAACTTTTTCCCCCGAAGGTAACTATTGCTTTAATCTTGGTTTTTCTTTCAGAAATGGCTACATTTCAAATTTTCTTATAACTTGACATTTCTAAAAGCAACTGTTTATTAGTTACTTTTTGTACAAAGTAACTAACTAGTTACTTTTCCTATTAAGTAACTGCAACAGAGTTACTTTTTAAAGGTAACTTTCCAATCCCTGATATTTACTGTAGTAAAAAATATGAATTCGTGAAAATAGTGTGTCCAAATTAACAAAAAGTATACAGGGTGTCCGTAAAAGAATGTCCGTGTTTTAATGGTATATTACAGGAGTTTATTTTATACTAAATACAACAAATCATACATGACATTGAAGGAAAACTCACCTAGTTTTTCCTATAAGTGCTCAATGTGTGCGCCTTTAGTGATACGTGGCACAAGCTGTTGCTTCCATTACTCCGGACTTGCTGCAGACAGTATGGGAAGAATTGCATTTTTGTTTGGATGTGTGCCGTATCACTAAAGGCGCACACATTGAGCACTTATAGGAAAAACTACGTTAGTTTACCTTCAATGTCATGTATGATTTGTTGTATTTAGTATAAAATAAACTCCTGTAATATACCATTAAAACACGGACATTCTTTTACGGACACCCTGTATACTTTTTGCCTTTACTCATACTTAATCGAATACCAAAATAGTTAAACAGTTGGAAGAATAATTAGAATAAGTATCATGTCGAATTATCATTATATTCATATAGTAAATTTCAATACAATATCAATTCCATATGTACATATAATAAAATACAATAAAAATAAATTAATAAATATGGCTAATTAAATCAAAAATACAATTCCGTTGAATTAGTAACATTCATTAAATAAATGCTATGCAATTCAATAAACTATTTAGAGCACTTTTTTTACGTACAGAAACTTGTGAAACTACTTACACCTGATGAAACCTACTAATCTCATACAGTCAGAACATAAACACAATGAGAAAAAACATTTTAAAACTGAAGTTGCCATAATTACATATTTTGTTCTAAAGAGAAGTAAAACTATATATATAAAAAAAAAGCGACGGATCCTCAATTGTACACTATCAACAAAAACTAGAAAATTTGGTCAAATACTCGTAAAACAACCGTATCAAAACAATAAAAGTAAAAATTACATTGAATAGCTTTATATTTGGCATCACACTTTGTCGCTTACACCTACTTTCCACAAACAAGTTATTGCAAAGGCGATGAGAAAAACCTAAGGGTCGATTGAGATTCTCAGTTGCTTTAGCTGCGCTGGGGTTTAATATCAGAAATGCGGGTTTTCTTTACATAAAAGTTGTTTCCAATATTGTTGTTAAAATAACTGTTGTTTAGCCTCTTATCTTCAGCATTTATAAGTGTTTTATTACTTTTTTTATTATAGTTTTAATATTGAACAACTAAAAAACTGTTTGCATTTTGCCTGTGCTTAAGATTTGAGATGAACGTTTTTGCAAAATAATAAAACATTTTGTAAGTTACATTAAAATAAAAGCGTATTTTCAATATTACAAGCTGAGGTAGAAAAAACAAAAATATCCTAGACTGAACAGAATATTATTATGTCTGGGTTCGTTGAAAACAGAATTTAAAAGAATTATAAGAAGAAACTCATTCAAAACATTTTTTATACGTCAGGTTTGTATTTAACCTTCTGATCGTTAGACACAGCTTTTTCGTATTTAATGCACCAGTTTTTCTAGCAATGAACATATTTTTGATTTGGAAATGATTTTGCAATCATATTTTTGAAAATAAACCTAATCCTGATTTTCTAAATAAATATGGGAATTTCAACAAAAAAAATTAATTAAAAAAATTTACCAGAAAAACCATATTTTAATCCTTTTTCAGGACCTTTGGATATAAAAGAAAACAATCAGGCTAAACAACAATCCCACAAACTATTCAATCCCCACATTTCCAGAAACTTCCTCAAACCCAACAAGACGACACAACCTTTTTGGCTACAGTGTGCTCAACTCACAACTTTACTTCAGTTAAGTTTTTCCGATGCCGTCTAAAATACGGTGTGTATCAAAAGCCCTCGACAAAACTAGACGGGAACAGTCCTGTTTTCCCTGTTCGTTGGAGTGTCCCTTTGTACCAGCCGTCTTCTCTTTTTTTGTGAACGTAAACGACGTCGCCAACCTTCAGTTCTAGTTCGTAGTCGCTGTTTGGAGGATAAGGCACGATGCAGCGAAATCTGTGGAAATAAACCCTTATTATTTTTAATAATTTATAATAATTTTACTTTATAGTACAATTTTACACATTATAGCAGGGCTTGAAAAATCTCAGAAATATTACCCGGCCCCGAGGATGGCTTGTCCAAGAATGTACCCGTCCTCCTTTGAAACTAACCCGTCAAACTCAAACTATATAAATAGCATCTAAATAAATAAATATATAAAAAATTTTCCTTATTTATTACAAACGGAACTCCACCCATGGAAATTCTTTTGTCCAAGTCTCTAAAAATGGTTGCTTTCTCTTCTCTTTGTCGTAAATTTGAAAACGATTTTCAGATGTTTCGATATTATCGGTAGGACCATTTTCTGTAGTGGTTTTCGCCTTTTTATTGGAATTATTTCCGATTAAGCTACCAAAATAATTTCTGATGCTTTGCTGCCGTTTCATCTTTTTGCCGTAAATATGCCGAGAACGGTAATACAAGCAGTGTCGGGCCGCATTCGTTTTTGATTTTTAGTGGGGAAGGTAAACGAAACAAAAACTTTCGAGGAGTGAGCGAGGAACGCCAGGATTTGAGGGCCCTGATTTTTTTTTAACTAACCAAACGTTAACTGGGAAATGGCCGTCCTCGTGGACGTCAGATTTGATAAATTGGTTGTCCTCGGGGAATTTTTAACCGTCGAGGACGAGCGGTTTTTCCGGCCCTGCATTATAGTATATTTTACTACAGATTTATAATAATTTTATGATATTGAGATCTTGTCAAATAAAGAAAATTTTAGTTTGTAAAGAAATACAGGTTATTCTATAAGATAATTTGGCTATTCAAAGATATTTGATGAATTTTTTTTTAAATAAAGAATCAATCTGTTCTAGTTCTAGTTAAAAAAAACTAAGCAAAATCTGTGAAAAAAAAAGTTATTTTAAACTATTTTTCTTCATTTATACTTTGTTAACTGTAGGGGGGGGGGGGGGGGGTTACTTACAAAAAAAGGCTATTCTAAGATAATTTGGCTGTTTAAAGATATTTTTATATTGCTTCTTAAATAAAGAATCAAACACTTTAGACCTAGGTGCAGTTAAACTTAGACACATAAAATACAAAAGAAACAAATCTATTCAAAACAAAACAAAAAATGGTCTCTGAAGAGTAATGCTGTTATTTTAATGAGGATTAATATAAAATTGAGTATTATTCAACTTTATCTATAAAAATGAGAAAATAATTAAATCATATATTACCAAATTAGTTTTTCTATAATAAAAAAATCCCAAAAGAAAACAGTTTTTTAGTACAAAACATAGCCAAAAGCCACAAACATTTTTCAAAAGTTATGAGAATAAAAATTAAATACACATCCTTTTAACTTCTACACTCCTGAAAAAATCCTACATTAAAATTTTTGATACAAACCTCTTTTTAAAAACAATATAAATAAAAGTATGTTTTGCAAGTAATTGGAAAATAATAATGTTTAACATTTGTTGAGGAGCACATTGTTTACTGGAATTAAGAGATTTTGAGCCGTAAACGTACACCTTTTTTGTGTGCTATGAATGAACAAACAAGGTCAGTTTTTCGTAATTAATAGTCTATATTCTAACATTTTTTAAGTTTAGTTTAGTTTGGATTATCCTCGCACTAAAGCTACACGAGGGCTATTGGTGACGGGCGTCAAAATTTTAGAACCACACAGTCAAGTGACGAGCCGACACCCGAGTAGGCACCCAACTCAACCGTTAAGGGCGACATCGTACGCGGCGTTAGGACTTTGAAGATATTTAACGTGCACTCCCGCCACACGGGGTATTATTCGTTGGACATTTTTGGCTGCACGGGCAGTTTATAGGTCGGCAGTTATTTTCGCGATGCCCGGACCCGAACCTGGGACCTTCCGCATGCTAAGCGAATGCCTAACCGACTGGGCTCCCCAGCCCCTAACATTTTTTAAAATCCAAAATGTCTTTAATTTACCACTGAAAGAAACCCTGCAAATGATGATACATAATACACTTTGTTTCCGATTACTCCATAATTCTAGACTTTTATAACATAAATAGTTTATTGATTTGAAGTGAGAAGATTACCTTTCACGCACGAGTGGAGCAGGCTGCTTAGGTCTTGATGATGATGTCTTGGGTTGAGCATCACCATTATTTGAGCCGTCGAGGGACCCAGTTTTCTTATGGTTGACTTGGCTACCTAGAGCCTCACTTGGACATGAAGTTGATCTGAAACAGTGGAAAGGGGTTATTTCTAAAAATCTTAAAAGAATTGAATCAAATGAAACTAATTGGCTTGTTTCAGATGATGCAACTCTTTCCAGTTTTAAATATTGCTCAATAGCTATTTAAGGGGCAATGGGCGCGCTGGACCGGGGGTCTCCAAAGGAAAGTGCATCAGTGTTAATCCTATGGCGAAAAAAATATTTTCTCTGCCACATTTCACCGGCTGTATTGAATATTTTTACAAGCGGATTTTTTTATGTGATAAATGTAGCTGACTTACAGGCCCCAACCTTCCCACTTTTTGAAGTGGTTTCGAATATATTTTTTTAATTTTCAATAAATAATTTTACACAAAATATTCGAACAATTTCAAAAAGTGGAAAGATAGAGACCTGTAAGTTATCTACATTTAATAAAAAAAAAAGTTTGTAAAAATATTCAATACAGCCGGAGAAATGGGCAGAGAAAATAGTTTTTTCGCCATTGGATTAACACTAAGGCACTTGAGTTTGGAGACCTGCGGTCCAGCTCGCCCATTCCCCCTTAATTGGCAGTTTCCGTTTTACTCTCATTGCACAGTCTTTTCGTATGCTGTGTTCCATTAGAGTTTCTCTATACGCACTTTGTCTTTATTCTTTACTATTTAATAACCTTTAACAATAATAAAACCATAATTAGCAAGTATTGTTTATAATGTTCAAAAATCTAATAAAATGTTATTGAAACTAGTAATTATTTTTGTTCATTTTGTTACGTTTCATAGCAAACATTCATAACAAAATTATGAATTACATTGTTGTAAAGAAATTATGTTTAAATCCAATTAACAAGAAAAGTGGTTCTTCCCATTAAAAATATCTAGGTAGAAATCTGTTCACTATGCAATAATAATGAAATGTCCTAATAATAGAAAAGTTAAAACCTCTAGAATTTTAGCTTAACCATTGTAATAGATAAGCTTCATTCAATCCTTTATAACATTTATGTTTTTTTATTATCTATAGCCAATTAATAAAATTGTTCGAACATACTTACACACAAATGTACCTTAAAAAAAGAATGAGCTTGAATTAAAGTACATTAGTTGACTGTTTATTAGACTTTAACAGTAATTAAAAACATAAAGCATCTTTATTGTAAATCTTATAAAACAAAGTAATATGGAATCGCCCAAGATCATTAAGCATTCATTTGTTTTTTAGCTTCCACACTACGTTTATAACGTAAAAAGTGGAAGGTTTTATAATCGTTCAGTCCGCCTGTCTGTCCGTCCGTCTGTCACCCACTTTCACAGAAAGAACCACAAGTCCCACAGACAAGTGGGATACGTCATTTTAAAGCAAAAAATCAGATTAGGCTACATTCCAAATTTCATTAAAACATTTAAATTAGAAGTTTATTTAAAATTTAAATTACTAAATTTTTTTTATCTACATTGAAATAACATGCAAATTCTATTTTTATTCATATTTTCACTGTTGTCATCCACAAGTCCCACAGACAAGTGGGATACGTCATTTTGAAGCAAAAAATCAGATTTGGCTACATGCCAAATTTCATTAAAAAATTTTAACTAGAAGCTTATTTAAAATTTAAATAACTAAAAATTTAATCTACATTGAAATAACATGCAAATTCCATTTTTATTCAATATTTTCACTGTTGCCATTTCGTTAAACGTACGAGAAACTTTTGTTAAAATAAAAATAAACACACTTGAAAAAATATTTATTTATGTGATATAATTCGGTTTGGATTGTTGTATTATCACAATAGAGTTCTTTTAATGGTTCTATATATATGTATGAAGAAAGATGCATAGAGAATTCTAACTTGGCATAAAAAAAAATATGCTAAGTTTCGCTTTTATTTTTAAAGCATCAATTGTACAAATTATATATTTTTTGAACTGTAAATTAATTTAACAAACTATAAATAAGTGAATTTTCGAAAGAAATGTAAATGGGAAATTGTGGCGACAAAAATATTTATTAAAAAGATTACATAATTATTCTTCGAACTTTAAACAAATTTAGCAAACGATAAAGTCTAATTATTAAATCTGAGAAAGAAGATTAATGAAAATAGTTAATTTCGGCGTTTAAAACTTTGAATTACAAATAGCTAAAGGCCCTGTTTTTATTAGAATTAAATCACATTTGCCATTCGCAACAATCGCTCGAGAAACTAATTCTTTTAGACAATAAATTAAAATTTATTTTTGCGACATCGATCAGTTTGAAATGACGTCAAATATATTTCACTACGGAATCCTTGTATGTTGATATGAAATGTTTTCATTCTATTTAAAAGCGAGGAATATGACATATTTATTCTTTAAAATATAAATTGATTTTTGCAAACGATAAGTAATAATTATTGAATTTTCGAAATAAAATAAATGAAACTAGCCAAATTTAGCTTGTAAATGATAAGTAATAATATAGAATTAATGTAGTTATGTTCATTAATGTAGTTGTTAAATATAGAATTAATGTTGTGTTTGGCGCGTTTTTTCCTGTTAAACACAAATATGTGGAAGCGAGTTAAGTGACAGATTCTGTTACAAACCTACTTGTTTTATTTTACTATCATTAGGTAAAGGCATAAAAGTTAAGATAAAAAAAACAAATTTAAATACAATATATCAATTTGCACTCTTAATCGTCTTTCTTTTCAGAGAATCCAACAAAAAAAAAGAGCATTGGCTCAGTGGCTGTGAGATACTACATGTCCGTCTCATAAGCCCAAGATCGCAGGTTCGAGCCCCAGCTATTTTTAAGATGGCAAAATCATTGGCATGTATGTCATATGATTATGTGGCATGCAAAAAAATCTATTTCAATACCCATTTGGCTGGGGTTCTCGCAGCAAAATTAAATCTTGGCATACTTTAAAATTCACAGAGAGCTCAGTTTTATTGTAATACGAGTCAAAATTGGTAGCAGGAGCCACCTACATGGTTCCACAAAAAATGGCTCTCAGTGCTGAGGAATATGCCAAATCGGCGAAAGGCTTGATTTACAAAAAAAAAGCTGTCCTGTTTAGAAAAAATTTGACACCCCATTTGCATGCTATTGACACTGCTCAAAACAATTAGGGGAGCACTTTGCGTACTTTTGTTAACCCTTTCAGTTCCGACTTTTTATATTTCATTCTAAAAATCAAAAATTTGTTGAAAATAGATTCATAGGTAAAAAACTAAACAGGGGGGGGGGGGAGATCTTAATTTTTTAAACTAAAATTTAAGGGGGAAAATTGGAATCATAACTTTTGAATAAATTATAACGATAATTTTTTCAAAATTTTATTTGTTAAATAAACTTAAAATCGATTTTTAAACATCTAAGAATGCGAGTGTGAAGAATTTAGGGTCAATTTATTTCATAAAATTGTTTGAGAGTGAATTTTATTTTACCATGTTTTTCATATTTTCATTAATTAAAACAAACATTATTTATTTCTTCAAAAGACATGATTCTTCCATCTAACTATAAATAAGTGCGAGCTTAACTTATTGAGAAAAAATCACAAGCTGATGATTCCAAATGGAATCCTTGGAGGTGAAAGGGTTTAACCCATGTACTTCCCTAATTGTTTTGAGCAGTGTAAATATTCATCTAACTAAAATTTCACACGATGTATCCTTCAATTTTTGACAAATGATTTGCTCCTAAAAAATTAATTCCTACCTGACATGAACTGCTGAGAGAGATTGTTGAGGTGAAGTTCCATCCACAAATGAGGGATTATCGCATGAGTAGTCGGAAGGAGGGGGAGATTTGGACTTTCGCTTCGTGAGTCGCTTCATCAGACTCACAATTTCTTTCTCTTTCTTTTCTTTGTGCTAAGGAAGAGAAGAATTTGAATATAAAAGTCATTGTTTTGAATTAAAAATTTAAAAAATCTAAATTAACTGAATTAATTTCCTTATTATTCAGGAAATAGAATGAACCTGCATTTGTGGATAATCCACAAAAGTAAAGAACATATCTATTAAACTGTAGTTAACAGTTTTTATAAAAATATAGTAGTAGTAGTAAATGACAGAAGAAAGTCGGGTGCAGCCAGTTAATACAATTATTTTTTTTTTTTACCTGAAGTTCTTTCATTTCTGTTATAGAAGTTTTTAATTAGAAAAAAATCAGCATTCAGGAGGCAGTCGCCCTTAAGAAAATACTTGGTACCAATATCACAATGTGGCATTTCTTTACTTTCTATATTGGATTTTTAAGAAGTAAAAACAAAACTGGATGGAAAAATCACAATTAAATCTTCAAAATACAAAATACTTGTAGAATACTTATAAATACCGTTCGTTTCTAACACAAAAACACAGCATTTCTTTAGAGTAAGGTCAGGAGCTAATGATCTTCAATTTTCATCCCTCGTGGATAATTTAACCCCTTCACTACCAGTTTGTATGCAATGTACTAAACTCCTCAGCACAACAGCCCATTAGTGGGCCAAGGCCAGCCGTGCCCATTTCAGCTTTCGTGACCAAGGGATCTGGGGTGCTAGGCATATGTCCCGGTAAGGTGGTCAGCCTCACGCGGAACCCCCAGTGTTTAGTTCCCAAGCATGCTTGGTACCCATTTTATCGACCCACTTTAGGGATGAAAGGATGGGTCAACCTCGCCCAATCCGGGATTCGATCCCTGGACCTGTGGCGTGGCAATGCGAAGCACTACCACTAAGCCACTGGGCCTTGTATGCAGTGTACGCCTCTCAATTCGATCATCAACGACCACTGGTCACTCTCTAGTAAATAGCTGCAGCAGAAGCTTTACTAGCTTCTCTTCTATAGGCTCTTAATTGAGAAAATAAACCTGGGAGTGAAGGGGTTAAGGGGGAATGGGCTTGTTGGACCGCGGGTCTCCAAACCAAAGTGCTTCAGTGTTAATCCAATGGGGAAAAAAATAATTTCGAAGCCACATTTCTCTGGTTGCATTGAATATTTTCACAAATATTTTTTTTATTAACTGATAAATGTAGATAACTTACAGATCTCTATAATCCCACTTTTCGAAATTGCTTCGAATATTTCGTGGGAAATTATTTATTAAATTTTTTTATAAATATTCGAACCCATTTAAAAAAGTGGGTCTGTCGTGTTCTGTGAGTCAGCTACATTTAACACATAAAAATATCCATTTGTAAAAATATTTAATACAGCTGTAGAAATGTGGTTTAGAAATTATTTTTTTTCTCCATTGAATTAACACTGAGGCACCTTGCCTTGGAGACCCGCGGTCCAGCGTGCCCCTTAACCAAATAACAAAACAACTCACCTTTTCCCCCCTCGCCTGAGATGACGTCGCGGCTGCAGCCGCTTGTCCAGCCGCCGTAGAAGTCGCGGGCGGCCCTAACCGATCGGGCGTCACAAATGGGTTGGTGTTCGGGGGCACTGCATGCGGCATCATGAGCGGGGTGGAAGGCTGAGATATGCTGTACCTGGGGGAATGGTGGCAGTGTAAATAACAATTGTTACTGATTACCTTCCACAATATGTTTATAAAAGTAAAAGTGGATGGATTGTTCAGTCCATCTGTCATCCACAGGACGGACTGAGAGAGAGAGAACGATTAAATACCTTCCACTATTTACGTTATAAACGTAGGTGTGGAAGCTAAAAGTAGAAGGTATCATAATTATTCTGTCCGTAAGTCTGTTTGTCTGTCTGTCACCCACTTTCGTAGTGCAAACTACAAATGCTACAGGCAAGTGTGACACGCAAGAAAATTCAGCACATCCAAATTAGAAGACAGTGAAAATCTCAGTAAAATTTCAATTTGAAGTACTTCAATTATTAGATTCATTTTTCTAAATAAATGAAAACTTTCTAAAATACATGAAATCTATTAACTAATAAACATTAAATATAAAGTTTATGGTAGGGGACCTGTTTGGAATATTATATTACATCACAATTCTTTAATTAGATTATATTTTATACTAGGCAATTGAAAGTAAAAAATAAATTTAAATACATAAAACTAAAACAATGGTTCAGCTATAACAAAAAAAAAATACCTAGGTTGCTGCTGGGCAGTACTGTTTCCATCCCCACTACTGACATGCTGAGCCGCCGTACTTGAGGATTGGTAGGACAACATACGAGTCGGGGATTCATTAGTGGTGCGTGAAGAGGGGAAATCGGCGACATTGGATGAGTTAAAGTCGATGGCGCAGAGCGACGTCCAAGGGGCCATGGCTAGAGACCGTGTCTGGCCGCATGGGAAACCGTTCTGCTTTGGGCCCATCTGAAATGAAAGTAAGGTTTTTATATTTTACTCATGGATAAAGCCAATAAGTACTAAAAACTATAAAGCTAAAAACATTTGATTAACAAGATTATTTATCATAGCAAGTATCAATTGAACTAATTACATCAGAATTGACTTCAGTTGAGTTGAAGTATTATCGCACTAGAGCTACACAAGAGCTATTGGCAACAGGCGTCAAAATTTAGAGTCACAATCAAGTGACAAGCCTACACCTGTAGGCACCCAATGCAACTCTTAAGGGCGACATCATATACATTGCTGGTATTTTAGAGCATATTTAACATGTGCTCTCTCCCCTCTACAGGGGGTATTATGCCTCAGACTTGTTAGCTGCAAAATCGACCTATACATATTGGCAATTAGATTGGCTATGCTCGATTGCAGAACTAAGACTTTTTAGCAAAGCAAGCACCTTACGACCAAACCTTTGCAGGACACAAAGAAATTTAGAAAATGGTTTAGAATACAATTAAAGAGCTTAGTTGAAGAACATTGCTAAGTGACAAAAAAGTGAAAACAAGAAAAGGAGTTTAAAGTTTTTCATTTACATTTAGATAAGTTAAAAAACTGCATTTACAAAAGGTAAAAAATATACTTAACTTAAAGTTTAAGAAAAGGGGGAATCTAGTTATCTTTAAAGGAGAGAATACCATGTTCATTGACATGAAAATCTCAATTTTTTCAAAAATATCACTTAGCATGTGTTTCTTCAACTAAGCTCTTTAATTATCCGTGAAAACCATTGCCAGGTTACATCCAGTACAGGGTTCTTATTCTATCTATGATAGTGAAATTCAGGAGTAAGGAGTGCAGCAATGTAAATTCAGGAGGTATAGCGAAATAAATTTGAATATGTGTTTATTATTGTATTGGTCTAGTGACAAGGAAACAAGGGGTGTAAATGTTGCGGAAAATTTAAGGCTTCACTGGAGGAGAAAATTTGAGGCCAACCCTTTTTTTTGGGGGGGAAATCGCCTTTTTTAGTGATTTTTTTAATTTTCGTGACCTTTGTTTTAATCTCATGACTTTTTCGACCTATAGACATCCTGATAAAGTACAATAGAAAACCGACTGAGAAAGGAGAAAAATGATTCATGTCGTTAATTTTTTCAGGAGAGGTGGGGGGGGGGGAATATCAGGAGATGATACAAATTTCAGGAGTTATAAGGGCCCTTAAAAAATAAAAATGAAATTCAGGAGTTTTTGAGGAATTTCAGGAGGCGCACGAACCTCGAGGAAGTTGGCAGATCTACCCGCTTACCTCAGACTTGTACAAAGCAGGTGAGAAGGCTCCCACCGAGCTGACTGGCCTTTGTATCCTCTGCAGTGGCGCCGCCACCGCGATACTGTGTGCCCACTCCAGCACAGCAGGGTGGGCTGGGGAAACGGGAGACGTGGATGTTGCAGGCACCTGTTGGCAACAACAAATAGTTATACACAGGGATGTGATTGACCAATAAGAAAAGGAAATTTAGTAGTAAGCATGGAAAAGTGCAAAAGCAGTACAAAAACCTCTCATTTATCCAGTATGCTAGGGAAATTAAATCTTCCAGATCATCGAATTTTCCAGTTTATCGAAAGTCGTCAAATAGGGTTATTGCAAAATGACATTTTTTATTATACCTGACGTTAAATCAGACTTTCGGTTGAGGAAACAATTTTTGCAGCAAATGTTACTGCCAAACTCAATTTTTCTGTGGAAACATAGGTGGAGTATGATATGTTTTTACTGTATTTGGCAAGAAATTGCAGAATAATTGGAAAACAAATACAACTTTGTCAGAAATTCCGAATTTGAAATTTTCCCAATCTTTGAGTTTTCTCATTATTGATCAGGAGCCTGATAAACGGGCTTTCACTATACAGTCTAAATTTGTGAACTAAATATGAGAAAGCTATTAAACTGGCAGACTACTAAGCAGCTAATTGTCGATAATTTTCACATTCATAGAAGAAATCAACTTTTCCTATTGCGGTTGCAGCTTTTTAATAGACCTGAAATTTCCTCAATGAATTCCACAAGGTTATATTTGGAAATAACTACGTTGATCATTAATTCTGAAAACTCCAATGATCATAAAATCTATAAACTCTGGCACAATATTGGCATACGCTGGAGATTCCATAATAGAGAAGACGCTGGGTCTTAACTTTGAGAAATTCCCCCAATCCCCATATCCTTCCAAAATCGGTAACCTGTGTATTAGTCAAGGTAGGAAATAAGGTCAGGGCCTTCTGGAGAAAATAAGAAACCGGTTAATGACGGGCTGTAATTTTCTTATTTATTTTGCAAGCTAAATTTCAACCCCAATGAAAAAACAGGTTTCGGTTCCAAGTGTCCTTGACATTGCTGACCATGAATGGAGAACTTAGTTGAAACTATGTTCCATGAAGCGTGAAGACCACGCTGCCAAGGTCACGGACCACCATTGTTTTCTTTACACCTTGAAAACTGGTTTACTGAACTGCCCTGTGCCAGGGCTACACGTGCAAAATCCGCATCACGCCAAGAACTAACAATAAAGCATCACATGGTGGATACCGTGAATAGACACCAATCTTATTTCATCTTCAAAATTTAACTGCTTTTATGTCTATTTTTAATAGATAGTATTTAAACCTTAAGTTTGATTGAAATTCAGTTTTAGTTTAAAGATTAGGGATTTATTTTTTCCGGAAAATCAATGTCTTGTGTATAAGTCGACCCCGATTCTTACGGCACCAAATTTGTCCAAAATTTCTCGGCTTATACACGAGTATATACGGTAATTAACTTAGTAAAACAATTCAAATACATGTCACATACCCCTCTTCCACACAGAGTAATTGGACTGTTGGTATAGATCACCCCCTGGGTAGATATCGGTTGGAACAAGTGGGGGTTGCCTGTTGTTGCTATTCCGGAAAATGACGTCCGTTGCTGGGACTGGATACTGCTAGTAGGGGGAGGGGAGGTAGTGGAGGTGGCTGGTGACGTCCGGCCAGCTATGGAGACCCCTATGTGGGGTTGGAGAACAGCAGACCTAAGGAAAGGAAGTAAACGTTAACATAGACGTACAAAAAAGTATAATAGCTAAGATGCGATGTCAGGTCATGTAACAAAATATATATATTTAAAAATTGTACTGTTAGAACCTAAGCAAAAAACATAATTCTTATGACAGACAAAAACTTTGAAAAATTTGTCTCGATGCCATACCTTTCTAACAAACACATAATTTTTTTAATCGGAGGCTTAAAATAAAAGGGCACAAACATACTAGTGAAAAACTCCACGATGTTATTTCTTACTTTCCTTTTCGTTAATTCTTGAAATTAGGTTTTAAAAAAAGTATGTTCAGTATGATTTGTACAAGAACAGCCACATTAAATAATGTGTCGTACATTGAAAAAAAATAACATACAGTCCCTGGACAAATTATTAGACGTACTGCAAGATTTCATGTATCAATCAATGATAAACAAAATACCTTTAGAAGGAAATTTGTGTTCCTAAATTTAAACTATTGAATAGAAAATACCATCTGCTATACTTAATACATATATCGACATCTTTTATAATGATATGGCATTCTTTGGTATGTTTTCATTATTACTAAAAAAAATACAGTGCGTCTAATAATTTGTCCAGGGACTGTTGATACGTCACATAATTTGTGGAACCACAAATAGTACCTTCATTTTAGCTTGATTCTCACTTGTAAAGTTGTAATTTAAAAAAAGAAAAAAACGATTATCTACTTCTAAAGAAATAACATCTAAACACCAAGCATAGGTTAAAAAAAAAAAAACTTTTATAAAAAAAATCAAAAACTATAATAATCAGGCTTCTTAAAATAGTCCACTCACTTAGCGATTTGAACATAGTTTCCAGGGAAAACTCCACTGAGTCCCGTCCGAAGTGACGTCCCCTTGAACCAGCCGTCTTGGCACTTCTCACTCACAGTGTACAGTTCGCCTTTCCTCAGTTCCAACTCGTCCTCTTTGAGGGGTCGGTAGGTGTAGAGAGCTAAGTAACTGGAAAGAAGAACATTTGGAATTAAGTGAACTGACATTAAAATTTATATTGTTATTCAAACAAAATACCGTATATACTCGTGTATAACCCGACACCCCATTTTTAAACCAAATATCCTTCCAAAATCGGTAACCCGTGTATAAGTCGAGGTAGGAAATAAGGCCAGCTTTCTGAAGAAAATAAGAAGAAACCAGTTCATAACGGGATCGTAATTTTATTTATTTTGGAAGCTAAATTTCAACCTCAATGAAAATAAAACGGGTTTCATCTCCGAGTGTCCTTGACATTGCCGACCCTGAATGGAGAATCTTAGTTGCAACTAAGTTCAGTGAAGCGTGAAGACTTTGCTTCCAAGGTCACGGACCGATGTTGTTTTCTGTACACCTTAAAGACTGGTTGACTGAACTGCCCTGTGCCAGAGCTACACGTGCAAAATACGCATCACGCCGAGAACAATTAAACTTAATTATGGTGGATACCGTGAATAGATACCAATCTTATTTCATCTTCAAGATTTAACCGCTTTTGGGTCCTTATTTTTAATAGATAGTATCTAAACCTTAAGTTTGATTGAAATTTAGTTTTATTTTAAGGACATGGGAGGGGTTTTTTTTGGAAATTTGATGTCTCGTGTATAAGTCGACCCCGATTTTTACGGCACTGAAATTGTCCAAAATTTCTCGGCCTATACACGAGTATATACGGTAAGTCAGTTTATTTTGTTTTGCTTGAATATTTAGCTCCAAAGCTTAAAAATAAGTATTTGAGAGGCCAATAAATGTAGAGAGCTAAGTAACTGGAAAGAAAGACATTTTGAATTAGGTTAAAATTAAATGAAATCGGACATAAAAAATTTATTATTAGCTAAATAAATTAATAGCCTCTATTCAACGGCTAATGAAATAGCAGCGCGTGGTTGGAAGAATAAGTAGCATAATAATAAGTAGAGTAGTAATGATTCACAAATAAACGGTTGTTGACTAAAAACATAGAAACTTTAATAAAATCTTCTTAAATATATATTGTAGACAAAATAAATAATAACAGTCTTACTTTGGAGAAAGAAATAAACAAACGTAAGTGATTGAGCAAGGAAAGACTTAGTTACTTCATTTTTAAATTAAATAAAACTAATAAGGTTCCATCTGAACTTTAAACACCGCGGGCCAAGAGAGCAAGTGAACAAGAGTAGAAGACGCCCACGACGCGACGAACTAATAAACAACAACGTGGTCACATGGTCGGTGCCTTCACCGGGACTGCTCGCGACGTAACGACGTAAATACCGAACCTACCATCGTGACGTCACAAAATTAAACAAACGTTATTGCGGCACAAATTGCGTGATAATCCTAACATAAATATATGTCAGAATATAAGTAACTGTTAACTGCATCAAGGCAATATTACGTACATTTTGAGTTGTTGTATATACGAGTGTTCTGATCAATTAAAACTTGTCTGCTTTAGCCCACTTTATTCAGTGGGAAATCTGCATAATCATGCTAAACTTAGAGACAGTTATTGTTCTTTAAACAAAATATGTCAGTACATTTTATTTTGCTGAAATATTTAGCTCAAAAGCATGAAAATAATTCTGCTAATCCTCCAGAATTACACAAATATTATCAAAACAGAAATGTTAAATCATTTTCGGAATTTACACCTGTCGCCTCAAGACATACGCAGTGTACGTCCTCAATTTGATCATCAACAACAAGGCGTACACTGTGTACGTTATCCACTCTACACTAAACAGCTTTGCTAGCCTGGTTTATAGGCTCTCACAAGAAGTTAAGGGGGAATGGGCCCCCTGGACCGCGGGTCTCCAAACTCAAGTGCCTCAGTGTTAATCCAATGGGAAAATAGCTTTTTTCTGCCAAATTTCTCCGGCTGTATTGAATATTTTTAAAAACGGTTTTTTTTTTAATAATAAATGTAGATAACTTGTCTTTTTTCTACATTCTTACAGGAATTTTTTTTTAAATATTCGAACTTATTTCAAAAAGTGGGACATGTAAAAGTCAGCTACATTTATCACATAAAAAAAATCTGTGTAAAAATATTCAATACAGCCGGAGAAATGAGGCAGAGAAAAATTTTTTCTCCATGTTCACTGATGCACTTTTGATCTTGGAGACCCGCATCCAGCACGCCCATTCGTCCTTAAGCCTGGGAGTAGAGTGGTAAAGAACATCAATCCAGTATTGAAACATTGAACTACCGCCATCTACTCACAATGTAGGAACAGGAACATGAGTGGCCGATGTTGAGCGTGCAGGGGCGTGGCTTGTCTTTGAGGCCGCGTCCCCAGTGGGCAAGGGGGAGGAGGGGCTGTCCTCCTGACTGCTGTTCTGGGTGGGGGTGTGGCCGCCAGAGATGGACTCCGCTCGCTGCAAAGGTTAAGTTAGGTTAGTTTGAATTATCCTCGCACTAGAGCTACACGAGGCTATTGGCGACGGCGTCATAATTTAGAACCACAGTCAAGTGAAGTAAGCAAGGTAGGTTTCTTTTTTTGATTTTTATTTCACACAACATAGTACAGACAATAATAAAGGAGCATAAACAAATAAAATGAAAATAAAGTAGGCCGAACACCAAGGGTCTCAAGGACCATATTGGCAAACATGAAAAAGCATATACAGTAAAATCTCTTTATAACAAATATCATTACAACGAAATATCCAGTATAACGAAATTAATCCCCGGTCCCTTTTGAAATCTCATAAGAATAATGCTTTAAAATATCCAGTTTAACGAAATTACTAAAACCTCTAGTTTCATTATAACGAAGGATTTTTCTGTGGGTAACTCCGTATTTTTCTGTTTCTGCTGTTTTGTAAAGACACCAAACAAGTTTTAAATGGGGTGTCTAGCATTTTATTGTCACTCGGGAGGAAAAGGGGGAGGGGGGCTTCTATTCTTCTGCTTATCTGCCTTTTTCCCTAACCCCCTAAGAATGGCAGACATTTCTATTCAATGCCTCAAACTCAAACATCTGTAGTGACCAGTACAATGCCCTTTAGCATTCTCTAATTTTAGCCGGTCAGTATGGCACTTTGAGTTGTGTTTCTGGGATTGATTTTGAAACCTTGTGCACATGGGCATGGCTTCATTGTTGTCACTAAGGCAGTCTTTTAAGAATGAGTAACGACCGTTGGCTTTGTTGTCACAGAAAGTTATTCCTTGAAGACTAATGGTTTTTCGACACTCAACCTTCTTAACCAAATGGGAAAGGGTAGACACGTCCATTCTGTATTTTTCTTCACTTCTTTTCTCTCTAGTGTTGAGCGGGTTGTCTTTTACTCTGTCTCATTCTAGAGATGGCCTCCACCAAGAGAAAACAGTTTTCTTTAGAGGAAAAAATGATGATAATAACGGATGTTGAAAAAGGATTAAAAAAATCGGATGCTGCCAAAAAATACAAAATCTCTCTGTCAACTTTGGCAACCTTTTTGAAGGACCGCAATAAAATCGAAGCCCAATTGCAGTCTTCAATGATCGGGCCAAGTAGAAAAAGAATACGGACTGCACAGTTCCAAGACGTTGACACAGCCGTCTTCAAGTGGTTTCAAGATGCGCGTTCCCAGAATGTTCCTATAAATGGACCGCTTCTAAGAGAGAAAGCTCTTCAATTCGCAACAATGCTTGGCGTTGAAGATTTTCAAGGCAGTGTCGGTTGGTTAAATCGATTTCGAGAAACATACGGAGTGGTGTCGAGTCATTTGTGGTGAGGCGAACGATGCACCTGCGAAGTCTATAACCCAATGGAGGTCTGGAGAAGTAGCTGCCCTTATAAAAGAATACAACCCAGATGATGTCTATAATGCAGATGAAGCTGGAATCTTTTATCAACTTGAACCTCACCGAACATTAGCATTTAAAAAAGACAAATGTGTAGGTGGAAAATCTTCCAAGCAACGAATAACAGCTCTTTTTTGCTGCAATCAATCAGGAACTGACAAAAGAAAGATTTTGATAATCGGAAAATCAGCAAAACCTCGTTGTTTTAAAAACTGTCATTCTTTACTGTGCGACTATACATTTAACAAGAAAGCATGGATGACACAAAACATCTTTAATGACTGGTTGAAAAAATTTAACAAAGAAATGGAGAAACAGAAGAGAAAAGTGCTTCTACTAATCGACAATTGTACGGTTCACAACGACCCACCAAGTTTAAATTGTGTTCGCGTAGAATATTTTCCTCCCAATTGCACGTCCGTTCTACAGCCACTGGATCAAGGAATCATTAAAACGGTGAAGTCCAGATACCGAACACTTCTTTTGAAGCACATACTTTTGGGAATTGAAAGCAATAACAGAAGGAAGGCCAACGTAAAAGAAGCCATCGAGTGGATTTCCGGATCATGGAACGATACAAGTCCAAAAATTATCTCAAATAGTTGGAAACATGCCCAATTAAATCCAATCGATGATTTGAAAGCCTCAAAAGCTGTGGAGACAATCTCAGATGATGCAGATGCCTTATGGGAAACTGTAAAGAAATCAACAGATACACCTCAGGATATAGAGTTGGAGGACTTCCTTTCAGTGGACGACGATATCACGACAACGTATGAAATGACTGAAAAGGAAATTATTCAGTCTATTAAAGATTCCCAGATACAAGTTGAGGCAAGTGATGGAAGCGACGAAGACACAGATGAATATGATGCAGCATCTGAGCTAGCAACTGTCAGCGCTTCTGAAGCCATTGCTAGTTTAGAAAAGCTTAGAACTTTTGTTTTTTCCCAAGCAAATGTCAAGGACACAATTTTTTCATCGATTCATACTTTGGAAAATTTTGTTACCTCTTCAGCTACCAAATCACTTGTACAAAAGAAAATTACCGATTTCATGCTTAGATGAAAGTTAGAATAAATCCCCCCCCCCCCCAGGTTTGTTCTTTTTAACTTTTTTATTGTTCTTCAACTTTTATAAACTATTAATACTTAGTTATATTTATTTAGAACTTATTTATTTAAAATATAAATATCGTACTTTGTATATTAATGAAATTTTTGCATATTTTTATTGACTTTTGAAGCATTTTAAATTTAAGATTTTTTTTGTGCAATTCCGTTTTAACGAACATTCCACTATAACGAAGAACTATTTCGGTCCCTTGGATTTCGTTGTAACGGAATTTTACTGTATACAGAATAAAAGTATATTTTATTATGAATCTTAAATAAGACAATTTCTTAACACGTTGACTACAAGAAAGTAATTAAAAACTAGGGGTGTGTAACACTACAAGACTTTCAACTACCACTCAATAAATAGATATATTAAAAGGTGATTATATACCGTATAAGGAAATTTCAATAACTTATTCTTTAGTCGGTATCAACTTGTAAAGGAGAATGTGTTACAGAATTAATTGAAAACTAAAAAAAAAACTTGAAATAAATTTCAAAAGCATTTTAATTTTAAGTGACTAAAAAAATTTTGTGGATTTTACAATAAGTTTAGAATTCAAAGAAACATCACAAATTACTTTCAAAGCTTATATCAAATGCTACTAAAGATATAATAGAGTTTGTAAAAAAAGAAATATTAAACAAAGTCAAAAAATAATGATAAACCTCTTCAAACTTTCCAACACATCTGAGTGACCAAAGGCTGCTGTGGGTTTTACAATAAGCTTGAATTCGAAGAAACATCACAAATAACTTTTAAAAAGCAAATATGAAATACTACGACGAACATAAATAAGAAGCAAAAAAGAATAAAAAGATTAAGGTCAAGAAAAAAAGATTAAGTAATAATCAAAATAAAGGTTAAATTAAAGGTTAAGAAATACTAATAAACCTCTTCACTTAAACTTACAACACACCTGAGTAACCAACAGTGGTGTAATGAACACAAACACAGGATTTGGCGTCGACCTTGACTTATTCAGCACCACCCCCCTGGCACAGTATTATCACCCCCACTTTCTGGTGGCTGCTCTTGGTCATAGCACATCAAAAATGTATATTTTTAAACATCAAATTCTACTAAATTGATGTGACCCTCAGCAAATGTTTAAAACATTTTTTTTCAAAATTATTCGCAAAACACACTTTAAAATATATAATGGTTTGAAAAATATGTTTATATAAAGAATATATGTATGATTTTTTTCAGGAGTGAAGAGATTAAACTTTCTAACACACCTGAGTGACCAATAGTGGCGTAATCGATGAAAATGCAGGAATTTATGTATGCATATTTCTCAAACAATTATGTATTTTGAAGTATGTTTTGCAAGAAATTTTGAAGAAAATTGCATCTATCAATTGCTGAGGGTCACATCAATTTAGTAGAATTTGTGGTTTTGAGCAGTAAAAGTACACATAGTTGGTGTGCTATGAACAAACAAGCTTTTTCAGTTTCTTTGTGATAAATAGACCTTTTTTTAACTTATGTTTCAATCCAAAAAATCGAATAAATTAACCGCTGAAAAATCTTTTTTTAATATATGCATAGGATTTTTTTTTTCGGAAGTGAAGAGGCTAGTTAAACTTTCCAACCCACCTGAATGACCAGCGGTGGAGTAATCGAAGAAAAAGCAGGACTCGGCATCGACCTCGACTTATTCACCACCACCGTCGGCGCAGTATGTGGGGATTTTACAATAAGTTTTAAATTCAAAGAAACATCACAAATTACTTTTAATGCAAATATCAAATACTTCTAAAAACATAATAGCAGGGGTGCAAAAAATGTTTTTATTTCCAACATTTATAGTAATCTATATGAAAATTTCCCCGCAATTTTAAAATATGTTTTAGGCTTACATAAATTCTGCAATTACTGTAAGTATAGAAAAATTTACATATACACACCGCTCGATCCATGTTTATGAAATATGAACTGTCCAAGCAAAACAGAAAGCAAACTGTTGATTTGAGAATTTTGTAATTGTTAAAATCGAAATCAATTTTATATTTTCCGCAAAATTTTCTCGGATCGGACATATTCTGCACCCCTGCATAATAGAGGATGTAAAAAAGGAAAAGCATAAACAAGGCTAAGATATATTAATAAACCTCTTCATTTAAAAACTTCCAACCCACCTGAGTAACCAGCGGTGACGTAATCGACGCAAACGCAGGACTCGGCGTCGACCTTGACTTATTCACCGCCACCACTGGCACAATATTATCGCCCCCACTCTCTGGCGGCTGCTCTTGGTCATAGCACACCAAAAATGTGTATTTTTAACCCTCAAATTCTACTAAATTGATGTGACCCTCCGCAAATGTTAAACCCAATTTTTTTTCAAAATTACTTCCGAAACATACTGAAGAGCTTCATGGAAGAACGTGCTAAGTGACATTTTGGAAGAAAAAATTGTGATTTTTGTGTCACTGAACATATTACTAACTTCTTTATACCGGTTACAAGTTTTCCCGTTTTCATAAACTTTTAAGTTTACTATATTTTTTACGCTTTACAAGTACCATTTTCAACAGATCTGAGTGTAAATGAAAAACTTTAAAAAGCTCATCTTCACCTTTATGTCACTTAGCACGTTCTTCCACTAAGCTCTTCAAGCGTTTGAAAAATATGATTATATAAAGAATATAGAATTTTTTTCAGGAGTGAAGAGGTCAAACTTTCCAACCCACCTGAGTGACCAGCGGTGGCGTAATTGACGCAAACGCAGGACTCGGCGTCGACCTTGACTTATTCACAACCACCGCTGGTGCAGTATTATCCCCCCCACTCTCTGACGGCGGCTGCTGCTCTTGGTCTTTGGCCCCCGCAGCTGTCCTGTGGCAGTGGCCAGCATGGCCGTCATATGATGTCCCGGGATATGACGCCTGGGAGGTGTGGGTGGGGGAAGGGGAGAAGGACGGGGGAGAGAAGGGGGTGTTGCCAGATCCAGATGAGGCTGGTTGAGCGCTGGTGGTGGGTTCTGGCTGGTACTGGGGGCTTTGGGCATTGCTTGCTGTTGGGAAGGTTCAAGTGAGAGTTAGGTACTTGAATAAGATATCTTTAAGGGCGTTTAAGGCCCCTTTAACTTTTATAGTTTGGGTAAGTTAGTGGTAATTTTAATTGGTGCTGTTTTAATAACATCAGTCGATTTATTGATTTTTTCATTTAATTATCTTTAAAAAATTAAATTAGTTTTGAAAAACTATATGGGTACATGTAGCAGCCGGTCAGCCACTTAAAGCGGAGAGTCAATTAAACTGTGTGTGGTTATAAGAGGGAGCCCACTGAATATTAAAATATTTCTAAAATTATACAAATTTAATGAAACTAACCTATAACCAGGAAATTGTGCAATGAAAACCCAAAATGACATTTTTTCTAGTTATTTTGCATTCTTTAACGCTCTTAAGGATAGAAAATATAAACCTGCCACCTGAATATCGGGTTTTTCAAAAAAACATTTTTTAAAAATTTGTAAAATTTATATGGTTGACTAAATTTTAAAATTCAAAGTATGAAGTAGACAACACACAAATGATGTTCTATAAAATACAGTTGAACCCTGTTAACGCGAACTCGCTTTACACGAAATTTCGCCTCAGATGAACTAAAAGCATTTCCCCGGTTTGACTGTATAATTAAAATAATTTTAAAGAAAGTAAATTTTAAGGCACATTTTTAAACTTAAATCTCATGCAAAGGAAACAACTATACACTTCAGCTTATTGGCCTTTCACTCAGAGGGGTAAAAAATACTAGACCATGGTTTTTGTAAACAAGTTTAAAAAATCAAGTTCCTACAGAAAAATAGCATTCATGATTATTTGAAAGAGTTGAAAAAAATATAGCAAATGCAACTTTTGTACAATATATGAAGAAATTTTAACAGATTTAGACAAAAGAAGAACTTGTTCCTAATTTCTCATTCCAAATAAAATTCCAACTAACTTTTCCAAGTTTTAGTAGCAATCTATGATTAGGGGAAAGAAGAGGCCTCAAACTTCAAATTTATAAAGGAATGCATCAGGGATTGGAAAGTTACTTTAAAAAAGTAACTCTGTTACAGTTACAGTTACTTAATAATAAAAGTGACTGTTACCATTACAGTTACTTAATATGAAAAGTAACACGTTACAGTTACTTAGTACGAAAAGTAACGATTCACAGTTACTTTTTGAAATTTCAAGTTATGAGAAAAATTGTAATTTAGCCATCTTACCATTTTTCAAAGAAAATCATTATTAACGAAACAATTTCACAACTCTGGCTGCCGTTAGCAGCCACAGTGGACAATGCTAGTTTGCTTTTTCCCTCCCAAGAAAAGCTCAGATTTCAGGAATGCGAAATGTTCCCTTCTCTCTTAGGAGTGGAATTTATAAATAAGCATCAGACAGCCTTCGGAAAGTAACGGAAAAGTAACGCAATTTTTCGTTACTTTGTTACCGCTAAAAGTAACTAAGTTACAGTTACTTTCTGAAAAATGTAACGGCGTTACCCGACGTTACCTAAAAAAAGTAACTGTTACAAGTAACGGCGTTACAAGTAACGCGTTACTCCAATCCCTGGAATGCATTATACATTGTGAACAATATACATTTACAAACATTACTGTGGTAAAAAAAAAAGAATGTACAACTTGCGGTACTAAAAGGTTTGATAAAGAGAACACAAGAACATTCTGCTTACTTGTGGTTGTGTTTCCAAAATGAGAATCTGTGGAGGGGGCAGCAGGGGGAAGTATACGTGAGGATAATTGAGCACTGGAAATAGAAAATATTTGTTGAAAACAAATATCTGCCAATTTGACAAAAAAATATTTTTTATATTTTTTTATTTCTAGCAGTAGCAATTGATATATATACATCATTCGCCAGAGTGTAAACACTCAGCGCAAGAAAAACATGGAGCAAAACAAACCATTAACAGAGGAACAATAAATACAAAATCGGTAAAACATTAAAGTGAAATATAACAACAATAAACATGAACGATATTAACAATAAACATGAACAATAACAATTGTTAAACAGTCTGGATGGCCTGTAACAGTTCTCTAGCTTTCCAATATCTATCATAAATGCATCCAGAGACCTCCGGGCAAACCCCAAGATGCTCCGCAACAAATTTATATATATATATATATATATATATATATATATATATATATATATATATATATATATATATATATATTAATACCAAAGTAGATTAATTGTACTCAAATGTAGATAGTGTAATAACGAAACATTCGTTGGAATTTGCTGGATTTCGTATTAGTAGTTTATTTTTAGGTTCCTTGCTAGACGGCACCAGCAGTGATTCCATGTTTGCTGATGTCATATGAAGGGGCGTTGCAGATTTTGATAAACTTCACCTGCAGTGTTCAGACTGTTCCATAAGATTCACCAAGTGTAGTGATAATTTCCTATTCAAAAAGAAGCTGTAGATTGTTTTCGAAGATTTCTATGTTGTGATTAACTATTCCTATTTTTAAGTGTTTTTACCATTTTCAACTAGTTGTTTTATTCAAGTTGTAAGAAGTTATTTGTTGTCAATTAAAGAAGTTACAGTCCACAAGCTTGGTGTATATCTATTCAGCGTAGTCTATTATTCGTTATCAATTATATTCGAACCAGCGACTATTTCAACCCTACAGAATTTTCACGACATCAGGATTTCATTTTGTGCTATCTGCTGTTGGCAATGATTTAAATAAAAGATATATATATATAAACTAGCACAAGGCTTAAAAAAAAATTAAATAATAACGGGTTAATAAAATTTTTAAACAATAGCCAACAAGAAATAAGAAAGCTATCATAGGAAGCAAGTTCATTATTGATCAAAAGAAAGCAATTTCTACAAATAGCTGCCAAAAGTAATGATATGTGGTGTAATATACTAAAATAAAAGATGAAAATCAGCACAAGTTCTCTGTCAAAAAATGCTTTTACTTAAATGATATAATTTAAAAGTTAAAAAAAAAACTTACTTAGAAGATAATTTCATTACAGCCCTGGCTGCAGCATTCATCTACAAAAGAATATCAGCATTTTCTTTATCAAAAATATCAGTGAAATAAATTTAAAAAAGCAAATTTACAAGACAATGTTTATACTTAATATGCAAGAACCATATGGAGGATCTAGTTGAAAAACTCATTGTAACAAGTATAACTAAGTTCCTTCCGCTTGTATGATTAAATTCTTTATCCACTTTTGATGATTTTAAATTCAAGTGGAAGAAGTCGCTGATAATCTGGCAGGACCTACATCTTAGTTATACAGGGTTCGTAATCTATAATAGTGAAATTCAGGAGTTTCTAAGGAGTTTTCCAGGAGTGCAGCGATGTAAATTCAGGAGGTATAGCGAAATAAATTTGAATATGTGTGTTTATTATTGTATTGGTCTAGTGACTTAGACCAAGAATGAAGGAAACAAGGGGTGTAAATGTTGTGGAAAATTTGAGGTTTCGGTATAAAAGCCAACCTCTTTTCTGGGGGGCGGGGGGAATCGCCGTTTTTGGCGATTTTTTAAATTTTCGTGACATTTGTTTTAATTTCATGACTTTTTCGACCGGTAGACATCCTGATAAAGTACGAGAGAAAAACGACTGAAAAAGGAGAAAAATGATTCATGTCGTCAATTTTTTCAGGAGAAGGGGGAAAATATCAGGAGATGATACACAAATTGCAGGAGTTATAAGGGCCCTTAAAAATAAAAATGAAATTCAGGAGTTTTTCAGGAATTTCAGGAGGCGTACGAATCCTGTTATACTTTGGAGTATATGAGTTTTGAAACTAGTACTTTCACATAATACTTTTTTTTCAAAAATTCAAATTTAAAAAGTTAATTATTAAAATTGAAATAGACTGAAACAATTAGATTGAAGCAAATTGTACCTCTACGAAAGATATGGGAAAAATTCCTATTCTATCACGTAATTTCCCTTCTGCCCAGTGGTCATCAATTCTTCTTATGACCGTTAAAATGTCACCCTAAAATAAAGATACATTTTACTTGTTATACAGAATTGCCTTTCAAACAGAATTACATCAAGTTTAATAATCAATAACTAAAACAAGATCAAAACTTTCACTTTGTGATGCTTTAACAATAAGCATAATTTCATCATTTATGAGAAGAATCAAAACATTATAAAATAGCATACTTTAAATTGAAGAAATATGTAAGTGATTGGAATACATTAATAAAATAAGACGTAAATTTAGAATTTTAAAAATTAATTTCAAAATTTTATCAAAACCATTATATACCATGTATTATACAGATTTTTTTTTTAAATTAATTTTAAAGTTTTAAATTAATAGCACATAAATATGCCAGTTTTTAACCATATATTATAGTTTAAACAAGCCACTATGCTTTTTCATTTAAATAGTTTTTCAAAGAAAAAAAAATTATCTTTTATCTGAATACTATGTAAACATTTCTGTAAAAAAATATATAATTTTTAATTATATTAGTTTAAGTAAATAACTAAAAGAGAGGCCCAGTGGCTTAGTGGTAGTGCTTCGCATGGCCACGCCACAGGTCCAGGGATCGAATCCCGGATTGGGCTAGGTCATCCTTTCATCCCTTGAGTGGGTCGATAAAATGGGTACCAAGCATGCTTGGGAACTAACACTGGAGCTTCCGCGTGAGGCTGACCACCATACCGGGACATATGCCTAGCACCCTGCAGAGCCCTGGGTCCCGAAAGCTGAAATGGGCATGGCAGGCCTTGGCCCAGTAATGGGCTAATGCGCCGAGGAGTTTAGTTTTTAAATAACTAAAAATAGCAGGAAATGCGAAACCCAATTAAAAACTACTTCTAAACACTTGCTGAAATTCATTTTTACTAAATGCTACACTTTTAAACATGTCATCACACAGCAAAATTAAATATAAAAAAAAGACAACCACCTTTCCAAATGTCAAGCAGTCCTTCTCCTCACTGCTGCTGATCTGGAAATCGTAGAGGGCTTTGCACTGTGGCACATGGGAAGGTATCGGCACCACCACTTGAACGAAACTGGCAGGCACGAAGCCAGATTTTCCCCCAAGTTCGCCGTAAAACCAGTTCTGGTCAGCTCTTTTACGGAGGATGATGACGTCTCCCTTCTTGAAAGTAAGATCACTAGAGGGGAAAAACATGAAATTAAAATTTTCAGGATGGGAAACTCGTTGGCATACATGTCATATGATAATGTTGTTTGTGAAAGATCCCTTGAGTACCCATGCAGCTAGGGTCCTCTCGATGAAATTAAATATTGGCATACTTTAACACCCACAGGGGGTGAAGATTCATTGTAATCTAAACGTCGAATTCGGTACCAATAACCACCTAGATTAGGGTGTCCCTTATTTTTGGAATTTTTCGAAATCAAAAAGACGTACCCTCTCATTTTTTTCCTTTTATGTCAAAACACTCAGAAACGAAGTTTTAGCCCATTCTGATATCAGTAACACGTGCCGCTTTTCATTTGAAAATTGCAAAAATGTCTAAAAATTCAAGTTTTTGTCCCACATATCGAATTGTGTTAATCTAAGAACAATATTATCAATACAAAAAATATAAAGCACACATTTTTCTACATTTTTTGTATTTACATAATTGTTCTACGAGCAACGATTATCGAGATACATAAGAAAGAAGCGCGCCCTTTTTTGGAAACTCGCAAAATGCTTAACTTCACACCGCATAGTACGGGTGAATTACCCACAACAATACTGCATAAAAGTGTCTAAACTTAGTTTATTTTTCCTCAATATTCATAAAAAAGCGCAAATTTGTGAAGTTAAAATAAGAAGTACGTACAGTACAATCTTATTCTATTTTTAAGGGGCAGGGCCGTTACGTAGTCACTGCAGCGGGGCGGTTACCCACAGCGACTTTTTAAAATAAAAACATTGTGTGTTTGAGGCTACTAATATTAAAATAAATATAAACTATGTAAAACTGTTTAAAATTGATTATTTATTCATTTTAATTTAGTTTTGTATGCACAAGGAAGATCATAACACTAATACTTTGAATGAATTTCTTTAAATGTTTTCATCTAAATTTCTCTCAATTCAAAAAGTTTAAAATGATAACAAAAGATGAAAAATAATAGCAATAACAGCAAAATAAGAGCTAATACATCTAAAAGTAATTAAAATGGGTATTTCCTCTTTAAAGTGTCTTTTTACAATCAGCTAATAGCTTTTGGTGTTCGTGGACGCAATAAGCACTGTTTTTGCTCTTCATCTGCTGTTATGAGACCATGAAAGTCTTGCATTCATTTTTCAGCTCTTTCAGCGGTATCGTTTACTTCTTTAAGTGAAGATACAGTCTGTTGTGCTGCCACATAACTAGAATTATCTTTCCAAGCAGATGGCATTCGGTTAAAAAGTCATCCTTCAATTTCAGTAGACGGGAAAACAAATCTTTACTCTTTAACGGCTTGCTTTTTGTGAAAGTAGATATTACTTCCTTTAAATCTGACTCTTGATTTTGAGAACTATTCTCTATGACTTCTGGCACAACGTCTTGTTTATCAGAAGTTGATGCTGAATGATGTCTTAGGCGATATTCCTCATTGGAAGCTCTTTGTCTTGCACGCTCTTCTTTTTCTGCAAGTTTTCTATCTATTCCAGCTAAGTGGCCGGGCCTCCTTGTTTCTCTTTGTCGCATCAAAAAGCCTTGTCTTCTTCAATCTTCAACATATTGAGTGCGTCTAAATGTGCAATATCAAATAAGTTGTCCAAATTACTTTCAAACTCTACTCTTCGACTAACATAAGTATCTCGAGTTTTATTGGCATCCTTTTGCAAACCTCTCCAAAGTTTATATAATTTCATAAGTTTTTTCGAACAATTCAGCTCATCTTTGGTAGGTATTCTTGCTTTATTCCAAAAGATAATGCATTCCCGTATCGTGAGAATAGAACTGTTAAAGAGGGGTAGCTTAACTTCTCGAATATTATAAAATAGAACTGAAAGAACTTGCCGATTTGATGGAAGTTTTGATCCGAGAATTTGATGGCTCACATCTCCAACTAAATATATATATTTTTTAAAACTTCGTAACTGTGAACACATTTTCACTAATTGTTAGACATATCAGAGGATGTTTACTTATTGGAAGTTGCGTTAAGACTGAGAAAACTAGATAACAGAACTGAGAACGCAATACAAGTCGGGTGGAAATTGAGGACCTTTCAACCCCCCATGCAATTAATTGCCTCTTAAGTATAAACAAGCGGTTAGGGGTAAAGGGAATTTACTGCATTCTCGCCCCCAACATGAAGTAGAAACTTGGTTCCCAATGTTTATATAAAAAAAGCAGCACAGACATTTAACCGTTAACGTCAAGACCCGTAACACCTTTAAAAATGCTTTTAGGAAAATATTCTCCTCAATAAAAGAAAAGGTGATTTCGTTTAATTATTTTTTTAAATGCCACATTTTCACATTTAATCAAAATTCCACACATTATATCTGTTTTTAGTTCGAACATGATTGCTGAGATTCACCATGATTTCTTTTAAAAAGCGCTGTGGTTGAGCGCCCCGCTCCAGTGCCCACGTAACGGCCCTGCTCCTTAAAAAAATAGGGTAATCTAGATTATTCGTAATTCTTATTTAAACTTCACAAATTTGAGCTTTTTTTATGAATATTGAGGAAGAATAAACTAAGTTTAGACACTTTTATGCAGTAATGTTGTGCGTAATTCACCCGTACTATGCGGAGCGAAGTTGAGCATTTTGCAAGTTTCCAAAAAAGGGCGCGCTTCTTTCTTATGTATCTCGATAATCGTTGCTCGTAGAACAATTATGTAAATACAAAAAATGTAGAAAAATGTGTGCTTTATATTTTTTGTATTGATAATATTGTTCTTAGATTAACACAATTCGATATGTGGGACAAAAACTTGAATTTTTAGCCATTTTTGCAATTTTCAAATGAAAAGCGGCACGTGTTACTGATATCAGAATGGGCTAAAACTTCGTTTCTGAGTGTTTTGACATAAAAGGAAAAAAATGAGAGGGTACGTCTTTTTGATTTCGAAAATTCCAAAAATAAGGGACACCCTAACCTAGATGGTGCCAAGAAAAAAATGTCTCTCAGTTCTGGGGAATATGCCCAGTCTGCTACAAGATTGATCTGCCAAAAAAACAGTCCCATTTGGAAAATATAGAGAAGAAATAATGTATTGTTTTATTGCTTATGAGAAAGATGAAAGACAAAGAAGATGTTACAAATTATGTCTTTCAGTTCATTACTATAATTCTTCTGATCACAACACAGGCTTTGAAAACACTTCCTTCCCCTATCCCCTCTTGTGGTTTTGCAGAAAACGGAGAGAGCATCACTATTTTTTTTTATTTCACCCCACCCTACTTGGATTTTAAAAGCAAATGCCATCAACCTCACAACAGAGCCTCAAACAAAGTGGGTTCAGAACAGGGACGCTAACGCCCTTTCCGAAAAAACCCATCAGGTGAAACGAGTTATTTTGAAGCTTGCATTATAATCAGAAGGAGTATAACACCTAACATTGTAATGAAAAGTACATGATTGTACTTTACAAAGCAAAAATATATATACAAGGAACCTTAATAACTGCATACCCAGCAAAAAGTTAAACCCTGAAGAAAATAGTACCATTAGCCTCAAGACTACTATTTTCTTTAGGCTGTGTCCCGACTACGACATCAAATGCCACAAATGCAACAAAACTTGGCGACTGACAAGGGCACCAAGCGATGCAATAGCATGTGGCCGATTCTGCCAAGTCGCCAAGTTTTGTTGCATTTGATGTCGTAGTCAGGACACAGCCTTAGGGTTTTAGGATTCAGAGCAGAGTGTTGAGTTTAAGAAATAGATAGCTAGAAATCCAATTACAAACCTGAACTGCTTATTATTATAATGATTAAAAATAGAACATATTCGTTGAATTTAAAAAAAGTGTCATTTAACAAAAGCTTCTTAAAATAATATACAATAATATATACTTACCCGGGTACTTTAGCTTCATAAGGATAAAGAGCTTTAGCACAAGGGCATGCATGAAGAACCTAAAAATATTTAAATAGTCAAAATTATATATAGTGAATAGCCTAAGAAAAACCCGAGTTTTTTATAAAAATTCAAACTTTTATAATTTAAAATAACCATTAATTTGTCTAAAGCATATAATATTTTTAGTGATAGTAAACATTAAAGCAGATTTTTTTTTTCTCATTACATTGTAAAATTTATATATATATTACCCTTGTTTATAATTTTTTAACATTTATTTATTAAAGTAAACATAGAAAATTGTGTAAATTATATATGAATAAAAATACAAAATTTGTAAAATACAACACATTTTTTCTTTAGACTGTAAATAATCACGTTTTTGACCTTCCAGTTAAGAGTCGGCCTTTTTATTGGATCAATGAAGCATGATCTTGACCCATGTGATGCATTTAAGCAACAGATACTGTATTTCAAAGTAAAAACAAATAATAAAACAGAAAACACAAACTTTAAAAATCAAAATACTCTAAGAACACATTATAGTCTGCCTGTCACTTCTTAACATCTCAAATATTTTGATTGTGGAAAATTCCACTTTGAAAAAGGGGTAAGGAAGATAGTGGTTTACGCAAGAGTTACTATACTTGGCGATTCATTGCTTTTGCAGGCGCATATTTCTTTAAGGTGTAGGAACAGTTTCTTAACTGAAGGGCCGTTCGAAATTGCATAGGGTTCACTATTATTAAATACCTATACTCCTGGCCAACCTAAGTAGGGTAAATAGAAATATGCTATGGAGAAGATCCTTCCGCGGATGTAAAGAGTTCCATAAATTATTTACGAATCCATCCAGAAAAATTTTTAAAACATTAATTTCGTTTAAGGTCTAACAGATTTGAATATTATTTGAGAAAATGTGGTAATTTTATTAGAATGAAAAGTGTATTTTCATTAAATTGTATTCAGATCATTTTGTATAAAATATTACTTTACAAGAGTTTCCAGCCAACAGATTTGTTTCTTTTTCGCGTTCCATGGTTGCCGATTCGATAGGATTTTATTTATTATGACAGCGGCAGATGTTTTTTTTCATTGTATCATAACTCACTGTGTAATTGCCGATTGAAAATGAATTTCTGTTTAAGAAAGAAAGCAATTTACAATTCTTTCCTTAAATGGAAAATAGAAGTTATCAAAAGCATTTGCCCAAATCTGGCTGAACAAAAGTAGATTTTAAAAATTTTAAATTTTTTGGAAAAAGTCGTTGGTAATTGTAGTCAAGTATTCAATAAATGTCATAAAGATTTTTTTTATATCCTTTGTTACTTTTTGAGTCGTATTGTACGAAAAGTGAATACTTGTGATGTACATTATTCAATTTTTTTAGTTTTGTTAAAATAGTTTTATAGTTTCTCGGTTTTTAGAAATATTTTGTATGCTTTCTATAAAGGGCTAGAAAAAAATCTCCAACTATTAATTCGATTTTATTTTTTAACCTTTTGTAGTTTTTTATATCGTTTCTCAAGGTTTATCTTTGGTTTTAATTGCAATAAAAGTTTGGATTTTACACTTTACAATACCGTAAAAACATTTGGCGTTTTTTGCGGTGTTACAATGGTTAAAATTTTGAATAAGAACATAAACTCTCCTGTTTATTATATGTTTGTTATGTATTCTTATTTTTCGCTTAAAATATTAACCTTTTACAGTTATAATACAAAAAAAAATTGCGACTTTTTTGCAAAAATAATTATTACATTTGGATTTGATTTTCATCCACGGATTTAAATACTGCTCTGAATCCCTACTGTCTCATTATTTTTTTTTATTATATTTTAGAGATGTGTGCTTATTTTTAGCTTAAAAATATTAACCCTTTTACAATTACAATTAAAAAATATATATTGTTTTTAAGTACTTTGAAAAATAATTTTTTATATAAATTTCTCATCAAAATTGGAACTATTATTCTAGTATTCTAAGAGCCTATAAATCAAAATTGTGTAAATAAAAAAAAGCGCCTTATTGCGCATCAAGAAAATTTTTATAATACAGTTAATTTACTATAGGCCAACTGAAGCGATATCGGCGCCAAACTAGACGACTGATTGAAACTTTTTTTTTCTTATTTCGTTTGAATCGGCGAGGTTGCGATGTGATTTATTGTCTTGTATCATTTCCCTCTGCCATTTTACTCTTTGTTGTTTACCCAAGTTAGGTTGGCCACGAGTGTAGCTATATTTTAACTTGTGTTCCTTGAAGTAATACTGAATGTGTTAAATAATACAACTACAGATGCAAATATATTGACGATCAAGTCAAGATGGAAAAGAAATGCATGTACAATTGATGACGACAATCAGCAATTAACTACAATCCTCCTTTCACCAAAAACCCATGTGTTGTTTTAGTGCGACACCTTATTTCCAACCAAATTAGCCCAACAACCCCTGTGTTCGCCAAACGCCATGATTGGCAACCCTGCCTCCTCTAGCTTCTCTAAGTGTTTTCAAAGTGGACTGTTCCACAATCAAAGTATTTGGGATGCTAAGAAGTGAGAGGCGGACTATACTGACTTCAATTATAAAAAAAATAATAAAATCATACCAAAACCTAAAACGATTCCAATACCTTTACCTGTTTGGACACCATCCTCAAATCCGTACTACTAGGCGTCCTCGGCAAGTTACCTAGCGGCTGCGGCAATTGGGGGTGGGGAGGTGTCTGCAACTGTCCCGACTCGGGAGTTGTTCTTGTGTTACCTTCCACGCCTTTTTTAGGACGAACGTTGTTCTTGATGCCCTCTAGCAGGCGTACGAGAAGAATGTTGCACGGGAGCTCCTCTATTTTGGATTCAACAACTATGCGGCATTCCGGGCACCTGTAGGAGACGAGTTTTTAGTTTGAATTATCATCGCACTAGAGCTATACAAGGGCTATTGGCAACGGGCGTCGTAATTTAGAACCACAGTCAGGTGAAGAGCCGACACCCGAGTAGGCACCCAACGCAACCGTTAAGGGCGACATCGTACGCAGCGTCAAGACTTTGAAGGATATTTAACGTGCACTTCCTCCACACGGGGTATTATTCGTCGGACATTTTTGGCTGCACAAGCTGTTTACAGATCGGTAGTTATTTTGACGATGCCCTGACTCACACCTGGGACCTTAAGCATGCAAGGCGAACGCCTTAACCGACTGGGCTCCCCAGCCCTGTGTATGAGGCAAGAATTTTTTTTTTCAAACAATCAGTTTATTGAACATTTATGTGTTACAAAATACAATAAAAAATTATATGATTCACGAAGGGGAGAAACAAACTCATTTAGGCAAACTAAAACTTGCATTCAAAATTACTTAAGAAATTGCTAACAGAAATAAATATAGCATGAAATACCATATATTTATGGAATTAAATTAAACGAAAGAATAATAAAAGGGCACAGCAGATTTTTTAAAAATTATGCTTCATGGAGTAAATGGAAAAGATTCTAAATTACCAATGAAGGTTATTAATTTGAATAGATAACGTTTAAATTAGGAGTTGGAATAGACAGGAAATCAACAGGCAAACAGTTAAATAATTTAGGAGCTTAATAGAAAAAATGCTTACAAAAAATTTCTTTGTGGAAGCGAGTGATAAAATGTAAAATATTGAGGGTCTTCTGTTGGGGATGTTAATTATTTTATGTTACAAGATGTTATTGTGTACCACATATTGTTCTCATTGTAACATTAATGAAGGCAACTTTAAGGAAATTTCAAGTATTTTCTCATTCACTCAATATTTCTTTTTATAATGAATAAATACTAACTGCATACTAGTTAGCATATTGCAATAAAAATAAGTATCTATAATATACAAACCACCATTATATTTGATCCCTTAACACCTCAGAATTGAAAAATAAAAATTGTTTGTAGATATAAGAACACATCATTTATAGATAACTAGGGGCATGTAAACTACACGACTTTCATAATTAGGGCACAATAAATCAATGCATTTAAAAGGTAATTATAGAACCTATTTAAGGTAATTTCAATGATTTCAAAAAATAAAAAGGTCTACATCATATGTCCTTTGTGCATGGCTAATTTTCTCAAAAACCTTAGTAACCAGCTTATTAGTAATAAGCTGCCCTCTCTAAGCAATATTTTCTTTGATACTTTTCTTAAGTTAAAATGTGACATCATTTCCTTATTTGTCTAATTATATTTGTATGTATACTGAGTATATCTTATATTGAGTTTCAGAAAAGATGCTATCTTGCCCTATTATTTTTTCTTTTTGTACACTTTTCGCTGGCTTCTCTGCTTTATCCATATTTTATAATTGACCTTACTGGCTTTTTGTATTTTAATATTTTTATTCCTTGTTTTTATTTTGATGTTCCCTTTTAGTTTTTTGTATTTGTGATCTATCTTGTTTTAGTCCTCTACCTGTAAATGGACTTGTTCTGTATGGTAGTAGTAAATAAATAAATGACTTCCAACAGGTACTGGGAACTCATGCATTCAAATTTGAAGTCTGCGTCTTTGTTTTTCAGCAATGCCTTTAAAACCAAAAAAGTTCTATGACAGCTAAGCTACCATTTGCACGATTTTCTTGAAAACATTACGGCATCCAACAGGTACTAGGAACTCGTGTACCAAATGTGAAGTATTTAGCTCTTTTAGTTTGATCTGTAGAGTGGTATCAGACATACAGACTCTCAACTAAGACTTTGCAAGTTGTTATGGAATGCAGAAACCTTCTAGAAGAACTGGCAATCAATAACAAGATAACTCTTGTATGGGTGCCAGGACACAAAGGCATCGAACGAAACGAAAGGGCTGACGAACTTGCAAGACAGGTATCGTCCTTCAACCCAATAGGGGCTGAACCCTTCTGTGTCATCAATATGAAGACTGCGGGAGGTGTTCTCCTTAAGTGGGAAAAACAAGAAATGAACAAAGAGTGGATCCACTCCCCAGGACAAAAACACTCTAAAAGCATGATCAAAGGATCATCAGCAAAAATTGCTTCTGAAATTCTTAAGATACCCAAAATTGAAGCTACAAATAATTGTGGGCTTTATCACAGGGCACTGTCATTTCAGAAAACATCTTCATACGATGGGACTTTTTCAACAAGAACCTACATGTAGGAAATGCCATAACAAAGAGGAAACGGCACATCAGATCATATTTTGAATGTGATGCCCTTGCCCATACTCGATTGATAACCTTAGGTATCATTAATGATAAAGAGTTACACCTTAGCTCTATCAGGGACCTGGTTGACTTTATCACTAAAGTAGGAGACCCTAACAAATGAAGCTAAGGAACTTTTTGGGTCTGGTACAAAATGCTACCCAAAAGCAGAGGTGCCACATATCGGACAAACCCAAATTAAAAGAAGACTTTGCAATGAGAAATATGCCTTTTCAAGGTAAAGTAAATAATATTTAAGAATCCTTTTAAAAAATTCTATCAACCCTAAAAAAACCTGACTTTAAGGGCTTTTTTAATACAAGTGCTTTTAAGCACTGAATGATAACATTGTGTAAAAAGTTTTTTTTTAATGTTTCTTAAGTCTACAATTGTAAGAAAACAAAAGGTTTTAACATCATTACTAAAGATAATAAGTAGATATCAACAAGTCAATATTATCCTGAAGACTGATAAAAACGTAACTGATAGTCAAAACGTCTAGAATTTATTTGGCAGTTAGTAAGCAAAAACATTCTTATTTTTTTTCCTGTGTTTCATTCCAGTCAAGTAAAAGTAAGTCCAGTAAGTAAAGTAAAGGAGTAATTTATTGGTATTTCTAGGTAAATAATTTTTTTAACAGACTTATATAAATTGAAATCGATTTTACTTTGCTTGTGTGTGAAGTGTTTGCTGCACAACCAAATAAAACTAATTTAACTATAATTACTTCCGACAGCCTGTAGAGATATTAGGACTTGGCAGAAATATTATGAGAACAGCCCTCCTCCCTACAACCCACTTAGCTTGCTTTGAGGATAAAGGAAGAAAACAATGTTGATTCGTGGCGGAAATAGTCTTGAGTAAAAATTTACATGTTTTGAAGGATGAAGGTCCTGCTTCATCAAAATAGTGCAGACATCTGATGAGTGTACTTTTCTTTTAGAACAGGACTTCTATCCTTCAGAACATGTCAATTTTTTTTACACAATAAAACTTTTTCCAATTGGGCTGCTTTTTGGTGCATTAAGCTCTTTAAAGACTCAGCATATTCAAAAGAACTGGGAGTCATTTTTTTGGTGGAACCATCTAGACGGCTCTTCCTACCAATTTTGACGCTCTTGACTCAGACGGGGATCAAACAATGGGCCTATAAAGCAGGCACATAATGCTTCACAGCCACTGAGCCACAATAAAACTTTTTATGCAATAATTTTTTTTTCTTATGCATCTTCATGTATCATGCGGAAACTTGCATATATCCTCTGAATATGCTGCTTGCTTTGAATAACAAATTTTTAGAGGCGCAACTAGCTAAAACTACTCAAATGCTCCCTCCGCTCTCTATACAAAGATGCGGCGGTACACACCTGAGCTCCTTGTGCGAGTTGACAATCTCCTGCAGACACCGCTTGCAGAAGGTGTGCTGGCAGGGGAGGACCTTGGAGGTGGAATCGAGTTGTTCCAGGCACACGGAACATTCCAGAAGGTCGTTGAGGAACGCCTCGTCCATCGTGAAGCCGCTCCTACCCCCCTTGTTGCCCCCTTTTTCGGGGTCCTTCGTGGCCAGCTCCACCATGCCCAGAGGGGTGCTGCTGTTCATTCTGGAAGGAAAGATAGAAAGTTAAGATTTAGGGCGGTTTAATGGACTTTATATAGAAAGTATGGTACACACCATTTTTATCACTTAACCCTTCACAGGGGTGGGAATTTTACTAGTGCCAATTTGAAGCAATTTTACCGAAGGGTGACAGGGAAAGGCAGACCACCATCACGGGACTTATCACCGGATATAAACACACAATTTACATTCAGTCAGGGACAAAATGTGTACCCTGTGTGCCTCAAATACCAACCAAGCTACCAAGCTTCTCCGGACCATGATCTACTTTTAGGGCCGGATTTAAAGAGTTGCTGCCTGTAGGCTATGATCGATTTGCCGCCTCTGTCACAGTATTCTTACCCTTCGGGGAAAGAAAGCTGGCTAGCCACAAAATAGGATGCTATGTGCTGTTTAAAATAACAAATATAAAAGAGGAAAAATAGATTTATTTGAAATACAATATAGTTAGAAAATATGGACGTCTCACGGTGGTTCACTTGCATTGTTAGCAGGAATTAGTTATCTGCTGATTATTACAACACTATTGTAATACATGCTCACACCTCATTGGCTGGAACCGGGCCGCTTTGAAAGCGGCTTGAGATTGGCAGGAAACTATCGCGAAAAAACTGATCTTCCAGACAAGATGGCTCCAGAATCCAAATCTCTACTAGTACTCTTTTTTTACTTTGATAACAAAAGAAAATAAAATAAGAGTTAAAAACTGTTGTATTTGAAATAACGCATTTGTACATTTTTGTTTGGCGTCGGAATGATGTTTTTCCTTCCCCCACTTCCGTTGTAAGATATTCCAGATATAGTTTTCATGACTATTTTTTTGTCTACATATTAGTAGAATCATCTATGTATATTTACACTCTAAATCGAATTCGACGTAATAGACATATTTTTTAAACTTTTCTACTATTTTTCTTTCAACT
The DNA here is from genome assembly GCA_019343175.1 of Oedothorax gibbosus. Classification (NCBI taxonomy): domain Eukaryota; kingdom Metazoa; phylum Arthropoda; class Arachnida; order Araneae; family Linyphiidae; genus Oedothorax; species Oedothorax gibbosus. The sequence goes on along the minus strand of CM033274.1, from coordinate 35,626,241 downwards.
TCCAAATCCTGGGGGAGAGGGTGCAGTTGCCCTCAGCGGCCATGTTTGCTACTAAATATTAGTACTATGCATACATTTACGGTTTATGCATTAATGTAAATTATTCGTTTTCTTTCTTAGAAATATCATTATCTTTGTAATAATTTTTTATGCTGAATGCCGCTTTAATTGGTCGTAAAATTTGCCGCCCATAAAAAATTCACTGCTCTAGGCTACAGCCTACTTAGCCTCTTTAGAAATCCGACCCTGTACCCAGGGTATAATAAAAAAAAAACTGCAAAAAAAAATTAATTCACCATTTGGAAGATTTTAAGTTGATTAAGAGGAAATCCTTCATGATTTTGCATTAGTATAAGTAACACTAAAAGTTCACAAGATAAAAAAAGATAATATAGCATTTTCAACAAAGTTTTTCAAAACAATAAGGTTTTAACCAGACTTGTATTGTAATTAAAATGATCATTAATTAAATTATGCAATTGCAATCACATTAAGTCAAGGAAGGTTTTTGTAATAGGCTAAAAGTAAAACTACATTAGCAGAGATTTCAATATTTGTTCATCTACAAACTTATGCAGATTTCGGAGAACTTTGCAGAGTTCTATCTCTCTACTATATATACTTCTAAAACAATTCTTTAGTAATGGCAGAAAGCTCAGATTTCTATGCCCTATTTAGATTTTCAAAAACACAATTTGACATTCAAATTCTGAAATTTATAGAAGAAAAGAATATTACATAACTCTGCAAAACAGTTCGCTCAGGAACAAATGCTGACAGTTTAACTATTACTACCAAAATACAAATCGCAGTATTGGCTTGTTTCACATGACGTTGAATCATTCTTGCTTCCAATCTTGAGTTATCATTGGTGGTTTCGGTCCGTGATTGGTGATATGATACATATAGCCCTTTATGCACAACAATAATTAACCAATCAAAACCTTATTTTCATTCCTATGGAACTGTTGCCACTTAAGACGTGAAGCATCACATTTCCAATGAATATCTGTCAAAATTATGAAGCACTATGGGCATGTTTCATGGCTTGAGAGGCAACAGTTACATAGGAATGAAAACAAGATCTTGATTGGTTAATCAATGTAGGGGGCGGAGATTACTATGTCATACCATCAATCACTGAAACCACCAATGATATCCAGGAATAAAAGCAGTAATGAAAATCTACGTCACACGAAACAAGCTTATTAACCAACTCAAAACAATTATAAATTTTAAAAAGTTAGAAAGCTACTAAAAGGTAAAAGTCAAGCTAATTATTACAAGTGAATTAATAACGAAAGAACAAAAAATATGTTTGATGCTATTATGTTTAAAAAAATAGCTTGAAATATGTTTTATGTTAAAAAATAGTTTGAAATAATAAAAACCTTAAAATCTGAAAGAAAAACTCTTAAATATAATCATTTTCTGAAGATTTTCATTAGAGAGGGTTGATTTATATAAAGGAAAACAAAATAGTTTATAATAAAGAAAGGACTTGGAAATTGCATTTATCTTAATATGGTAGATCAAGTAGTCCTAACTTCAAACAAAATGTTCACATCTTACTCTTGTATTTCTGAGCAATTATGGAGGATTTCATAATTGTACTATGAAATGCTTTTTATGTTTCCATAACATAACAGATACTAGTGCTTCACCTTGTTGGTAAATAATTTATTTTAAAACTGCAAACCTTCACAGTCTTAAGCATTTTAACTAGCAAAAGAATAATAAAACCAAAACTGAAAGTTGGTAAACACAACTAATGATTTGGTGAAAAGGGTCACGCAATACATAATTTAATAAATAAAAGTGTTCGATTATTTTGCACTAGTGAAAATTGAAAGTATTGCATTTCAAACTAAATATAAACCTAAAGCTAGTTAATTTTTAAAGGGAAATAAGTATCAAATCCCTTCGGCATGTTGGAGACTGTGGGATCACAAGCCACAACAAAGCAATATAAAGCACAGTTCATTGTTTTAATATCCCAAAATAAAGCAGATTCTTACCTTTTAAGTAGTTATTAATGTATTCTTCCTTGTTTTTGATTCCCATGTCTGAGGAATCACAATTATTTACATCGCAATTGAATGTATGTATTGTTATTAATGTAAACTGAGCAATTACTTCAGATTCAATATTAGTATCATGTAACTACTACATGTAGAAAAAACGTGACGAAAAGGGCTTTACAAGTTGAAAATAATTTAAATAGCAATCAATATGCTTTAGATGAAGATATCGGCAAATTCTATCATTAAATGTTCTAAAACTTTAAGCGGAAAATCGACACAAACGGCAACCATTTTGTAATCTCGATTCAGGAAGTACGTAAACAATAAACATTAAGTTTAAATGACTTGTATAAATAAACATTCGAACAATTAAATCTCTGAATTCCTCACATATATTTTATTTTTTAATGAAATAAATTTTTAAAATCATTTCCTTAGGCTATGTCCTGACTACGCCACAAAGGCAACAAATGCCACAAAGGAAACAAAACTTGGCGACTTGGCAGAGTCAACCACCATGCTATTGCATTGCTTGGCGCGCTTGGCGGTTGCCAAATTTTGTTGCGTTTGTTGCCTTTGTGGCGTTTGATGTCGTAGTGAGGACATAGCCTTAAAGTTTTATGTTTTCTTATTAATCAATATTTTCCAGTCAGTGTTCGAGAGTAAGTTTACTTATGTTATGGAGGAGTAGCAGATTTTGTAAGTCAATATTTACATTTAATTTTCATAAATATTCCTTTATTTATGGTATATATTTTTCCTTTTTATAAACTATAAACATATACCGACCTTGATAAACTAAAAATTCATTCACTTTTGTGTTCATTACATATTATAGTAACTTACTTTAATAATAGGTTGCCGTGTTTGTTTACAACCAGATTGAGTGCATTTTGTTGTTGTTGTTGATAAGCGCATACTGAAGGTTTATTATTTTAACAATTTATAATTATCCTCAATTCGAAGTAAGAAGTAGCTCCGATGTGGTGGCATTTATTTTAAGAATCTACACATAAATCTTTAAATTTTACAAATTAAATATTAGTAAGGATTGGTGACATATATATTGTAAATCTATTTTAATAAAAAAAAATTCAAACAATTCATGTATAGTTAACTTTTGTAAAAATAGAAGCATCTTCTAGATTAAAAATATTACTATTTTACTAAACTTTCATAGGGGTTGCTAGTAAAATATAAAGCACTGGATTCTATTTTCTAGACATTCGCAATTTAAGGTAAAAACTTGTATTGGAACAGCTTGAATGTTATGTTTAATTTTAACAAAATAAAAATACATCAGTGGTGCGACAGCTTATAGTGAACCAATGTCCGCTGTGCCCATTCCAGCTCTACTGCCAAGGGTTTGGGAATGTGAAGCATATATCCCAGTCAAGTGGTCAACCTCACATGAACCCCCCCCCCCCCCTTGTGTTTAGTTCCCAAGCATGCTTTGTCCTCATTTTATTATCCCATTTATGTTATAAACAGTGGTGTTTTGGTTATGGTACAGAGTTTTGGTACTTTTTGCGACCTGGATTGATTTAAGAATTTTGATGAATACCGTAGCAATGGTTGATTGCTCCTTACTTCACTTTCATAAATTATTTTTCTCATTAAATAAAAATTTAAAGCGAATTGTAAAGGGTCTTCAAAGTTCGAAACAACTAAAGCATGCTCAAGGACAACAAAATATTCATATAATATAGAGTAATGAGATTTTCATTTTTTCTCCTTATCTTTGAGCTAACAGACTATAATTTCCATTTCTGCATTCCAGGTGTTCTTCTAAACCATGATCCGCAAGAGGAAGCCCACTCATTGTCCATGGAGGTGATATGAATCCGACAACATGAATTGGATGTTCCGAAGAGACAGCCCTTTGCGATCCAGCCTCCGCAAGTACTCCTTCACTCTAGAACCCAAATTTCCAGAAGGGGCTTGCTTGGAAGTTTTCAAGACACACTGGCAACAGGCCTATACCATCATCGAAAAGAATGGGTATGTGGATGAAATATTAATGTACTTTTCCAGTTCATGGGCACAAATCTTGCGCAATGGAATCTTTGGCAATAAACGAAACTTTCTATCGACAATACACAATTTAAGGTTACCATTGAATTTCGTTTGGTATTAGTTGCACAATTCTGGCGACCTCGCAAATTTGAAGGGTACCAGATTAAATATAGACCTATATCTTACTGTAGTATTAAAAGACGACCAATTTACTTCATTAGAATAGTTCTATTTATTCATAAATGGTTAAAGTGTTTCAGCAAAAAGACTGCACAGAGTGATTTTGAAAGGTGGTGCCATCCATCAGATACAGTTTAGTATACTAAAGTAACAAGGCTCTCGGTTATCTTGGAAATTAGTTGATTTTTTTTCATGGCTCTTGAACATTGTGTGCTGAAATATTTTTTTTATAAAATTAAATATAATATTTATACAACTCATTAACAAATACCATATTTAAACCACATTTTTTTTTTAAATAAAGTTATGTTTTGTAAACACATTAATAATAAAAAAATAAAATATTAAATTAAATAAGTGCAATGCACCGTAATGGTTAAATAAAGGATCTAGTTGAAAAACTCTCTTTCTCCAAAGTGTAACTTAGATTTAGAGTTTGGTCTATTTATTGATGACTTTTGGTGACTGTAAATTTCATAAGACGAATTTGCCAATAAACTGTATGTACCCTTCTTTTCACAGAATTTCATATTTCCAGGTATAGTTTTTACCAATTTCTAAATGTTTTGTATTTATATATTTCTTTTAAATATATGAAAAACAAATGAAGAAAATTGAACTACTTTCCCATATGCTTCTATTCAATTTGAGAAATTAACTTCTAAGTTTGAAATTCTGATTTCTCCTACTTAAAATATTATTAAACCAAATACCACTCTCAACCTTGTCCATTTCCAACAAACTAACGCACTCCCAACTCTCCAGCTTCGGCCCCCACTCTTTCCCGACATCGGACGACGTCACAGGCGTCATCAAAAACCTTGAACAGATGATAACCCTTCTCCTCCAAGAGGCCCAGCAATCCCCGATGGTCAACGGAACATCGAAGGAGGACCCCCACCCCTCCACTGGACCTCTCTTGGACTACCTTTTGGTGGAGGGGTGCCTGGATAAGCTGCTGTCGTGGTCTATCAAGGCAGGGGAGTTTGTGAATGTCCTCAAGATGGAACAGCTCAAGTTCTATGAAGTATGTTTTGAGTTGTTGGGGTGACGGTTTCGGGTTTTTTTAAACGAGACACTTATGTTTTTGTTTCGTGAAAAATGTTTGTTTTAAGGTTTCTAACTTTCTATTCAATACACTTAATTAATATGTAGTGAGAAGCTTACTGCCGTGGACAGGTAAACTGCAGTATCTAGACTAATCACTTGATCCATTGTTTGTAAGCACTCGATATCTCTGAAAGATAAGAAAGTTTAGAAAAGAGGGGCAAAAATGACTGATTCGTTTAAGGTAGCTTAGAAAAGAGGGGCAAAAATGACTGATTCATTAAGGGTAGCTTAGAAAAGAGGGGCAAAAATGACTGATTCGTTAAGGATAGCTTAGAAAAGACGGGCAAAAATGACTGATTCATTAAGGGTAGCTTAGAAAAGAGGGGCAAAAATGACTGATTCGTTAAGGGTAGCTTAGAAAAGAGGGGCAAAAATGACTGATTCATTAAGGGTAGCTTAGAAAAGAGGGGCAAAAATGACTGATTCGTTAAGGGTAGCTTAGAAAAGAGGGGCAAAAATGACTGATTCATTAAGGGTAGCTTAGAAAAGAGGGGCAAAAATGACTGATTCATTGTTGTGGTTACTGCAATTTACCTGCACACAGCATCTTATTAGATTGTGGTCAGTTGTGGTTAATTACGACCCGTATCAATTTGGTAAAAATTATCCAAAGGTTTAAAAAAAGTTATTATGCATATTTTATAATGGTATTCTTAAATTTAAACAATCTTTTAGGCATAGTATGTTTTGAGCACAGAGGTTGTTGTTAAATAATTAGTACAGGGTGTCCTAAAAGTTCCCGTACTCAAACTTAAAAAAATCATTATCCGTGTTTAATTTTTCAAATATTGAATTTTATCGTCTGCTTATTATTTTATCAAATCTTTTGTTTTTATCGTTTGGGTTTTTTCGTGCTCAAGTTGTGCTATAATAAAATTCCATGTCATTTTGTTCTTCATTGCAACATGACTTTATCACGCATTCAGAGAATTGCGCTGCTTGAGGATTTTTTTTTATGTAAATCATATGAAAGATGTAAAGAATTTTGGCGACATAAATATCCAGATGATGCTATACCGAGTAAAGATACTCTATATAAACTAGATCAGAGATTTCGTGAGACAGGTTCGGTGGAAGACAAACACAGAAGTGGAAGACCGAAAATTGTTACACCACATTTTGTGCAAGAAACTCAACGAAGGATATTGCAATCTTTGTCCACCTTGTTCCCCTGATTTGAGTATCCCTGACTTTTTCCTGTGGGGATATTTAAAAAACAAAATTTATGAAGATAATCCACAAACAATAGATGATCTGAAAAATGCCATTACGCAAAGGATACAAGAAGTCACTCCCAGCATCTTGAAACGCGTTTCTAAAAATATGCGCAAACGCCGTCAGCTTTGCTTCGATGAAAGGGGCGGACATTTTGAACATTTAATATAAATGTAAGTTCCAAATTTTTTTCTACGTTTTGTTAAAAGTGCTTTTCACCAATGGCATAAAAACAATGTTTTAAAGTGTGTTGTTTTGTGTGTAAAAAATTCTCGAATCGTCAGTCGAAATTGCAACTTATAAGGACCCCTGCACTCAAAATGTCACAATTCTTATACCCCGTAAGGGTATAATAAGATTTTCAAAAATTTTGCACATTTGCAAACGGTTAGCTGGTCATAATATGTTTAGGTTTAAGTATTGTGGGTTCTAAAATACAACGCCCGTCACCAATAGCCCTCATGTAGCTCTAGTGCGACGATAATTCAAACTAAACTAAACTTAATTTGTTTATAGTCCTGATAATGTATTGCACTGTGTGCGGAAAGTGAGGCATTGACAAAATACTAGTTTTTCAGAAAAAATTTCTGAGGTTTATTTCCATTGCATTTTATTACAGAAAAAAAATAAGGATTTGCTTTCTGTATTCCAACTATTCTGCCAATCGATTTAATATTTGCTCTAGTCTCTGGATATTTCATTTTGAATATCATCGCATTTATAACTCGATAAGTCGCGTTTATACGATGGGTCACTTTGCCGTGGACGGTGCAATATATCATTGGACAATCAAACAATTCTAACAGACACAAACATTCCAGATTTTAGTCACCAACTGCCACCAAGACCTGCTTTTTCACAAACCAGTCGTGAGGCCTCTCCTGAAGCTCCTCTCATCCTGTGGGGACTGTGCGCCCGTGGATGTCGAAAAACGCCTCATAATTCTCCTCAACACCCTCTGCGTCTGCCTCACCCAATTTCCCGACCTACTGCAAGTATTTTTTGGGGCCAGTTCTGACCACGGATCCACAAGGTCAGAAAAACGAGACATGTATGTTGCATGGGTTTGTTGGGTTTTTTTCGGTTTTTTAGTTTGGTTGATGATTTGTTGAGTATGTCTATTTTATAGTATAATTTGTGTCTGTGGAATAATTTCTTCGTAGTTATGGATGAATTAGGGGGACATGAATTTCAGAAAACAAAACTAATGTTAACCTATGGAGAAATTCGGAGGGATTGTTTCATGACTACCATCCGTAATTGTTTATCAATTGATTCCGAATTTGTTGGTATGCTTTGGTATTGATCAGCCGTACGTTTGTGTGTAGCACAATTCTTGATATTGTTTTGAAAATTAATTTTATCCACTATATAGCATCGTTTTGCCGGTCAGTTCATGAAAAAAACGTTTTAATTAAGTTAGAGACAATTTAAAAATGCACAAACATGGGCTTATCATAACAATCATAATATATCATAACAAGTTCAGCAGCAATGGGTAAAAAATTGTGGAAAGTTGTGAAACAATTCCTCCAATTTCTCCATAAGTTTACATAAGGAAGGTCCTTTTCGTTTTTGGAAATTCATGTCCCTTTCCCTTTTAAGGTTTTTTTTTAGGTAGTTAAAGCATGGAGAAATTTTTTGGTTTTGAAAATTTTTGTGTATCTTTAACTTCTAGGAATCCTTTTGTTGGTTTTATGTAAATATTTTTGAACTATATGATTGTAGGCATGAATATGAAACATTTTAGTTCGATATTTTTGAATCTGTCCTTTAAATAATTTTATAATTTTTTTTTATATATGCCTGATGTACAATTCTTTTAGGCTTGCAGAATGAAAGAATTTCATTTCATGTTTATTAAAACTAGTTTTTTTTAATAAAAATTTGGTTTCTTCAGTAATATTTGAGCTGCATTTTTGTATATTTTTTTCTTATTATTTGAGGGTAAAGGTTGCTATAAAATGAATTTAAAAAAGCACATTAAAACATAATAGCTGTTTAAACTTAAGAATTATTTGTATCTAAAATTTGCATAGTCTCACAAATTCTTATGATGTTTGCTCTATAGCACTTTTGATAGTAATAAAAATTATTTTATAGCATTAAGATTTAGTTTTTCAAAATATAGTTAAGTAAGTTTAGTTAAACAACGAAAGGCAAACATTAAGTACACTTTCAATTTTTTTCATGAGAATTTAGTACCAGGGCTGTTTTTTTTTTTTCAACCTCCGATGGGCTGTAACAAAAAGACGGGTCAAAATACAAAAAAGATTGTTTTTACCTAAAGTCATGTACAATACTGCTTATTTATCCACATAATCATCTTGGCGATTAAGGCATTTGTTATACCTGTAAACAAGCTTTGAAATACCCTCTTCATAAAATGTAGCCGCCAATTTTTGTTGGGAGGGAGTTGTGACAATTTCGTTTAAAAAAAGTAAATTTGGAAGCTTTACGTAAATTTTTTTCTGTTCTCCAGGCCACTGCTAGTCCATAATTCACTTATGGTGAACCTTTCAGTTTCCCTGAACACTTGGTCAACTGGCTGAACAATACCGTCTGTAACGACAGACTTGCTTCCTTGGTCCCCCTCTTCATGAACATCAGTATTGTTCAGTGAGTTGACCAAGTGTTTAGGGAAACTCGAAGGTTTACTATAAGTGAATTATTGATAAGCATAGTGGCTTGGATTGTAGCGCTTCCAAGTTGATGTGGAGTTCAAAGAAACCGTCACAACTCCCTTCAAATCATTGGCGGCTACATTTTATGAAGAGGGTATTTCAAAGCTTTTTTACAGATATGACAAATGCTTTAATCGTCAATGTGATTATATGAAGAAATAAGCGGTATTGTACTTTACTTTAGGTAAAAAAAAAAAAATTGTATCGTCTTTTGTTACAGCCCATCGGAGGTTGAAAAAAAACAGCCCTCGTAATATTAACTAGCTCAGATTAAAGAATATCACAAGAAATGAAGAGCTTATTGGAAGAACATGCTAAGTGACACAAAGGTGAAAACGAGAAAATGAGCTTTAAAGATTTTAGTTTGCACTTGCATCTTTGAAAACGATACTTGTAAAATAATATACTAAACTTAAATTTTATGAAAAAAGGGGAAACTTGCTATGGCTGAAGAAGTTAGTAATATGTTTGACACAAAAATCTTGATTTTTCAAAAATGTCACTTAGCATTTTCTTCCACTAAGCTCTTCAAATGTTACGTAATTAATTTTAACTATTTATTTTGAGCTAATCTGTTTATAAATTTAAACCAAATCAATATTTTAACATTTCTAAATTGCCAAACATATAATTTTTACCATGATAAAATCTCTTGTAGGTTTTTAATATTTTCACTTTTGATACCGTTTGTACACCGAGAGGGGGCTATTGGTCAACAAGCAAGAGATGCATTGCTACTGTGCATGGCATTATCAAGAAGAAACGAAAGCATTGGTCTATATATAGCGGAGCACTCAAACTTTTGTCCTGTAAGATATTGATACTTTAAATTGCCAGTTCGTTATTACAAAAACATTCTATGTATCAGCTTTTATGTTATAAATCAACAGATTTGTATTAAATTTTTAAAAAAAAGTGTCAACACAATGTAAAGTCGTAACACTGATCACTGTTTGATGTCTTCATTTTAGCCAAATTTCCTTTTTTTTTTTAATTTGAAAGAATATGTATATAAAATGAAAGTAGGTATTGACATCATGGAGCACACAGTTATATCTATCTGTATGGTTTATACACCTCCTTTCAAATTCTGTTCGAACCATCCTATTTTTTTTTATATAGATAGTTTTGACATGAAAAACCTGTCTTCTATACTTTGTTTCTGTCTGCAAGCGGTTTTATCCATCTGTATTTAAACTTTCTGTTATAATTTTAGTTCAAATTTTATGAATTAGGTATTTGTTTGAAAAATATGACATCAGATACTTACTTTTTAAAAAAAATGTATGTCTGTACAGTTTTCTGTCCATCTGTCTTATGACAGTCATTTTTAACTTCAGCATTAATAATTAATTTTTAAAAAAATTATATTCTTGTTTAGAAATGTATAATATCAGCTATGTTTTATTCTTTTCATTGTCTATCTATACTTTAAAAACTTAAATGAGTATTGAAGTAACAGGAAAGTAGACAATTCTAGTTATCCGTGAAATTATTTTTTTACCAGGTACTGGCCACTGGCCTGAGTGGTCTGTATTCCCTCCTTCCAAGAAAACTGCCGAAAGTTTCCGAAGACTGGCATCAATTTACAGCAGAAGATATATCCGAGATGCCCGAGCTTGCCATGTTTTTAAACTCGCTTGAGTTCTGCAATGCTGTTATTCAGGTATTTTCTTTTTATTTATTTGGACACAAGAAAAAAAATATTGAATATTTAGGTTTTTTTTTTATTATGCTGTTGTTGTATTTTTTTTATATAAGGCTTTATTTGGCAAGGAAGAAATAAACTGTAATGATAATACTATACTGCTATTACCAGGCATGAGAATTTTCTGCTTTTTGGCGGAATTCCGCTTTTTCCAGATTTCTAGTCATTAGCCGATTTTTTGACGTTTTCCGCTTTTTTTCAAGTTTTTGTTTTTTGTTCGAAAATGGAAACTGAATCGTAAAATTATTTTGCTGGTTAATATCGCTGTACTCCAACAAGTGCGAATATACTTCTTGAATGCCGTTTATTGTCTCGATCGATGTCTGCAATCTAGTCAAATCCGTACATTTATTAGTACGCTCTCAACTAGGGCTAGACCGATGTAAGCCGATGTTTTTTTAATAGGAAAAATAACAAAACTTTCAAACCTATTATTTTTAGAATTTATTAATAGTTCAAGACGGATTGTTCAACCAAACTTCAACACATCGTAATATTTGCTAGTTCGCGGTGAAATCGCAGAACATTTTGTAATGGTTCGTACTCTCCTTGAAAAGTGATTGAATAAAAAAAAGTTCATTTACAAATCCTTAAAAATGATTGGGGAAAAAATCCATTCTTTTTATTGCAAAATCGGATAACATCAAACAATTTCTGAAGCTAGTGATAACTATACGTCATCTTGAACCCACTATACGTGATACCATCGTATTTTCTAACTCATATTTCTAAACATAGTCTTTAATAAATGCTGCATAATCCGAGAAGTTTCGAATTTCGAAGTAAGCATCCTAAAAATGGGGTTCGGCTCATACAGAAGACACATTTTTCACAGAATTAACACCACCGAAAACAAATCCTCCATTTTCAGCCTATATTAATGAAAACTAAACTTAAATTTCATTAAAAAGCAAGTTTAAATGATAAATTTGAACAATAAAGGTAAAAAATATTTTTTAAATTTTGAAGATGAATTAGGATTAGATTTCACTATGGTGTCTTCAAATATAAACCAAGGGCCAATGCAAACCTCTGTTAGAAGAGTAATATTTTCACCTGATCAAAAATTTGCAGCATAATAATGCCTCTTGATTTACTTATTTTGCTGCCTAGTAATTTTCACGCATCCACCGATGATGCCGCATCGCCTTAAAATGATTGACAATTACCTGGCTCTGCGTGATCAGAAGTGTCTCGTAACTTCTGTAGCTCTAGTTCAGGCTAAGTAGGATCAACCAGATTCTCCTAATTGATTGTCCTTGACTTTGGGTCCGCAAGAACAGCTTGAATGTTAAAAGGTTTTTTTTTTAACTTTTTTTCTTTTTAGAGTATAGGCTAAAGTGTGAATCACTGTTTTCTAATTTTAGATGGTTTTTAGTTTTAAAAAAATGGAGTCGGTTTATACATGAATTTCGACAGTATTTTATATATTCAGCTTTTATGCTGTTAGTAATTTCTAGTTCTTGAATTTTTCTAAAAAGTCTTAGAACAGTACTTAAAAAGTGCTAAAATGTGTTTTCCTAACAAGCGCATGAACCATGTAATTGCTTTAAAGAGAGAACATAATATCATTTTTTTTTTTTTTTTTTGTATGTGAACTACAGATATTATATTGCAATATTGCTTGTTTTGTATTTTTTGTACAAAAACAGGATTCTTAAACAATGTGTAAGATTTTTTTACAATGTAAACCTTGTTTTCAAATCTAGTTTTTTTATATAATTATCATAACTTTAGTATACGATAACTGCTGATAATTTTTTTTATTTGTGTCTTTATCTATGTGAGTTGTATGAGAGGAGGTTTAAGGTAGAATTTGTACCATCCTCTTCTTTCTATACTTAAAGTTACTGCCCTACAAACAACATTTTGCAAATATTATAGTGAAAGTTACTCTACCCTAAAGAAATAATTGAATCCCTTAAAGTAATAATTACCCTACCTCTCTCCCTCCCCCCCGTATTTAATATTTAAAATAAATCGGTCCCAACGCGCTTTTTCAGCTTTTTTCATATGTTTGTGTTCTCATGCCTGTATTATATTATTAAAAAACAAAAGGTTCTCAAAATTTCACCCGTTAAATTTTAACTATGCCATTTAGCATGTTCTCAATTTTGCACAATGTGTGTTTATGGGCATAACGCTTGCTAAGTACTTTATCCTCAATTTAATAGACATATATTCTTTCTTCAAAACTTTTTTTTTTATTATTTTTCCCAATTTAAAAGCTATGTGCCCCACATTTATAAATGTAACTAATAAACAATTGCTATGAATTTAGTGATTTTCTATATTTAGAGTTTAAATTGTTTTTCAATATATTTTTGCAAATTATAAATTGTTCATATCGATACCCGGATTGGGTGAGGTTGACCCATCCTTTCATCCCTTAAGTTGATCAATAAAATGGGTACCAAGCATGCTTGGTAACTAAAGTTGGGAACTTGGGGTTTTTGCGTGAGGCTGACCACCTTACCGGGACATATGCCTAGCACCCTAGAGCCCTAGGTCACGAAAGCTGAAATGGGCACGGCAGGCCTTGGCCCACTAATGGGCTGTTGCGCCGAGGAGTTTTTTTTAGTTTAGTTTAGAATTGTTCATATTAACTTTTTTTTTACATTATTGAGATCATCTAAAAAAAAAATTTATGAAATTTATTTTATTGTCCGTCAAGCCCTAAATAAATTAATATTAAAATATTTTCCACAGGTTGCACATCCTATGGTTCAAGAACAATTAATGGAGTATTTATATCAAGGATTTTTAGTTCCTGTACTTGGGCCGGCATTACACCAGGTAATTAATGTACTATTTTTAAGCTTTTTCTGAGAGTGGTGTGCTTTAAAACATATACATTGGTTTATGCAGTAACTGATTATGTTAGGGGAGAAGTTAAAGATATATTTAGCACGTCAAAGGTGAAAAAACTTAATAAAATAGTCAATTACTCAGTATATCCATTGAAATGATAAATATATTTTCTTTTGTATACATACTTTTATTGTATAATATATTGAAAAAGCATGATGCAAAAAAGTTTAAATGAAATATTCATAAAACAGATTACATAAGTATTGGATTAAAAAACCGAATAAAAAAAATTCTATTGACCCACCTGACTTTGCAGTGATATTTGTTTGACACTTATTTTCTTGAAAAAAAAACTACTTTTATTAAATAATGGTACCATTTTTACTTAAGTGGTAAATGTAGCATATTTATGAAATCATGGCTCCAAAGTAACTTAAGTTAACAAATTGTTTGTTCCCCAACAAAAATATTCATATCATTGGTATTGAATTGATTTTTAGCTACAACTATGTAGTTTAATTTAGACATTCTTTAAGTATTAAACAAAAACATGTTATTTTAATTCGGTAGTTTAAATTATATATTTACATTTATATCCATTGAAATTGAAACATCTGCATGGTTTGTATAAAATTCTTCTAGTTTTTCCTCGCTAAGAGTGCAAAGTGCAAAACAACTTTTGGAATCGTTTTAGAATCTATTTATTCATAAAAAATCCCCCCAAAAAATTATAATTACCACCTTTCCCCCCAAAAAAAAAAAAAAAATCAAAATCAACCCAGCAACTACAACATTTCTTTACACAAAATCTATTTCTGTGACAATATTTAAATTTCCCCTCAACAAACACTGAAATAATTGCACCCTATTTCTCCTCTCCTGCTCGTTGCTGGATTATTTGTCACGGAAACCAGGAAGCTGTTGCAGTGCCTGTGATCAGGCTCGAAAACTCTTCAAGATATTTGGTCAGTACACACTTGTTCAATCTCTGTGTGGCTATAGAACGGGCGATTATTTTTCCTGATCGCCTTCCTCGATTAACACTTCTAGCCTCCAAACTCTTTCACCTTTTGCATGGAAACCAATGCACGCTGCATGGGGACTGTCGCTGTCGGAAGGCTAGACCTAATTTTCCTGTTTGTTGTTGTTAATTTTCCTAACCATCACATCATTTAGTTTCTGTGTTTTGGGGGATGAATATGATCAACCCATTATTTTTTTTGAGTTTTAGATACTAACTGCAGGGTGAGGCAAAGAAAAGCGGCCTCGGTCTAGAGATAGGAATACGTTGAAATGCTTGGCGAGAAAAACTCTTGAAGCCGCCTGAAAGCTTTCAAGTGGAAATAAAAGATTAGTCAAGCGTGCAATGGTTTCACTTGACAAACCTGTTTTTGCATTGGTTGGATTGTGTTAGCATCACATTAGAGCTACTCATGGACTATTGGCCAGTTCAGATCGTAGTGCGTCAGTGTGAGTTGCGACTGAGTGAAAGTTCAATTCACAGGTGAAGATGAAACTCGCAGTACAGCAGAGAGTTTTCATTGTAAAAAATTATATTAAAACGAATTCATGGAAAAAATGTGACCAGTTGTTTGTTCAAGAATTTTAAGGTGTAAAAGTGCCAAAAAAGAGTACTAGGCAACGATCAGTTACGAAATGGCGTCAGCCAGGATCTGCTGTCAACAAGTTCAAAAAACATTCCGAAACGGGTCTGAACACCAGAATCTGGGTCTTGCAATCAATTTAGAATGTTTTGCATTAACAAAAACAAAAAGATCCGATTCTTTACGATAAATAACAACCAAAATAATCACTAGTGGGAACTTCGTGATCAGCTCTACAAACCTTGTTTATATTTCATTTCAACTAGCTTTTCAAACCATAGCATAGTTGCCGGCAAATAAGTCGCCAAGCGTTTGTTTGGGCTTAATATTGAAGCGATCAATGGCTTCATGTTAGCAAACCTGTTTTTGTATTGGTTTTTGACTTGTCAACATTTCTGTTGTATTCTTATCTCCACGTTGGGGCCGCTTTTATTTGCTTCACCCTGCATACAGTTTCAATCATAGAGTTATAATGGAAGAAGAGAGCACGATAATTCAAATCTACCTTTCAACACCAGATACATTGAAACCGTTCCCTGACAGTTACTTGCTTTAGGGCTGTCTATACTTGATGTTGATCCAAGAGCAAATGCCTGCTGGGTTGGTGCTCTTGTCAAATTTCTCCCTTTTGGGCGCTCGTAATTAAATCATTTCTTTTATGTGGATGTCTTTGCCGGGTTTTTTTAAATCGTAATCCACTTGTTTGTAACAGTTGTTTTTCATTTTTTCTTCTCCTATTATTTCTATTAAAATAGGTACTTATGCAACATTTGCGTTGAGAAAAGCTTTTTGAAAAATGCGGGAACAATGTTATGCCAACTATAGAAAGTTTCGGGGTTTTTTTCGGACAATGTTCCTTCTTCTTTTTCGCTCTCTAGTTTACTTATTATAACTCTATGGTTTCAATTTACTGAAAATAGTTCAGGATCTTTTTTTTTTGTCGAGTCTTTTTTTTATTTCATAAACTGGTTAATTTCATTTTTCTTCTATGCCATTTACTACATAAAAAGTAAAAATAATAAATTTCCTGCGTAAAGAAAAAAAGCTGAATATTTAAACACTTGTTAGATAAATAATCTAATTTAATTTTTATTTTTTGGCTAACAAATGTATGAATCAGTGCATATTTTTTACAAAAATATGAGCCTTTCCTAAATGATTAAAACAGAATTTTACAATACAAATTTTTTTAAAAAGAAAGTGGTTAGTATCCCTGCCTGTTTTTTTTGTACTAGATACTACAAGTGAAAATGTATTAGAAAGAAAAAAAAATAAAGAATTTTTTTTAATTACACATTTTGTATTTCATACTTTATTAATTTTCTTACAAGATTTTAGCCATTAAGTGTATATTTGCAAAAAAAACATGTTTTTAACAAAGGTGGTTGTTTTGCAAGTTTTCTATAGAGAATTTTTATATAGTTTACTAAATCCAAACTGTATTTAACAGTGTTGATACTAATATTTTTGTTTTTAAATTCTCCAAATTAACAAAATTTAATGCTTTTTTATATTATAACCATATTGTATTACTTTGAACAAAATTAGCACATATAGTTTAATATGACGTGTGCCTTTATAGCCAAAACAGTAGTACTTTATGATAGTACTACCAGTTGGTACAAAAAGTTCTACTTACAAACTATGTACTACTTCAATGTAGTACTAATTACTTGTAGTTTACTACTTTTTGTGTTCACAAGTCACATATACATTAATTTGAAGTCTGCTTAAGCAAATTGAGTGCAATCCATGTACACATTTTGCTTTTGATTTTTGAAACATAAAGACATTAATTTTGACACTAAATTTTCACCATCTTTGGCAGTGCTTTTACACCTACCTTAACAGTTTTTTTTTTTATGAGCAAACCAACGACTATAAAACTATATAACTCTGACTATAAAACAACACATGTGTTTAATATTTTGATTAACCATGATATTTTTTTTAACTATGAAGTTATACATGTGTAATTACATGCGATTTATATAAATGCGCTTATTAAGCAAATCAGTGTTTTGACTGTAAAATAACACATGTGTTTAGTATTTGGATTAACAATTATGAAGTTATATATATGTAATAACTTGTGATTTATGTTTAACTTACTATAACCCATGTCTCTAACAAGAAGAAAGATTTTTATTAACGCAACAAAAAATTATGCTATCAAGATAAAATTATTAACAATAAATTAGTATTTTATTAAAACTACAAAATCATTTGATTTGGCATAATTTAAGTCATTCAACTATATGTAAAAAAAACCACATAAATGAATATGTTTTAGATACTTACTACTGTACTTGAAATAGAAACTGAAAAAAATAGAATTTTTTTTTAATGCACTAGATTTTATAATTTATTATAGATGTGATTGTGGAAATCAACCATCTTGATATCACACATCTCATACTTGTAAAAAATAGAATTCTAAATTATTTGAAAAGTTGAGTTTTTAAAAGTATCTTTAAATGTTCTAATAAAAAAAATGGTAATGAAAGTTATTTGACACTAAACAATTACTTGAGTATCTTTTTTTATCGTTTTGTAACCGAGTATGCATTCGAACTTTTAAGTAAATTTCTTTCTTGAATAACCTTTTTTAAATATTCTTATTTCTCATTTCAGAATACAGTGGATGAAATCGTCACAACGACTGCTTACCTCGAACTGTTTTTGCGAACCATCACTGAACCAATACTCATTCAAATGTTTCTAAAGTTTATTTTGACATCATCTTACGATGGGCATCGCGTCTTAAACTCATTAGTGGATCGCCTTGGAGCACAAAGCAGAGTAAGTATGAAGAGCTACTGGGGTTAAAAGAGGAAACATAGTCCTTTTTTGTAATAATTAACTAAAAGAAAACTGATTACTATTTTGGAGTGGTTGCTTCAACTTTGCATGCTCATTTAAGATTGAAACATAGAATATACAACTGAGTTTGTTTTTAAAATTCAACAAAAATTGACAGATATACAGTAAAAGTTCTTCATTTTATTCTATGTAATAAACAGGGTTCGTACGCCTCCTGAAATTCCAGGAAAAACTCCTGAATTTCAATTTTTGTTTCTAAGGGGCCCTTATAACTCCTGAAATTTGCATCTCATCTCCTGATATTTTTTCCCTCTCCTGATTTTTTTTTTGATGACGCAAGTCCTTCTCCTTTCTCTGCCGTTTTCACCCGTAATTTATTCGGAATAAGTCTACTGCTCATGCTCAGTAGAAAATTGTTAGGACATCGTTATCCTGGTTAATGTCCCAGAATGCATCGCACAACTCTTTAGAAGATTTTATTCTTCTGTTTCATCATTTCAAGTGCGTGAAGTCACTAGACTAATGCGATAACAAACAAACCTATTCAATTTTATTCCTCATTACCTCCTGGATTTACATTGCTGCACTCCTGAAAAACTCCTTAGAAACTCCTGAATTTCACTATCATAGATAGAGTATTAACCCTGAATAAAGCATTACAACTTGCATACCATTAAAAAAAACCAGTAACACTTTTTTTTTGTTGAATCCTAGAAATTCTGGAACTTGCTGCATCTTTTATACTTTAAGGATTGTAAAATTTGACAGGTTAAAGCAGATAACTGATTAAACAGGAGCTTACTTTTAATTTGCTTAATATGGAAATATTTTTTTAGCTGTCAAATGAACAGTGTTTATACCATTCACATTTTAGTTAAATCTCAAAAATATTCTATTTTTTTTTCTTTTCTAAAATTTTCCTTATTTTAGCAGACTGGTAAAATTTGTTGCTTTTCAAAATTGTATCTATGAACTGTTTTGACTATTTAATTATTAGATTCGAGACAGAAAACGCTATAATAAAGTTATACCGTACATGGAAAATGATTAATCTTTAAACACCTCCTTGAGCTTTATAGGTTGCAAAATAACCATTGTATTACATATTTGTCAAATTATTCGCTTACTTCTTCCCCTTTATTTTGTATTAAATGTTGAAAATAACTCACAATTTGTTAGTATGTATTACAATTAGCTTATCAAATCATTAGGTGGCCTTATTTTTTACTTGCAAGCTTACTTGCTAATTTATAATATTTTTCCCCTTTTTAGCTTTGTCTGGTAACTATGGCATTATTCAAAAGCTTATTGGACTTGAATTGTGAAGATGTTTTATTTGAATTGGTTCTCAGGTTCGTATCATTTATCAGTGGGTACATTTAGTGTTTAAAAAAAATAATCCTTTACCTCATTTAGATAGGATTGGCTAATCGACAAAATTATAAACAAGTGTATTCAGTACCTAAATATTTTAGAATTGTATACATAAAGTGTAAAGAATCAAGCAATTTAACTAAACTATTTCATTGAATCACAAATGTTTAAAACCTGTTGCTAGAAAAACTAACAGTCTCTATACATTTTTGTATATGTTATGTACAAAATAATATCCTGAACCGTACTTGAACTGTACTACTCCTGAACTTGGTGACATTAAGTGAAGTGCAGTGCTGATTCACATACGGAGCACCTACCAAGAGAGGTGAAAAAACTACAGTAACACTAACTACAACTTCGCACAAACTACACTACGATTTTGAAAACAGGGGTGTTGACTAGAGTGCCATGTGTCTGAAGGAGCTGACTGGTTTTTCCCATGCGACTGGAACTGCTCTTTATCGTTCATGAAGAAAGTGTTGTTTTGGCGTGTGGTTTGAAATAACGTTTTACTGGTTTAAACATTGGTTCATCTGCTGCTGCTGCTTGTAGTGAATGAGGAAATGTCTATTTAATGTGTTTTCCAAAGGAACTTTTAACAAATGTCCTTTTACTTTATTAAATGTTTACATTTTTAAATGTTTTAACTTAATAAATGTCTCTACCTTAAATAGTTTTTAATTCTTGCTGGGAAACTGGGTCATAACGTAACATATATGTCTGTATCCATAAGATAGTTTTATACTCATTTACACCTTTTTTTCTGTTTTATTCCATTTAAATTGCATTCCCATGTGTTTTTAGGTATCTAATCCCATGCACCCATGTCATGGTAAGCCAACGTAGTCGGGTACGTGACATGGATCTCTACAATCAGGCCGCAGACAAATTCCTGTCCCTGATACCTGCGTCATCTGTGCTACAGAGCAACGGTTGCGGGTCCCTCACTTCGAGCCAAAGCGCCCCATTGGCCGGTGCTGGCTTTACCAGCTTGCCACAGATGAATGTAGCACAGATGAGTCAAGTAGGGTAAGTTTATTTGATTTTTTGTGGATTTTAATATAAGGTGAACTTATGTTGATTTTTAGCCTTTAAGTTTTTGACTTTTATTATATCTGAATAACCAGAAGTGTAAATTTTATGATTTTTTTTTCCTCCAATGGGGCTGCAATATTGGCAGTCAAGCCTTTGCAGACTCGGCATTTTGCCCAGAACTGAGAGCCATATAATGAAATGTTAATTTTATTTATTAAAAAAATTTATTAATATATTTCAAAAGTTGTTTATGGTGCTTATGTATTGGCTGGAAAAGTAACTTCTCAGAAAACCTTATTCGAAGTTATTTTATTGATCAAGGGTCTTTTTCTGTGAGTGTACAAATGGTCATTTGACTAATTTCTTAGTATGGAGTGTAAAGCACTTCCTGTCCATCAACTTAGACCAAGGTTATAGGATAGTTTCTAGGTAACACTTCCACTACTTTTAAATTTAACAACTAACATGCAATTTTTGCATAAGTACATTACATTTTCTGGCAATCATAGTATACATTTTTATTATTAAAATTTCTTGTAGCACATTAACTTAAAAACAAAGGCAGTGTGTCCTAAAAAATTGTCTCAGAGACTTATATCTGAACAGGATCTGTTTGACTTATCCTTAAACCTCAGGATGGAGGAATGGGGAGCCCAGTTGGTTAAGGCTCTCGCCTTGCATGCGAAAGGTCCCATGTTCGGGTCCGAGCATTGCCAAAATAACTGCTGACCAATAAACAGCCAAAAAACATCCGAATAATACCCCATGTAGAGGGTTAAGTAGTACACGTTAAATATGTTCTGAAGTTCCGACTCTGTGTACAATGTCGCCCTTAGAATGTAATGGGTGCCTACTCGGGTGTAGTTCTCAAGTCTAATTGTAGTTCTCAATTAGGACGCTCATCTGCGAATAACCCATGTGTAGCTCTAGTGTGACAATAATTCAACCTAACCTTACGAAAACTTGTGATGCTTCTGCTAATATTGCTATTTTTTTCTCCAGGCGCGGCGGAAGCCTCCGCATCAAACGCCACCAGAGGTCTCCGTCCACGTCCAGTTTCGCCTTTGGAGAGTTCGAGCGGCTGCAGAACCAAATCCACGGCGGTACAGAGTGGTACATCAACACCCCCGACATACAGCCATCCAGTTACATGGAATACCTGAGAGACGCACACAGGAACGTAAGATTATGCACCTTGGCCTGTAGGTCATGGTCAGCTACCTATGATGGCATCGACCCTGGTCCTAATTCGGTCATCGATCCTGAATTCAAAGAGGAATATAACCAGGTTAAAGTTGATGTGAAGGTCACGGAAGAGGCCAAAGGTTCCTTGTTACAGAAAGCTGACACTGTTCTTGAGCTTTCCACCGAGAATGTGGCTGTTCTTCAGGATAGTCTAAACCAAACAGACACACCAAAGACCCCAGAGAAAAGAAAAGACTTTGTGCTGGAGCGCAACGAAGCCATCCCTAGCAGTATTCTCCAGAAGATTGTGAGTGCCGAGGACGATAAGGAGTTCTGGAACTTGGTCGGTTCCACTGATACTCCAACCTCTGATGCCATCGACAGTCTCCAAGCCATCGATGAGTACCTAAGCGACTTTAGTATCGTTGGCACGGAGGACAAGATCCACATAAGCTACACAGAGACCATGGAGTCGAAGGATGAATGCTCGAACGCAGACTCTGGTGTCTTCGAGTCGAGGGACAGCTGCATTTCCGAACGAGACGCTCTACTCAACGCCCTCAGTGCCAAATCTAGTGATCACAAAGACTCGCTTTTTATATCCATACCCTCCTCATGCCCTCCTCTAAAAAGTGACTTGAAGACCAGTTCCTCTGTATCAGAGACCAGTACAAAAAGCAATAGTCCCGCATCCCCCGGTAGCTGGGAAACCTTCAGCTCGCCGAACATTGGTCCGTTCCTGAGTATTATATTGACGAGGCTGGAAATGATGATGCAGAACGATGTGTATACTAACTTGCATCTGACCGATATTATCTCCCGGTTGGCGTGTTATCCTCAGCCTCTCATTAGGTCCTTCCTCCTCAACCCGTCCTTAGTTTTTCAGCCCACTGTGCGATCTTTATTTCAGGTGAGATCAATTTTTATTTAATTTATAAATTGTATATATGTAATTGTTTGTATGTTATTAATTAATTTTGGGGATTTTGGATGTGTCATCTTACTTAAACTAATTATATATTAGGTAAAGTTCATTATTTTAACATGAAACGGGATACTTAGCAATTGTAAGGCTAGACCAATGCATCAGCAAAGATTTTATTAGCCATCAGCCTTGGTGTCAGTTGCCTATGTAAACTAAGAGAAACATTGTTCCACTCGGCCTTGAAAACATCTAAATTCTAATGGAAACCATTGTTTTTGATAGGGAACAAAAATGTCAGAATCCAATCATTTTATATTTCTATTTTCATTTGCACTCAAATGAGATTGTAATAAAGTTTTTGTCAAGACATGTTAAGATGATGCCTAGAAATATTTGCCAGTTCTCAACATAACCACTGTAATGTCTCGTTATTTTCTAGTTATTGTTCAGCAGGGATCTGTCTATTAAACTTCAGTGCCTCTTAATTTTTGCTTCTTTGCAGCAAAATCGTAGTATTGTCCGCCATTAACCCTTTCAGTCCCAGTGATGCCATTTGGCATCATCATGTTTCTGATCATAATTTTAAAAAAATAATAGGGCTGACATCTATTGGGATTAATAAAAAATATTTTCTAATAGAAAAAAGTTTGAAGAATCGAAATATGTGCTTTTTGATAGCATAAATGGCTATAGACCAGTGGTTCCCAACCTGGGGGCGATCGCCCCCAAGTGGGCGATTTGTGTTATCAAGGGGGCAATAAATAGTTTGGGGGCGATGAGTATTCGAAGGTGGAAAATTAAAATAATATACTGTACCGTAGTACAGTAAAACCATTCTAATTTTTATTGATCACCTTGACAAGTTAAAAACTGACATGCTTACAAGATTTGAAGATTTGACCAAGTTAGAAATTCCTGATTCTATTGTAGATCCATTCCGGTTTGAAGCTGTGGGTTGTGGATAACCTTGATAACTCTTTGCACTTTGCAGACGGAGTTTGTAGATCTGAAGTATGACTGTGAGGCGAAAATCATTTTCAAGCAGAGAGGTTATGAGTTAGCCTACGTGAAACTTATTTACACTTATCCACAACTGTGGTAAAAAGCCGAACTACTTCTCATCTCGTTCCAGTCAACATATTTAGTTGAAAAAGGATTTGGTTCTGTTATCACCCAGCTCCTTACTAAACTAAAGAAATCAGTTGGACATTTGCCTCAAAGACTTGCGCATGAACTTGACAAAAGATAAAATAATAAAAAAGTTTTCAACATTCAATTTTTTATTTAATTTTTATTGTCAACTCTCTTAAATTTTGCAGAATCCAGTTTAAAGATCTAGTTAATTATTTCACTTTTGTTCTTTAAAAAAATCTGTTAAATATAAACATTTTATTTCTTTCTATTGTATTTAAGTGACCGGATACAGCTGCTTTGGTTGTTTTTATGTATGGTAGTTAGGGTTTAAAACGATAAAATTGCTTTATTAGTTACACTTTAACTCAAATTATAATTGGACAAAACATGAAAATTAAAAGGGGGCGATATGTGTTAGTCAACCTAATGAAAGGGGCGATAGTCCAGAAAAGGTTGGGAACCACTGCTATAGACGATCAGAAATTTTTTTCTAAAATGATGATGCCAAATTGTCATTGGGACTGAAAGGGTTAATTTAGTTTTAGTTCAAGCCAGATAAAGGTTAATCAAACCTACTTAAAGTTTGGAGGATAATAATAGCCGGTCTATGACGTTCTGACTTCATGGCCCGCTACTTACAACTGCTGAACTCTCTAATTACCTAATGAACTAACATACAAATTATTATAGAAAATGCAAGATCATGTTAAATCAGAAAAAAGTTGTGTGTAGCTCATATGCTACAGCCTTCTTTAGAGTGATAAATATAAGGCGTTTTATAAGGTATAGAACAATTATTTTAAAGATATATTTAATCTTTATTACTTGGGTTAGGTATCCATGGTTGATTTATTTCACTTTTTTGTTAGATTATAATTTACTTTATGTAGTACTAGCAAATTTATACCCGTTCTTCGCACGGAATAAAAAATATCAAATAGATTCCAAATATGTGTACCATATACCCTGTTATAGGATCATAAACTTATTATTGTTTCCGCTCGTTATAAATTATAAAATTCCGTTGCATTGCCTTAAAATGATCCACAAAATGAAAAAAATACGCTGAATATGGAAATGTTGCACTCATAAAATGTCATCGAACAGGACAGCTATAAATAATAAAACTTTTAAGCATTCATTTGGCGATTTTGTA
Source organism: Oedothorax gibbosus (assembly GCA_019343175.1). NCBI lineage: Eukaryota > Metazoa > Arthropoda > Arachnida > Araneae > Linyphiidae > Oedothorax > Oedothorax gibbosus. The sequence goes on along the minus strand of CM033274.1, from coordinate 35,601,254 downwards.
ATAATTTGGCGAGTTTAACTTAATTTGAGAATAGTACAAAACACTATAGCTCTAATCACAATGCCTTTAAACCATCATAGTTATAATATTAAAACATTCTATTTGCTGAATTTATTAATACATTGCGAGTTTGAATCTTATTTGGAGAAAAACATAAAACTTAAACACAATAAAATACCGTGGAATGGACTTTATTAACCACATGAAAATAGCTAATTATTTATTCAATAATGAATCATGAAAGTCAATGAAAAAATCAATGAATAAATCATTTAATTTTAAAGAATGAATTGGTTCGATTGAAAAGTTTTTTTAAATTTTAGTTTCAGCCAGATGGCAAAGGAATAAAATAAACATTGAATTTTGAGCGTAAAAGTGGTTATTATTTTTTCAGCCGACAAATGTCGAACTGTTATTCTCAATAAAAATGGAACAAATATGAAAATCTAAGCCTCAGGTGCACACGTTTGTATTAAAGGGAATCTATCTTAAAAGTTCGAATTTCTGAGGCAGTATAAGTAGGTCATTTTACGATCCGAACACAAACAGACACACAGACATCTTTCTTTTATTATTATAGACTAGCAAATTTATACCCGTTCTTGCAGGGAATAAAATAATATCAATAGATTCCAATATGTGTACCATATACCCTGTTATAAGATCATAAACTTATTATTGTTTCCACTCGTTATAAATTATAAAATCCCGTTTCATTGCCTTAAAATTCCAAAATGAAAAATACGCTATAAAATGCACTCATAAATGTCATCACAATTCCCTCATAAATACATAAAACCTTTTAGCTCATTTGGCGCGTTTTGGGAAATAATTTGGCGAGAAAATAGATATAGCTACAAACACACCCATTATACAGCTCTAACACAATGACCTTCGAACAGCCGACCAGCTTATAAATTATTTTTAAAAGAAATTGCCTATTTGGCGAATTTTAGTTAATAATTTGGCGAGTTTGGCAACGTCTTTGGCGAAAAAATAAAGACATAAAACATTAATAGCTCTAGTGCGATGGCCTTTATTAACCATCATAGTTCAGTAATAGCTTAACTATACATTTATTGCTTAAATATGCATACATGCAGTCAACAGAAAAATCAATGAAAAAATCATCAAATAAACCCACAATAAAATCCAGGAATGGAGACTGGCGGAATTACGACACTTGAAACATGTCAATTATTTTTCAAATAATGAATTTAGTTTCTGAAAGTAACGGCAAAAGAATAAAAAATAAACATTTTGAATTTTAAATGTTTTCGTTAAAAGTTTTATTTAATTTTTTCAGCCGATGGCATCAGGAAAGAGAAAAAATGATCGGATTTGAGCGAAAGTGGTGTATTTTTTTCAGAAAGTTCGAATTTTCTCTAAAAATGGAACAAATATGAAAAAACTAAGGCTCAGGTGCACACGTTAGTATTAAAGGGAATCTAACTTTAAAATTTCGAATTCCTGTGGGCAGTATAAGCCGTTCTTTTACGATCCGATAACAGACACACAGACAGACAGACTCTTTCTTTTATTATTATAGATATATAACAGTCATTGAATGATGTTAATTTTGAATCTATGTTTTCAGATACTAGGTTCATTGAAACACAAAGTAGACAGCTATTCTTATACGGTAGACAATTACGAAGAACTCGTCAATCAAAGCAAGCAGTTTCTGTCCAACCGAGTCCAGAATCAGTCAAGACCCACCGCCACTCGCATGTACTCAAACTCTCTGTCAGGCGTGCAGTCTGAATTGCACAGAGGTATGCTTTAATTGTTGAATGTTTACTTATGCAATTCATTATAACCAGGATTCAAAATTTATGGTCGCTAGTCGCAAAATGCAACCAAATCTTTCAATTTTGCAACATCAAAATACATTTCATCCCGATTAGTGTGACTAGTTTTTAAAAATTGTCAATAATAGCTTTTTGATCGTGGTTTCCAACAATCTCGCCAAAAATAGTCTGAAAATTACAAATCTTCCCCGAGCCTAAATTTGTAACTTACTTAGGCTCAGAGAAGTAACCATCTTTAATGTGATCATAAAATCTAAAAAATTTGGCAGTCCTAGAATCACATATTTCTGGTGATTTGTATATTGCAGACAAAACATATTAATTTTCAGCTAAGGCTGATAATTATTTTAGTCCAATGATCATTGAGCTTCATATTTAAATTGTGTAAAAACCTAAAATCTTAACTGTTCTTGAGCTGCACATATTTCCTTTTGCATTTAAGCTATGCATTTTTTATGTTATAACGATAATTTAATCTAAAAAACTATTTTCAGGGGAGCCACGCAGAAAAAGTCTGACAAGCTTTTTGTTTCGCAAAAGCAGCTTTTTAAGGAACAGAGAAAATACGTTTAGCAAGGAGCCTGTGCTGGAATCCATTGCAGATGGCCAGGGTTACAGGTAACGAGAAAATTATTCTTTGTAGTAGATAATTATATCTTCTGTTAAAAATTCTTTATGTTTATTAATAAAGAATATGAAATATATTGACGAAGAGAGAAAATGTTAAAAATACTGATGGGGAAAAGCGCAAAAAATTGGTAAATACATTAAGCACGCTTCTTTTCAACTGTTAGTTTTCATCTGAGCGAGTGGTCGCCCTTTTATCATTTACTAACTTTAGATAAATAAAGGTTAGGAATATCCGACTTATTCTTGATGTTTTCAACTCTGTAATGACCACACTCAATCATTAACCCCTTAGCTCTAGAATTATATACACATGAATCTTCGTAGAATTCTCTTCACAACTTCGTTCAAATCTCTTATAATGTTAGCCCTACAACTGCGCTAACTATCTACTGAAGTTTTAATTTTAAATATTTTTTACAATTTATCATTTTAAAATTGAAATTTTATCGTGGATGGGTTCATTTACTGGGCTTATAACAGGAGCCCAGTCAGTTAAGGTGTTCGCCTTGCATGCAGAAGGTCCCAGGTTCGGGTCTGGGCATTGCCAAAATAACTGCCGACCTATAAACGGCCCATGCAGCCAAAATGTCCGACGAATAATACCCCGTGCAGCCAAAATGTCCGACGAATAATACCCTGTGTGGAGGGAGTGCATGTTAAATATCCTTCAAAGTTCTAATGCTGTGTACGATGTCGCCCTTAACAGTTGTGTTGGGTGCCTATTCAGGTGTCGGCTCGTCACTTGACTGTGGTTCTAAAATACGTCGCCAATAGCCCTCATGTATCTCTAGTGCGACGATAATTTAAACTAAACTTCACAACTTCATTTAACAATTTTCCTTTATACCAACTTTCCTATTATCAGGGTCTCACCAAGAAGCAAAGGTAAAAAAAACTGAAAATAATGATCATTTGAAAAAAAGAAGTGACTAAAATACAGAACTAATAGGCAAAATATTGAATCTATATACTAAATCTGAAACTCAAAGTTTGCAAGTCTGACCCCAAAGCCTTCCTAACTACTAGACATAGAGCTTTACAACACCAAAAGTCTTTCTCAAAGTAACATTGCATATGCAACCAGTTTAGTTTGCAAAATTTCTGTTCTTTTATTTAAAGGTTTAAATATTGTAGTCAATCTAAAAGACTTAACATGGGATTTGCAGTGTTTAGTTCACATGAGAACTTCAAGTAGTAATTTTGCATTTTGATTTTTGATTTAAGTTTTCAAAATATATTTCTAGTCTCACTCTATCCAATAGCTATTACAAATTTAAAGATGAGAGTGGGACATCACGATTTCAAACAAAGCTACCCTACTTCTGCCATGGGCAGGTAAACTGTAGTAACTACGACAATGAATTGAACCATTTTCGCCCTTAAATAATAAGTCATTTAGTATACTTTCTTATAGGTTAGAGCTATTGATTGCTTGCAACAATGATCCAAGTCAATAGACTAGTTACTTCAGTTTACTCGACCATGACAGACTTATATCACTGCCGTTCTCCATTTTCTCTCTTAGGCTTTAATTAAAATTACCTTACAGTAGAGTCCCGCTTATCAGAAAAAGGAACGGGACCGGAGCAATTCCTATGGAATCGAGATTCCATAGGAATTTTCAGATAATCGGGAATCATCCAACACACGCCAAGAAAAATGACCTGTAACCCGGAACGTAAACGAACTCGATAATGAAGATGAGCCCGAGTTACAAACGAGTTACGGAAGTTACAAAAATCTTAGATCAGGCCCTTAGATACATAGAAGCGCAAGGTGAAGTCACTACTTCAGACGTTCTCTTGTTTAAAAGATGGCAGGTTAGGGCTGTTTTTAAAACAAACCAAAATTGAGCAGTAAAAAAAATTACTGCATATTTTGAGAAATAAATCCAACTTTGTAAGTACGAATTTATTTTTTATTTATTTAGGCGTTTATGCGTACATTTCATATTTTAGCAAAAAAAATATATACTGAAGCCTTTCGGTTATGCCGAATTTCGGATAACCGGGACTCTACTGTATTTGTGAACATGGTCCTGATGCTGGACAAACTTAATTTAAATAAGCATACAATAAACAAGGTCTAAATAAGTATCAACTGGTTGATTAAGCAGGTACTTTTAGCAAGTAATTTATAAACCAGTTACTTTAAAACCAATCCAAAAGGGAAAAAATCATTATTGTTAAATATATATTAGAGACAAAAAGTTATACATAGAATTACATTAAAGGGGCACACATTCTTATTGATATTTTTTAATCTAATTTTTTCCCATTGTGTGCAGGATTTATGAATGAAAGGTTATATAGTGCAAAATAATAAAAAAAAATGTGATTTTAGTGACTAGTTTTGGCCAATAGTGACTTTTACTGACTAAAGAAATAAAAGATGACTTTTAGTTAGAATAGGGAGTTGGTTTGTACTGTATTATAAACTAAAATGTTCAAGCTTTCTAAAAATACAAATCCCCAAGCAGCTGATTTATTAATTAAATAAAAATAAACTTTTAGTTATTCAAAATTACTTGCAAAACATACTTTTAAATATATAACTGTTGAAAAAAAATTTAAAAGACATGTTTAGAATATTTTTCAGGATTGAAGAGGTTAAAATAGCAAATAATTTTACAAAGAATCTTAATCTAAACCGATAAAGTCCTCACTGATGTTGTAATTCCTTTTTTAGGTATGTCAGTAAACCAACGCCATATTCTCTGGAGGGGGAGATGGAGTCTCTGAAGGCCAGGAATGCCATCTTGTGTGCTGTAGTTTTAGAAGAGTTTCTCAAAGAATTAGCCGCCATCGCTCAAGAACACTCAATCATACTTCTGAATCCCGATTTCTGGGATGATATTGATACACCGTGGGATTAAGCTTGAATTTTTTTTTTAATTCAAAGTGTTAATATAGTAAAAAGTCAAATATCCGCACGATTTGGGGGGGGGGGGACACCTGTTAGTGTTTTTTTTTTTTTAATTTTGTGCTATAAGGACACAGGCATTATATTTGTCTCCGTAAAAACCAATAAATTAACGCATCAAATATAAAAATCTGATTAATGTTAAACCATGATTTTTCTATAATTTATGTATCAGTGTTTCTAGCATTAACCATTTATTTAAAAATATTATAAGTAGTGAGTTTTATTGATATTCTTTCTATTTTTTAATTTGGAAATGATTTAAAGCTGATTTTTTCAGACAATTTACTTATCCATTACTTAAACTTAATCAAAATTTTGATTTTAAGCAAATATGTTGTTTTTAAAAAGTGAAATAAAAATTATGAAGATCAAACAACCATATATTCTTGCCCATTTCCAGTCTGTGCAAAAGATTAATAAACTAAGTATTCCCTTTTTTTTAAGTCACAATAATAAGTTTTATGTAAATCCTACAGTCTGTGTACTTAGCAGTAAAGCTTTCAATTGTAACTGATAAGCTCACTTGTTCTACATCTGCTAACGTATCAGGATTTTAGGTTACCTATTTGAGGTCTGCTGATTTTTGGCTCTTTGCTATATTTAGTTATTTGCAATATCCAAAGAAAAGTTATGAAAATTCAAGTTCACTAAAGTATTAAGATATTGAAACAAGCAATGTGAAACAAACGGTGATACATTTTTTTCAAACTATTAGAAATTTGTTTGATTTTAAAATTGCTCTTTTAAATTCTGTATCTATTTTTAAAAAACTGAATTAAAGTTGATTTCTTAATTAAAAAACATTTTATTTTAAAAATAATAAACGCTTGTTTTTATTCTTGAAGTGCTTTTAATGATTAGAAAAGAAGTGTTTTGGCGAGAATAATAACCTTAAATTATAACAATTATTTTTTCTTCATATTTTTATTAAACTGTATTTTTTTATTGAATTTTAATGCTTACATTCAGACTTATAAAATTTAAGAATGAATAACACATTAAATTTATTTCATGTATATTTCATGAATATTATGATCATGTTTAAATTTCCCCCCAAAAAGAATTTCTTTTTACCTGATTAGGAGATCTCTTAATTTGACCTCATTATTAAAAGAAAAATATTTTTTTTTTATTTGAAAACTGTGATTACTGGTTAGTTATAATGTGTTGTGATATGTTTATAGAAAAGAATATTGTAATTAGCAGTTTTTAATTAAATTGTTGGTGTGGTTGAAATTTTAGCGGTTATTTAGAGTTTTTTTCTAAATATTTTTTATATATGTTTCATTAGTTAAATGATAATAGTTATTAGAAGTGAGGGCCTTTAATTCAGATTTTGTAGGTAGGAATTGTAAAATTTAATTTCATTTTACAAGAGAGAGTGAAAGTTGTGTTAAAAAAAAACTCTTTTAAAAAGACTTCTGTAGTACCCTTTATTTAATAACCTTGTCCAAACAATTATTTTGGTATTTTCCCTAAAGCATTTAAGCTATAAAATGTCAATTATTTTTGTTAATTGCTATTTATAATGTTAAATTAGTTTTTTTAATTATTTTTTTTAGTTCAGTTTTTATGTGCAATCTCATAATTACTTTTATACAATTTTTAAATATATTTAATGTTGTGAATTTTTCATAACTATTTATTTTTCTTGGGAGTATAATGTAAAAATTGCTTAACTTAAAAAAGTTTTTAACCCCAAGGTTAATAATTAACTTATCTTTTTTAAAAATACATAACACTTTTTAATAGTTCATCTTTAATTACAGATATATAGGCAATTCTAACATAATTTTTACTTTTATGTCCTTGGGCATAACTTGGCTGAAAAAATTAATATTTCGTTTTCATTTTTTCTTATTAAACTAATAGATTGGTCCTTATATAATTATAAAACAATATTTTAAAACAAAGAAACCAAAAAAGTTTTAGGACACAAAACATTGTAGAAAAAACCCATTTGTGTTAAACTGGAATTAATTCTAACACAAAAAAGACTGGAAAACATCATGAATTTCCTTGCCTTCCCTTCCTTACCGTCCTCATGATCTAAGGATGTAAAACCGAAACCGGTTTTACAACCGGTAAAACCGAAACCGGGTTTTAAGACTAACCAGGGTTTTTTTGGACTTTGGTTACACTGAAACTGTTTTTTTTTGTTTGGCCGGTTTAAACCATTTTCTTTGAGACAGGTTTTTTTTTTAAGCCATCCCTCATTATTTTTTATTTTTTTCACAAATGAGCCTTGCTGAACTTTTTTTGTAATTCTAAAAACTGTCATTTTCGCACTCATTTAAAGTGATTAAAATATATATATATATATATATAATATATATATATATATATATATATATATATATATATATATATATATATATATATATATATATATATATATATATATATATATATATATATATATATATATATATCACAAGTTTCTTATGCCTGAAATTAAAAATTATGGTGGAACTGCTCATATATGAATTTCAGAAATAAGTTCTAAAAGCACACAATTTACAAACTATTAACAAGAAATATTAAGGTTGTTCGTTTTTAACTTTTTCCCTTTGATATCTCGTTTGTTTTTGGATTTCTTTTTTTATTATGATTGTTAAATACTCAAATGGTTAGTTTTTTCTTGGCTAAAATTTTATTAACCAATGTGATATTACCATATAGCATGCAGCTTTTGTTCATGCAGTTGTTTCTTTTGTGTGATTTATTTTGTAATGTTTTTGAGTGACTGGCTCTCAAATAAAGCAGGTCTGCTGTGATTCCCGTTTTATAGATTGTATATTGTATTTAATTGTAAAATAAATTACTCATACTAAAGAAAACAATGTCATTTTGTCCATATTGAAATGCAAAAGAAATATCCCCTGTATATACTGTTTCGAACATAGAATGGCAGCTTAAATATTGTTTGAATAAATAAATTGTATTTAAGATTTTTGCTCACTTTTGGGTCTTGTGTGTTCTATAAATAGTATATTATATATATATATATATTATATATATATATATATATATATATATATATATATATATATAATTATATATATATATATATATATATATATATATATATATATATAAACAAGTGAAAAATTATATAACATACCAAACACATAATACAAAAAGAGAGAATCTTACCAACTGGCGCTAAAGCTGCCATAATCAGTAAAACAAAAAAAATGAAAAAATATAAAAAAAGATATGGAAAGAAACCAAAAATAGTGGGAAAGGCCATTTCATCAGGAGGTAAAAACCTTACGCCACTATTAAAACAATACACTTTTCTGTATTGGGATGGACGAGAGTCAAATAAAAAAATCCCAATTTTACCCCGAAGTGTACTGTGGAATTTCCAGAAGAGAATTAAAAACAAAATTAAAAAACAATCAAAAATATAGGTGAAGACAAACTTACATAAAGCAGATGAAGCGAATAAAAAAACCCGAAACTTTGAAGCCAACCGTTTCTCACAAAATCCGAACTAAAAACTTAGATGAAACTATTGACAGTTACAGTGTAGAAATTAAGTGCGGTGAAGGAAAAAAATAGACTATAATAAAGGAGTTGATTAAAATGGTATTAATTTACACTTTTATTTATTACTTATAGGTCTAAAAACATACAAATAAGTAAAGAGTAAACTAAGTTAAAAATTAATCATCATACAAAATATACTTCTATAGTCTTTAGTGCGAAACTTGTTGTTTGCCTGTGATTAAAATATCAACATTAGGGGTAATGGAACTTATCTTTACTCTTAAGTCTTTAACACTTATTCTGCTTGCTTCTATGTTTATTTTTTATGTATAAAAGTTCAGAAAATCCAGTCTCTCCCTAATGTATATTTTAAAAAATATTTTTTTTTAACATATTCATTCTCGAATCGGTTCAAATATAACCAACAATCAACATAAAACCGTGAACACTTCGCAAGGTTATTATTAATACTCAAAAATGAAACAAAAAATGCAATTAATCAAAAAATTTAGAAATCGATTAATAGTTTTGTTCAATTATAAAATTCTATTTCACTTTTTTAAAGCTAAACGCGCTACTATACAGATTTCTTTTTACACTCGATACAAATCCTCAAAAATTTCCACAAAACAAACAGTAGGATGCCTTGCCAAATGATTTTTAGGGATGCACATTTTGACAAAAGGGGTACAAACATGGCTTAAACTCTGAAAGTTTTCCAATGGGCTAAAAACATCTAATTTTACATGTTTTTAGAAGTATGAAGCCCTATTTTTTCTTATTTAAACTAATTTAGGCTAAAATTACAACATTTTTTTAGCTCTAAGTATTCCCTACGTGTTGGTAAATTCAGCTAGTGTTGATTCCTCTACAAAACTGTACAGGTATTGGACGACAAAATCGAGGTGACCCTAGTCTAGGATTCTTACACATTATATTTTTTTGCATCATTATCTCCAAAATACCGTGGTAGTGGTACACATGGAATACATACACAGGATATACATATTTTGTATTTAAAAATAAACGTACAAAATTTGAAAGCAATTTTGAAAACAACATTTTAAGAGATTTCAAACTGCGTTGCATTTTTTTTACGTGCCGAGACGAGCACAAACAACAAATTTGCTGCTATTTAATTTTAACACAAAAAAATATCAATAATCGGGGAAATCATTCTTTTAAAATTAAAATATATATATTAAAATACTTCCAAAAAATCCAATAAAATTAATTGAGGTTTAACATACCACAAGTAGTCTGTTCTTTTACGTTCTTTATTTCTTACAAAAAAGCAAATCTTTTAAAAGTGCACTAAGTAAATCCGTTCTGAAGAAAACACTTAGTGGTAATAAACCTTCCTATACGAAGGTCAACTATGCACCCCACGACAAGTTCCCAGAGGCCATAAATTTGTCAGCAGTGGTGACATATGATACTAGCTGGAAACTAAAAAGAATGTCCTTTTTTTGTTTTTGTTTTTCTCAGCTTTTAGAGGGTTTCTACAGCTACACCCCCACTGTTTGGGGTGGTGGGACGATAAAAGAGAAATTACATTTCGCCGCTTAGTGGTATGCACTCAAGGTCAATTGAAGAAGGGTACGAACCACGACTGAGACGACAGTTGTGGAAAATGCGAAACAGTGTTGAATTTTGAAACGGTTAAAAGGTTTTTTTTTCAGATTCAAATTTTTCCGATATCATTAGTTTTACCCCGACGAAATTCAAAATTTCCCCGACGGGGGGGCTAGCCTTGCCCGACAGGGGGGCTTGAGCCCCCCTAGCCCCTCTGCTGCCGCCGCCCCTGTTAGCACTGAAGCAGAATTAAATAAAAATACATATTTATTAATAATTACTCTGACTTTAAATGAATAATTAAATTCCAAGATAGACTTCGCCAACAGGGAAGTTTCCATACAAGCTCCTTTTGCTAAAATGTTGAATAAAAAAGTGTGACAGAAAATTTTCCCCTTGTGGACATAACTTCTTTTTACATTTACTAATTTAAAAAAAGTGCAATGATATATATGGTTTTATTACATTAAAGTACTATTAATTTTTATTTACATAAATTAACATTTAACTATTAGGTATCACACAGAAGATAAAATAAAACTATACAAAAAAAAACTTACTAACAAAATATGATCAACAAAACTTTATTTTATCCATTACAAATGAATTTATACAATGATTACTAAATATAATTTGTATTGAATAAAACTATTTTCCTTTAAAGATTTATATTTTTCTATTGATTTTCTTTATAATTAAGTGGTAACAAAACTCAAACAGAATGCACTATTTCAGTACATTAAACAAAAATGGATTTACTGTTTAGATAAAATATGTATGTAAGGTATGTTTAGTTGTCCAAAATTGTAACTACAAATTTGAAAAAAATAAATAACTTAAATTATTCTGAAAAATGATAATGGTTCTACGAAATAAATAAATCTATATAATGCATATTTTGCAATTTTTTCTGTACATTTCCACAAAAAAAAATACATTTGGCGTATCATAAGTAATTCAAATACTTTCTATCACAAAATATCGGCATATCACAAATCTCGAGCAGTTACAACGGTAGTTATCATCAAGAAAATGCTTTTCCAAGGGGCAAATCTGAACTAGTAGAACTAGACAAAAATGGTTCATTCATTAACAAATTTGATTTCTTTACATTTGAGTCCTTGATTTCTTTAGCCAAATTACCACCTACAATGCCTAAAAATAAAACAAGTCCGATTTTTCTATTGGCTTTGAATGCAGCCCAACAGCTTTGAGGATCATTGATGTTCAATGAAGCGATCTGAAATAATAAAAAACATTAAAAAAATATGAAAATTTTTATTTAAAAAAATATGAACATTTTTATTAAAAAAATATGAACATTTTTAGAAAAAAAATATATATACATTTTTATTTAGAAATAGCTTCAAGTCTGTGCATGATACATGAGAAGATTCATGAAGAAAACAACAGAGATTATTGGCGCAAATAGTTTATTGGTACAAATTTTATTTAAAGAAACGTACCATTCTGAAGAAGGTGGGCCTCTGGAGTTCCCACCAAAACATATAAATTTGCACTAATAAACTATTTGTGCCAATAATCTCTATGTTGTTTTCTTCGCGAATCTTCTCGTGAACATTTTTATTTGGAAAATTACAATTAATCATTTTTGTTGTGAAAATTACGGAACATACAGTCCCTGGACAAATTATTAGACGCACTACAAGATTTCATGTATCAATCAATGATGAACAAAATACCTTTAGAAGGACACTTGTGTGCCTAAACTTAAGCTATTGAATAGAAAATACTATCTGCTATACTTAATACTTATATCGACATCTTTTTTAATGATATGGCATTCTTTGGTATGTTTTCATCATTACTAAAAAAATACAGTGCATCTAATAATTTGTCCAAGGACTGTAAATGTTTTCAATAAATAAAAACCTCCTTAGACTTAACGTTATACTTATCTTATAAAGTCCTTTACAACTTAACACCTCAGTAACAGCAAAACAAAAGTTTCCACCGTAAGAAGAAATTTCAGGGGTAAATTCTAATTGGGTCAAAACTTAATTGCTAAATCTTTTTCACGTTTAATACCGTTTTTTAAAATCAAGTAGATTACCAGTACAAATTTTTATTTGATGCCTTTATTTATTTAAAAGAATATTTTGCATATCGGGTCAAACGCCACCCTTTTAAATTACATTTTTAAATTTTCAGTAATCAACATCATTTAAAGAGATCTTCTCTTTTATACTATGCTATATTATTATTAATCCATCCAGTCCCAACATTTACTTTTTATAGAAAAAATCTAAAATTTATGAAATATACTTCATTATGCATCCAGAATGGAATGGTAAAAAGCAGGGGAAAAAATATTAATTTTTTAACTAAAGTTTCAAAGAAAAAAATTGGAATCGTAACTTTTGAATAAACTGTAAAAATAATTTTCGAAACTTAATTGCAAAAAATAGTTACGATTCAATATTTAAGCATTCATCTTTTCTTCATTCTTGCAATTTTGATGCAAGAATGAAGAATTTAGTGCCAATTTATTTAATAAAATTAAAATTGTTTCAGAATGAATATTATTTTTACCGTGTTTTTCATATTTTCATTTAACTACAACAAACATTATTTAATTCGTCAAAAGACATGATTCTTCCATCTAACAACACAAAAAGAAGATATAACTTAGTAGAAAAGTCTGGAGAATTAAAATTTATTTGAAATAAGTGTGAGTTTAACTTATTGATAAAAAAAATTGCAAGTTTGATAATGGGCTTGTTTCACGGAGGATCTGGCAATAGCTATGCTGTTTTGTTTGTATGTCTATTTTGATGTCTTCCAACAGTATTGCCACCAGTTTTAGAAGAAAAACTATGAAAAAATACCATTTAATTCTAAAATTACAAAAACATTCCATAAAATTACTAGCAAAGCGTTTCACGTTTTTTTAAAGTCACTAAAAAGATTCCAAATGCAGCTAGTATTTTTACGATATTTTTTTGTAATTTTAGAATAATTCTAAAATAAATTCTAAAATTCCAAAAAAATATCGTAAAAATACTAGCTGCATTTTGAAATCTTTTTAGTGACTTTAAAAAAACGTGAAATGCTTTGCTAGTATTTTTATGGAATGTTTTTGTAATTTTAGAATTAAATGGTATTTTTTCGTAGTTTTTCTCCTAAAACTAGTGGCAATACTGTTGGAAGACATCAGGATAGACATGCAAACAAAACCGCATAGCTATTGCCAGATCCTCCGTGAAACAAGCCCATTCCAAATGAAATCATTGGGAGTGAAAGGGTTCAAGTCTGTTACAAAAGAGTCGATTGACTGATATTTACTCATTAAAAAATATTTTAAAGGGCTATTAAAATTACATTCCATAGGGGATATGAACCCAAAGTCTATAACAAAAATAATTATAATTAATGCTAGACAGTTCGAAAGAAAAATTCTGAAATTTGTCCTGCATAAAAGTTAACACGTTGAGTGCCACGATTTTTCATCGATCGAGGCTGATGTAATGTAGAAGAACATCCTGTTTTTAAACCGGTTTGTTACAATGAAAATGACTACACTAACTCTTCCTCATTTTCGAACAAGTACAAATATTAGTTTGAGGTCTTAAAATCACAAGGTTAGGTTGAATTATCGTCGATAACTAAAGCTACACGACCGCTAGTCCTAAAAATGAGGAAATGTTCCGGACCTTTTCGGACAAGGATTACTCATCCTCTGTCACTAATTATTGAATTAAAAGTATTTAACCAGATTCGTTTCAGTGATTAACTTTTCGACTATGAAACCACCATTAAATTTTCATAATTCATATTTTATTCGGGTTGTTTTTGTTTGAAAAAACTACAAAAAAAAAAAAAGATTTGCAAATTTGTATAGCTAGATAGTTGAATAACAAACTAAACTGCACTGTGAAATGCAGTATGCCTGGTCGCACTACACTTGAGACGTAAGATTTAGTTGCTTCGTAATTTGAAATAGAATAGTATTATTCCAAGCACATCAGAATCGGTTGCAAAAGTGTTAAATCTTATTTTATATGTTCTATATCCTCAAATTGATCAACAAAAACCTTATATTTGCTTGTGGTGTTAACATAATTCAAATTTAGGTGTTAACATCCCTACGTACATGACTATAGCAGGATTATATTTGTTGTCAATAGACGAAAGATACACTTTGCAATAACACAAAAGCTGCATAAGCTTTAAAATCTATGTATAAAAGTTCATCAGTCACAACTGGGATTACTAGGTGTCAATTAAATATCATGTTTAGCGAGTTTTCAAAAGAACTTAACTCAAAAGAACACTTGGCGAAATGGTACTATGAATTTTATCAGAATGTGGTGTTATCGGTGAATAGAATCGGAACCACTACGAGTTAATCTCGTAGCGTGGGAGTCAACGTGTTAATGATGTGAAAAATTATAAAAGGATATAATGAAAATAATTTGAAATTTTATTCATAATAACAGACAGCTCAAGATCTTTGAAAATTCACAAAACATGGTCAGAATTTTTGGAGATACGTTTCCACTCGAACAACTCATCTAGTAAAATTTGTGTTAAATGGAACATGTTAAATCGAAACATCACAGATTAACTATAAACTAACTGGATAGATAGCTAAAGTCTTTACAAACAAAGGTCAATAAAATTACAGCTTACTATGAGACCAAATATACAAGTGTGAGGAAATATTAGCTAGGTTAAAGGCTTGTTTGCCACAGGCTAAAATTGCACAATTAGGGGTCTTCATTAAACTAATCCAAATAATTTTTAACATTCTTAACCATAATTGTACCATTGTTTCAATCATAAATTTTGTAACATCTGGAAGTTGGAAAGTTTAAACTGTTCAGTTTGTATTATGATGTGCCTCTTTGTCAGTCCAGGATTTGTCTCACTTGAATCGTATTCCACTCTCCAAACAATTTTTAAAAAAAAAACTCAACTCAAATAAGCTGTCTGTTACTTTGGAAAATTGTTTGGCAGATACTTTTTTCTACCAATTTTAACAACAGGTTAGGGTGTGTGTAATGAAATTAAAAAATTATTTTTTGGGGATAGAACTTTGGAAGTCTCATGCACAAATTTAATTAGAGCTATCAAACTTACTTGCTTAGTCAACATCAATCCAGTTACGCCAACAGAGGCATAAAAAGGCCAAGTTTGGTTGCAGTTATATCCTGCTAAAACTAACAATGCTATCATTGAGGTTGAAAAGCCTGCTAAATAATATTTGGTATCTTCTTTGAATTTCAGTGCTGTAGACTTTATTTTAATTAAAACATCATCAACTTTATCCTGCAAAAAAGTACATTTTTTCAAGTTTTAAAAGGATACAATTTTCTTATAAACATATCGTAAAATTACATTTACACTAAAAAATTCTAGATCTTAAATTTGCATGACTTACATAATGTAAATATATCATAAATTTTAGAAACATATAAAATTACATTTACTAAAAATTTTCGACTAAAATATTTTAGGTCTTAAATTTGCATTCTTCGGCACATTACTTAATGAGACATTCTTAAGAAGACTTCTACATATCTTAAGAATAAATTCTTATGCTTACTATTTTTAATTGGATAACTTGGGTCAACATTTTGTTATGTAATAATTCCTGAATATATCTGATTTGAAACATTTTAGGGGTGTTCAATAAGTTCAATTATATAAAATATCAAGTTAATAAGTGTTAGTCAAATAAAAAAATTTAATGTTTTTGGCTGGTTTTTAACTTTGGGCCTTAAGAGCCAAAGTTACAAAAGTTGTTTTTAAATAGATAGCGTTTGCATGTTATTAGCCTCCTACATAATAAATAATAATGCCTTCTGAATTTGATAAATAACATGGGTTTACAGGCTTTCAAGAAGCAGTTTACCTGGTAGTTCCATCTATGGGTAATCGTGCGGAGCTAAGGACTATTTTTAACCATTTCAGTTCATTAAATTAATTAAATACCCATTAAAATGAATGAGAAATCCTTAATTATTCATTACAATTAATTAAAAAAGTTTAGTTATCTTTTAAGTTTTTTAATAGAAAGAATACTCACCAGATCAGAAACCTAGTTTGAAAACAAAATAAACGAAGCATGTGACAGTGTTTCTTAATGTGCGTCCCACGAACAACATGTCATCCATAGAGTTGCACTAGTTTGCCTGCCTGGTTGTGCCATCTACCAACAACTGACTTCCTACTTATGATAGAATTCGGAAGACATTATTGTGTAAAAGGCTATAGTTTAAATAAATATCTATTTCACACAAACCTGATGGGCGTATATTGTGTCATATATCATTGTCCATGAGACACAAGCCATGTAGAGGGGCAGAACAACTGACCAGTCACAAGAGCCATGCATTGCAGACCACCCAAGTAAAGCACCCCAGTTAAAAGTTAAGCCTAGAAAAGCAAATACAAATTAAGATACAGGCATACTCTAAATTGGTATAAAAACCATATCCACTTTTTAAGTACTTTTTTAATTAAACTATATACATTAGAAATCACAGTTAATAAAAGTACACTATAGAAAAGTGCTCTGCTAACACATGATATTGATTCACCAAATGAAGGCTCAAGAAAGAATTTATTAGAATACTGGAAAGATGGCCAGCAATGGCTTTAAAATTTAAATACGAAACAAATTATCTTTTAAATTAAAAAGGTTTTTTTTAATAAACAGCATAAAAAATGTTTGCATTTAAAGCAGGGAAAAAACTAAGCCCAGCAAAGCTTCACCAATGCGATTATTTCTTAAGCAACTTTTAAAAGCCAAGATACCAATAGATACATTTTTGTACCTTTCCAATTATCTGTAAATAATCTACAGACCCTTAAAAATTTGTTCTATAGCTAATGCAGATATTTTCCCCAAAACTAGCAACTATACTAACTAGACAGGGTTCATACTCCATCTATGATAGTGAAATTAAGGAGTTTTTCAGGAGTGCAGCAACGACGTTAATTCAGGAGGTAATGAGGAATAAAATTGAATATGTTTGTTCATTATCATATTAGTCTAGAGACTGCACTGTACTTCAAATGATGAACCAGAAGAAAAAATCTTCCAAAGAGTTGTGCGGTGCATTATGGAACATTAACTAGTATCACAATATTCGAATTCTATTTTTCTAATGTACATCCGCATTGGACTTATTCCAAATAAGGTAAATGGAAAAAAATGAGTGGGGCGTCAAAATTTTTTTCTGGAAAGGGGAAAAATATCAGGAGGTGAGGCATACATTTCAGGAGTTATAAGGACCCTTAGAAAAAAATTATAAAATTCAGGAGTTTTGCAGGAATTTCAGGAGGCGTACGAACCCTGCTAGACCTAGAAACCAAGTAAAATGGCTTAACAAAGTTTATTTCTTTGTAAATTTAATGACATAATATTGGCCAACTTATATTTAAAGTACTTAAACAATTACTATCAAAGCACAAAACAGGAAAACACTTGAGAAATTCAATGCTGACAATAAAAACATAAAGGGATGTGAAACATACACATTTGTTAACTACATTTTTTTAAGTTATTAATATGAATTAAATCAACAAAGCATCACATTTCTGTAACATAAAAATTAATCAAAATAAATACCAGCAGATGTTAACTTGGAAAAAAAATATAAAAATAAATGAACTGCATGTGCTTATCTATAAAATCATAATAAACTATATAACCTACCTAACATAAGTTGTGGCCAGTAAGAAAACCTTTTTACTAAGGGATAAGTAGTGACTAAGAATAGAGAGCTTGCTCCAAGTACAATACTAAAAGAAAAGGAACATTCATTTTTAAAAAAATTCGATCAAAAGGAGGTTTGAAATATTATTTCTGAATACTTTACAAAAAAAGACACAGCAATTTAAACCAAAAAGCAGGGTTCATACTCTATTTTTAATGGTTAAATTAAAAAAATATAAGATCAACAAATTGTGGTTTGCCGTACCCTAACAACAAAGAACCTTAATATCAAATAATTTACCAACAACAACAATTAAAAAATGTTGAAACTTAAAGACAGGTAAAATCTCAAAAATTTAAAAACTGACACTTTGCTAAATCAAAATGAATGCAAAATATCAAGTTTTTTTTTTAAGATTAGATCCTACAAAACTACAGAAAACTTTTCTATTATAAGTATTATTTAGGAATATTTTAGGAGACAAAACTTTAAATGCAGATTTCAAACCTAAATTTCAGGAGTTATAAGAGCCCTTAGACAAAAAAAAAGAAACTCAGAAGTTCAGGAATTTTAAAATTAGTTTGAAACACGATAAGGTTTAAAATTTTATTAAATCTTAAATCAATTTGTTAGTAACCGAAATTCCTGCTAATGGTCTTGTTTACATTTAAAACAATGATCGAATACAGTTTTCAACACTATACCATCATAAAAATATTTTTTTCAGTTAAAAAAAAGTAACCCTGAAAATACTTATGCATTTTGTCGAACGGTACCTATGCCAATTCAATTGAAGTAAAATAAGAAGAGCTAAGGAAAGTTGTCCTCCAAGGAACATCCAAGCATCCAATACAGTAAGATCACCTCTTGCTAGAGGTCTATCTTTGGTTCTTGCTACCTAAAATTAAACTATAATTAAAAGCGATTTAGGGGAGTCGGATAGGTGTTTGGGTCAAAAATTTCAATTTTCTGTTTTTATTTTATTTTTAATCTGCATACTATAGCTTTAATTTAAGACCAAGATTATCGATTTCTGTTTAGTAGTTTTATTTTTATAAGCATTTTTCAGAAACTCTGTATATCAGTTCTTACCTATACCTTAATTTTCTTTTGCGTTTCCTGAAATTATTTCAACAGTTAGGAACATTTTTCTCAGGGACTATAAAGTTATCAACATGCTTTGCTTCATTATTTCTTCCCCATTAATAGCTCTTTGATTTAAACTGAGGAATTTTGAATATATCTGCTGAAAAAAAAGTTATATAACTTTAAATCGAATTTTTTAGGAGTTTTATAATACATATTAAAAAAATCAGTGTAAAAGTATTTTTTTATACTGTGAAATATCTTCAGTTTGTATCAAAGAGCTATGTGTAAGGAACAAACTATAAAAAAATTCATCATGGTATCTCATATAGTTCTTAAGAAAAATGTTCCTAAAGTTATTAAAATTAACATGGGGGAGATAGAGCCATCCGACTCCCCTTAAAACAATTATATTTATTTTTAAACAGAGGTAGATTGAATATATAAGATCCCCCCCCCCTAAATTAAAGAGTTCAATGGCTGGTTGTAACTAAAAGATATAGTTTGATTCATTACTAACAGAACATTTGGGATATAATTTTGACATGTGACCATACTATACTCCTTCTGATTACAACACAAGCTTTGAAAACACTTTCTTTCCCTTCCCCTCATGTTGTTTTCCAGGAAATGGTGTAAGCATTGCTGGTCTAAACCTACTTTGTTTGTGGCTCAGTCTGTAAGGTCAATCACAATTGATTTCCAAACCCAAGTAGAGTGGGGATAAACAGAAACATAGACAATCACACCGTTTCTTGGGAAACCACAAGGGGAAGAAAGTGCATTTGAAGTTTGCCTTGTAATTGGAAGGACTATGAAATGAGTTTAAAGGGTTGGTTGTAACTTGATCTTGAAGATATAGTTTAATTTATAACAGAACGTTTGAGATATAATTTCAACATGTGATATGCTAGGCACATGCCAAATTTGTCACCCCCCGTGTAACAGTTCAGTTATAGCTCTGGACTGTAGAGCTGGGGGTCTGGGTTTAATTCCCAGGTTTAGTTTAGAATTATCGTCGCACTAGAGCTACACAACGGGCTATCGGGCGTCGTATTTTAGAACCACAGTCAAGTGACAAGCCGACACCTGAGTAGGCACCCGACGCAACCGTTAAGGGCGACATCGTACGCAGCGTTAGGACTTTGGAGGATATTTAACGTTTATAGGTCGGCAGTTTTTTTGGCGATGCCCGGACACGAACCTGGGACCTTTCGCATGCTAGGCAAATGCCTAACTGACTGGGCTCCCCAGCCCTTTTGATTCCCAGGTAGGTAAGACTTGGTAGTAAATTGTACATCTCAAGTCTTGTTAATAGGTGAAAAACCTGTTAGGCTGTGTGTATATTAATTATATTATAAGATTGGTCTTATGGACATCATTGTCTTACAATTGTTGCAAAACATTTCAGAAGCCTTTAATAATTTTGAATAGTAAAAAAATCGTATAAAACTGAACTATATAAATTAATTCATTTGCTAAGTCTTTTAAATTAAAATTTCAACATTAACAAACATTAAGATACTTATCCTACTTCAAAGGTAAAACTATCCTTTAGAGGCACGTGACGCCTTAAGGTGAAGCACTTAGACTTGGGTATAGTATTAACGCATTTTTTCGATGTACCGAATGGCCCCATTCTAGGCATGTAACCGACTGGACCCAACATTTGCTTCTAGAAACTTTTATTTAATTCTATGTACATTTCAATAGGAATAACTTTACGTCAATCACATTATTATTATTAAGATTGGTCTTATATGGACATCAATTGTCTTACAATTGTTGCAAAACATTTCAGAAGCCTTTAATAAATTTTGAATAGTAAAAAAAAATCGTATAAAACGAACTATATAAATTAATTCATTTACTAAGTCTTTTAAATTAAAATTTCAACATTAACAAAACAATTAAAGATATCTTATCCTACTTCAAAGGTAAAACTTATCCTTTCAGATGTTTTGAGTTGAGTCCTTACAGGTGAAGCACTGCAACTCCTGGTGTAATAGTATTAACACAATCTTTCCGATTTTACTGAAGCCCAATTACTGGCATGAACCACAAGACCACAACATTTCGCTTTCTAGAAATTTTATTTAATTTTATGACATTTCAGATAAGAATACACTTTACACAATCACTGAAAACTATACTCGCTTTTGAATCAATATCTTTGTCCCACAGGTCATTTATAGTGCAGCCTGCGCCTCTCATTAGAAATGCCCCGGTGCCAAATAGAGCGATAAGGGTAGGATCTGGCAAACACCCAGGTGCAGATGCTAAGGAGATGCTCCAATAGCAAGGCCACAGCAGGAGCCACGTACCTACAGAGTTGAAATACATAATTTAAGAACTGCTTTTAAAAAAGGGACTTAAAACAGCACTTTATATGCAGTGGTAAACCAGAAATATGCCTAGTAGCCCTCTAACGGATTAAGCAACTTGGTTTATGTGTAAACTTGTTTTCACTGTATGATATTAAAATTCAAATTTTTTAACTGAAAATTTAATTTCTTTTTAACTCGTATTTCCTTAACAGAATATATAAATTTCTCCATACTTTTTAAATTCAGTAAAATCATGAAATTTATACAAAAAATATGTAAAAATTCTTGCAAAAATTAACTTTTTTAATAAGATAACAAAATGATAACACTCACCAGTTGGCTTATCAATTCTCATCAACTTAAGGAACGGTTGCAACCCGGAAGGAGATTTATTAACCAACGTTTCTGCAAGCGAGAGTTTTTCCAAGGTCTTGGAATCATTGTCCTTAGTTTCTTTAATGTCAGAAGAGCCAGCTTTTGTTGCATAAAAACAAGCTGTCACTTTGTTGTTGTTTTTGACGAAGTTCCCCTTCAATGGATTAAAGCACAAATATGTAGTTCGATATATCGTTTTTGAAGTTTTGCTGTACACACATTTTCCCAGCACAGACTTTTGTGCATGTAGTAGGTTCTTCCACATTTTGGTTATTTATTCGGCAATCATCAAGGAGTATAGAAATTTATCAGAAGTTTATATTTTAATCATCGTCATTAATAACATTAATGACCTGCACAAGAGAATTTTATGACATTTTATTTAATCATCATCATCGTTATTAATTAATAACATCAATGACTCATCGTCATTAATAACATTAATGACGTACACAAGAGAATTTCATGACAAATCATGTTTTATTTCAGAATTTTTTCTTGGGGCAGAAATAACCTGAAAGAAAATAAATAAACTTTAATATGGAGTACAAAAGCGCAACAAGTTTAATTGAGCAGCGTGTTTAAGCAAATTCTGAAAAGCTGTGCTCATTTTGATAGTTACCGAAAATCATATAAATATTTAATGATTGAAGTCAATCATAAAATAATAAAGCCAGTTTTGAAACCAACAGAAGAGAGAGAGATGGACCATCTATGGTAAAAAGAGGAAACTGAACTTTTTCTAAAACAAACATGTAAATTTTCTGTACACAAACTAAATATGGGGGGGGGGGGGATATTTGCCAGTCTATTTACAAATCAATTGAATTGCAAAAAAAAGACATTTGAACTTACATTGAGTAAAGTAAATAAAATAAAACCATAACAGGAAAACTTCAAATCATAAGCATATGTGTTCTTAGTACATAAATTTCCAAAGGGATGTGCTATGTGCTAATCAATTCGAATTTACGACCAACTACTACTACACTTTATGAACTAGATTCGTTTGCTTATGGCATGAAAATTTGATTTTACCTGTTAAAAGTGATTACTCAAGGCCATTGAGAAATTGTTTGTTATGCACGTTATGATGCAACGAAAAACCCGCAATCGCAATCACCTTGATTTACATCTGGTTAGTGTGCAACTGGTTGATTGAATGATTGATACATTTTCTAAATAGTGTCTTTGTTTGTGACGTCAACAGCTCAAAGTTGGTGTTTTTATTGCTATAAAAATTGAACTTCTGTTGATAAATCAGACGTTATCACATCCCCAACCCCTCAAAAAATACATGAAATCATGCATCATAGTTTTTAAATATAATCAGCTGACGAATATTTTAAGTGGAGTCTTGGTCTTAGAACACAACGGCTTTCGGCTGCTACGATGTTTCGCTCTTTCTACACTTGGCCCTGATTCTACGAACTAATTTCATTTTCGTATAATTGCTTTTTAGAATTTTGGAAATGTATAGAGATAAATTTAGTTTAGTAATTGAATAAACCAAACAAAGGATTTTAGATGAAAAAGCATTTGGAGTGAGGTGAAACCAGGCCCCCCTGTCGTATTTGACAAAAAAAAAATATTTTAAAACCCGTCCTTACACTTAAAATTCTGAGCCTGTTGCGCAACCGCGGGAGAGACCCTCCCCCCTAAAACCTGTATTACAGTCAAATTTTACTGTGTTTTTAATTCAAAAATTCCAAAGTGAAAAGAAGTTTGGATAAAACCACTTTGCATTTAGTAAATCTGTGTAAAACAATAGTTTGTAACTCTTCTAATATGGAGGTTATTATAAAAAAAGGCGCCATTCTGATAGAAAGGTATCCGGCGACGATCTTTTTTCATTTGTTTTGCGGGTTTTTTTTTTATGCTGCTTAAATATTGTGTGTGTACCGTGTTCTTAAAAATATATCCTCCCCCCCCCCCCCCCCCCCACTGACACGTGCTATCCCTAAGGGAGAAATTATTTTTTCTTTCAATGTTTTATTTTTTGAAACAAAAGTAAAACAAGTGTACTACGACTCAGGAGTTTTTCGCGCCATCTCTTAAGAGTAAGATATTAGTTTTAATCAAAACCTTCATTTCATAGTGATTAACAATATTTTGTTGCATAATTTTCAGTTTAAAAATATATTTAGAATGGTTCTTGTCAAATGCATTTTTAATATCTATTTTTCATTGTTTAGAAAACAGTAAAAAATATCTGAAGATATGAGTATGTTTGAAAGGAAACTTGGGTGTTATTTTTTGCCGATCCTAATTACTGTTTTTGTCTGAATTCTTAATTCATATCTAGGAGTGGCTGTTTAGTTCAGTTTTCATTAAATTTTAATAGCTGTTTAATATTTAAAACATGTTTTATAAAAAATTAGTTGCTATTTTTATATAAAGACATAAATGAAAACAATTTTTTAAATTATTTCTCATTGGCCTTTCGCTTGTACGATGTCGTAAATTTAATAAAAAATAGGAATTAGCTTACGTGATATTTGAAATTTTAAATCATTTGTTTTAATATGTCTAGCCTGACCAGCTATGTTACAATGATTAACGTTTTGACTAAGAATTCCTGATTAAACTTCTATGAATCATATTTTATTTTCGTGGTGATTGGTTGAAGAAACTAGAATGAAATAAAACGGGGACTATTTGCACAATTTTTATAGCTAGATCGACGAATAGCAAACTAAACTGTACTGCGAAATTCAGTACGTCTGGCCACCCCAAATTTGTCGTATTGAATTTTTAATTATGTCGTATTTAATTTATTAGTTAACCTCTATAGATAACTCTGAGATTTTTCAAGCTATATAGTCATTGTTTGCCTTGTTTACATGTTAGTTACTTTGCACCTTCGAAAATTTACGATAAACCTTTTTTTACTTTCAAATATTTTATTAATGCTTGTTTCAATTTTTATTCTATACACTAATTTCTTAAAAAATATTTTTGTGCAATTATTTGTGTTTTGCATTTAGTATATTTTTATTATTTAAATGTTTACAACTTAAATAAATCTTAAATTTATCTTTACACTAATATCTTTTTATAATTAAATTTAATATTAGAAGCTTATCGTTTAGTTTCTGTACAAAAAATCAGGTTACTTAAATGAGGTTGTTTCACGTTGTGGATGGCAACAGCTCATTTTTGTCTGGAATTACTTTTGTTTTGGCTTTCAAAAATTAGTTTTCTAAGAATGTTTTACTTATTGAATTTTTTTAATGCCAACTTCTTGCTGTGCTGTTGGTTATTCGAAACATTTGTCAAAGAAAGTTTGCATAGAAATAAAAGTTTCTTTTCATCTATATCGGTCATTTTGAGAGAAATAACCGAAGCAACCAATGAAATCGTAGTACGTAGAAAAATGAAAACAAGAGCGTTACATCTTTGGAAACATTCCCCTTTTATAAGTAGTTAAACTTCCAACAAAATATTCAATAATTTATTGATTTTTTCTTATTTATTGAGCTTATTTTTTATTTAAAAATAAATTATTAATTAAAAAATACAAACCTTTGTTAGGTTAAATAAAAACTTACAATGTTCATAAATAATTATTAGTAATAATAAATTATAATAGTAAAAAACTATTTATTATGTGGAAAATTATATTTAAAAAATAATTTTAATTGCAAATAGCTTTAAAAATAACTTTTACTTAGTAGTTGATAAATTTATTTGTGATTTTTTTATATTTTTACTTACTTCCTCTAGTAAAATTGTTGACCCCCCTGTTAAATTTTTCTCGATCCGCCCCTGGGTGAAACCACAGCAATCAAACTCGCTTTGTATAATAATTTCAGCTCTAACATGCGTTCCATGTTATTGAATGATACAAGCTGTCCAACCCTAGTAGCATTTTCTCATCGGCCGATAGTCGAGTTTTCACCGACTACCGGTGAGCCGATGAGAATCCGAATATCGAAAACTCATCGAAAACTGCTCGACTCATCGAAAAGTAATCGGAAATGTCCGCTAGGCCGAACATCGATCGGTCATCGGGACCCGATGAGTCCGATAAAAATTCGAAAAGAAACCGGTGAGAGTGAAAAGTATATCGGTCGAAAACTGATCGGACGACGAGATTTCGAGATCGTCACGACATCTAATATTTATCGAATTCTCATCGTAAATTGAATAAAACTCGATAATTTTTCGATCAAATAATTTCCTCATCATTCTACGGAATAGTCTAACTTTTATAACTCATTGCTTGCGTTCTATTCTAAATTTTTGAAATGCTTGTATGCTTTTGCATGCATATCACTTGTTATATATTTTATTTGTTATTTAACTATTAAGTTTGATACTATTTGTGCTAAATTTTAACAGCAAAAAAAATCCCACTCTATTTTGGTCTTCGTTGAAAGATACTTTTTTGCACAAAAAATAATTTTTAAGACGCCTTGTAGAATTCTATTTCATTTCAGTATTAATTTAAATAATTAATTAAGTAATTTAGTACAGCAGGCAGTTACACATAAATTCTTAAATATGAAACTAGTGTACCATACTTACCATTTGAAATATGTTCGTTGGATCAAACCAACTTCAAGTTTAAAATTTTGTTGGAAATAAATCTGAGTGAACAATATAATCGGCAGAAATATGACGCTCGTCAATGTTCGAGTTGGTAATTTTCCGAACAAGATGCTTTAGCTGTATTCGAAATTCTTAGAGCTGTATTCGATTAGTGCGACTTTAATTCAGCTTAATCTATCCAATACAAAGTTAAGGTTGTAATTTTGAATTTTGTTTAAATTAATTCCTCTTAAAAATTGCATTTTTATGCAGTCAAATAAGTAGAGAGAATTTGAATCCACAGCTATAAATTTGCAATATAATTAATGATATCATGTAACAATGATTTATCTCTCTTAGACTACTTCTTAGGAAATATTGTGAAGTTTCGCAGAGGGCACCGCACCTGTTAAGGAAGGCCCTGTCGTTAAAAAAAATAATCAAAATAATAAAAACCTAGGTGGATAACACTACACGACTTTCAATAACTTTGAAACCAAAAAATTCTATATGGCAGCTACCCCTTGCACATGCGCAATTTTCTCGAAAATCGACGTCCGACAGGTAGTATTAACTCATGTACCAAATTTATAGACTGTAGCTTTTTTGTTTTTCGTTTTTCACCAACACCTTTAAAATAAAAAATAAAAGTTATATGGCAGCTTAACCTGCGCAAGCGAAATTTTCTCGAAAACCTTATTTGACGTCCGACAAGTAATTGTAAATCATGCGCCAAATTTGAAGTCAGAAGCATTTTTAGTTCGACCTGTAGAGTGCGTTTCATACAGACAGACGGACAGACCAACGTCCGAAAACCATTTTTTTTTAAGAATCATCATTCTCCAAAACGTGTAGAAAACACAATCTAGATATCAGATTTTTGACTCCATCGCAATACTTTAATCTATATATATAAAAAGAAAGTCGCGTTAGTTACACTATTTATAACTCAAGAACGGCTGAACTGATTTGGCTGAGAATTGGTGGGGAGGTAGCTTAGAAGCAGGAATAGGCTATAGCAGGGCCGGATTTCTAAATAGGCAAAGTAGGCTGTAGCCTAGAGCGGCGAATTTTTGGGGGCGGCAAATTTTACGACCAATTAAAGCAGCATTCGACATAAAAATATTATTATAAAGATACGAATATTTTTAAGAAAGAAAACAAATAATTTACATTAATGCGTAAACCGTAAATGTATATATAATACTAATATTTCGTAGCAAACATGGTAGCTGCGAGGGCAATTGCACCCCTCCTCACGGATTTCGAAGTTGAAAGAAAAATAGTCGAATAGTTTTTTTTTTTTAAATCGCCTATTTCGCTTTCGATATAGCGTGTAAAGGTACATAGATGATTCTAATATGTGTATATATTTTAAACCGCACATACCACTTTATTTTGCAGCTAACCAGCTACCTTTCCCCGAAGGGGGAAAATATTGCGACAGGGGCGGCAAATCAATCGTATCCTACAAGCGGCAAATCTTTAAATCCGGCCCTGGGCTATAGGATACTTTTTATTCGAACCCAAACGGGTGTAGGGGTGCAAAACGTGAGCCGATTTCCCCATAGGAATAGCATTGTAGATTAGAATTTATATATTTTATTTTAAATTAAAGAAATTTCAGCGCGTTCAGCGCGAACGAAAATTAAGAAAAGAAAAAAATAGCACGTGGGTTTAATTTTCTGGATTGTTATTTGAATATCAGTATTTTATTTTATTTGTTAATTTTAAATCTTTTGATTATTTTTATGGTGGATCAGATTTCCTCAACTAGATTTTAATTATGATTCCGAATTTAATTTAATTGATGTTTACAAATGGTAAGAAATGAAGATATGGAGGAATATATTCGGCATAAATAAGGAATTTGTACTTTATAAAACTTTTCCAACCATACAAGAGGATGAATGTCTGTTTTGTTTTCTGATGTTAAGATGGCGTAATGGCCGATTGAATTTTGGCATTGGCGGCTTTTGGCGAAGTTGAAAATTTAACGTAGGGTAGTTATTCCCATCCAGTTGTATGGTTAAGGGTTAGTTTGAATTATCGTCACATTAAAGCTACTCACGAGTGCTATTGGAAAAGGTAGTCGTAATTTAGAACCACAGTCAATTTACGAGCCGACACATGAGTAGGTACCCAATGCAACTTTTTAAGGGCGACGTCGTACGCAGCGTTGGGAATTTGGAGGTTATTTAAAGTGCTCTTCCTCTACACGGGATATTATTCGTCGTACATTTTTTGGCTGCACGGCAGTTATTTTGGCGATGCCCGGACCTGAACCTGGGACCTATCGCATGCAAGACGAAAGTCTTTACCGACACGGTCCCCCAGCCCTATCGAGTTGTATGAAATTTGAACCCCCCCCCCACCATCTCGAAGCTATTTTGGAAAATTAGCAAATTAAATACACTATTACAGAACATATAATTTTTAAGCGACTTTAATAAACATCAGAATAATACAGTATTACTATAGTTATTCTATAAAATCATATGGCGAACTTTCTTCTGTGCAAAAGAACGAGTGACGTCATCATAGTCAATTGACTGCATTATTTCTAACTCTATGTAAATTACTGAGAGTGAGTTGAGCCTGTTCCCTCCTATGTTAGATCTTAAGTAATATAATTATACGGGCGATAGGTTTTTTGAGTTTGGCGATTGGCGATTTTCTAATTTTTTTAGGCGATTTTATCGTTTTAAGGGCCCCCTTCCTGGCTGGGCCCCTAGGCCCGGGCCTTGTAGGCCTAGGCCGAAATCCGGCACTGTATATATCTAGTAAACTAATTAGGTTTAAATCCTTATGTTTACTTTACACGACGTACCAGGAGCTTTTGAATTTGTGTATTATTCAATTCCGTAATGTGTGTTGTAAGTATTGATCTATATGGCGTGAAACACCTTCGATCAATATTAATGATATACATACATATATATCGGCTTGTGTCTTGATAGAGACCCGCTTATAACCTTCGTCAAGTAAGAAGAACAGAAGAATTTACTGTCACAGGGAAATTACCCAGGGCAAAGGCGGAATCGACCCACCGGTACGTGCGCAGACTGCTAGCGGAGGCAGCTATCTAACCACTCGGCCACGGCACCCATTAATGATATAGTTCCGCACCTTAGTTGCACTTTACAGACGACCGGAACTTGAATAAATCGTCCGTATTGTTCTGATAATATTGATCTATCGCTCCCGAACACACCTCGATCATTTATGATATAGTTCCCGCAACCTTACTTGTTACACTTTAGGGATGGAACCGGTATTTGAAAAACCGGTTTTTCTGAAAAACTGCCATCCCTAACGTGTTCTAATTTGGTTGGCGGCGAGTATAGTCATTTTTTTGCTTGACAGTTACTCAACACTTCAATTAGTCCCCAAACAAGCATGTTTCAGGTCTTGAGTGGCAACATAAATGCTGAATAAAAAATAAATTCTTTCACGGACCTCGATTGGTAAATCAATATCACGTGAAAAACAAATCACCAGTCGGAGAGCACCGGCTGAAAGAAGAACAAGAATGAATGCTGGAAGAAATTACGTCATCTGAAACAAGTCAATACATATTTCTGTTCTTTTTTTATTCATACATACATTAAACGTTTGAAA
This sequence comes from Oedothorax gibbosus, assembly GCA_019343175.1. Lineage (NCBI taxonomy): Eukaryota > Metazoa > Arthropoda > Arachnida > Araneae > Linyphiidae > Oedothorax > Oedothorax gibbosus. The sequence goes on along the minus strand of CM033274.1, from coordinate 35,571,188 downwards.
TTGGCGCATAAAATAGGATTTTTTGAGGTCGAATGAGAATAAAATTACAAATTTTAATCGAATACTTCTCCTTTGCATCAAAAATTAATTAATATTAATTAATTAAAAAGTTTGTTGTGAAATCTAATTTTTGAAATTTTCAACACCGGTATTGCCATGAAGCAAAATGTCCGCTTGCATCCTAAAGTTTGACTATATTGCATTCCCCAATAATTCTTAAAAAATTGCTTTTTTTGCAGATATCGAACATTTTTTTACTACCTACAAAGAACAATCATAATAAAATATAAATTTATAAAGTACGTAATCCGCTTATAAGTCTGTCATTTAGATTCAGGAAAAATGTGATATAAACACAATTTAAATTTTGTTATTTTTTAATCCTAATTTAGGGTAAAAATAATAACAGAAAACCTTTTTTACAAAAGAAATCTAAAAAATCAACAAATTTTTTAACTTGGTAAATAATTTTGGACCAATAAGTGATATTTTTTAAAATCAATTTTATAAACTGAAAAAAAGATTTAATATCAATATTGTAAATATTTTTTAATATTGAAAATAATATATTGCAAAGATCTTGTCTGTTTTTGTTTTTTTATTGTATTTTGTGTATAATGTGTCCTGCCATGTAAACGTAATTCTTTTTCTGTATGAGAGTGTAGTTAAACAAACAAATAAAAAAAAGTTATCATATCTTTCCTCACCGCCAATTGAAAATTATAAATTTGAAATACTGACAGAAATAGTTAACAGAGAACAAAATATCTCAATTTTCATTAAAAACAATTATATCTGTGAACATTAAAGGAAATTTGAAGTTTATTTAATGAGGAAACTCATTAAATGAGTTATCATTAAACGAGGAAACTTTTTATAAACAAAAGTCGACAGTGAGGAGTAATTGTAATGATGCGGAAACTGAGTGGGCGTCTTGAAATTTGAATATGTTAAGAGAAGGTCCGGTCAACATATAGATAATGAATAAATAATAACAATGAATAATCTGATAACAATTTCTAAAAATAATGGTACTTGAATAAATTATATTTACTCAACCGAACTACTCGGCTTTGAAAGCGAAACCTATTTTCTTTGGTTGTTGCATGGTAACTTGTGAATTCTTTTTAAAAAAATGTTTCATGTGAAGATTTCAACACTTGAAATAATAATTGTTATTTACATTGGCTACACAACGTTTTGAATTTTTATTTCTTATGAATGAGCTAAAATATAAAACGCAAAGTGCAGATTTCAGGCATTCCTAATAACTTATACATATTATTATTATTATATTACACACAAATGCCCTTTTATTTTAAATTCTCATCGAAGGTTCCACTAACATTTAATTGTTTCAATCGATATTAACAAATGTGTAATATTTGGAAGTTATTAAGAATGATTTAATACTGCTTACAAAAAAAAATTCAGCTGTCGTAGGAGAAAGGTTTCAAAATATGCATAAATATTTTCTTTAAAATTAAATAATTTAAAATATTTTATTTTTATTTTATATTTTGTACTAGCAAATAAATACCCGTCCTCCGCACGGACTAAAAAAAAGTTGTAATCGATACAAGTATATGTACCATTTAATCCATTCTAGAATAATAAAGTTATGTTATTGTTTCCGCTTATTATAAAGTCTAAAATCATGTTACTTATACTACCTTAAAAATCCAAAATAAAAAAATACGCTATCAAAAGCACGCTTAAGAGTCATCGTAATTTCCCTCATAAACATATAAAATCTTTTAGCTCATTTGGTGCGTTTTTTGTAAGAATTCGGCGAGAAAAGAGATATAGCTACAAACACTCTTATTATACAGTTCTAGAACAATGGCCTTAGAACAACAAACCAGGTTATAAATTTTTTTTTAAAAATTATTTGACGGTTTAAGGTAAGAATTTGGCGCGTTTGGCAACGTATTTGGCGAAAAATGAAAACAAAATCATAATATGTAGCTCTAGTACGATGGCCTTGAACAACCATCATAGTTATAATTCACGGAAATAGCTTAAATATGCACATTTGCAATCAACAGAATCATCAATGAAGAAATACATCACCTAAACCCACAATAAAATCCTAGAATGGATCACTGGACGGAATTACGTCACTTGAAACACGTCAAATATTTTTCAAATAATGAATTTAGTTTCTAAAGGTAATGACAACAGAATAAAATAAAAATTTCAATTTTAAATATTTTTGTTAAAAGTTTTATTTAATTTTTTTAGCCGATGCCATCAGGAAAGTAAAAAAAATGATCGGATTTGAGCGAAAGTGATGTATTTTTTTCAGAATATTCGAATTTTCTCTAAAAATAGAACATTTTAAGCTCTGAAAGTTGAAAATCTGTAACTTAAGTATGAACTACACATTTGTGCAAAGGTTACGAGTCAAACAAATGTCTATAGTTTATGAGTCTATAAGGGACATACGCACACACAAACACACACACACAAAACTTCATTTTTATTATTATAGATATAACATCTTTTTTAAAGACTATTTTATTCCTATTTATCAAAATCTCGCTTTTAGACCATCATCTTTTTTGGACCATTTCGACCTATTTATCTAAGAGTTATTTATGGCAATCACAATTTAAAGAAGGGGGAAAAAACAATTGGGATACCAAGTTCCGTTACATTTCATATCATTAGCTTATGATGCATCATACATTAATGAAATTATGAAAATATAATGTATTTTATATCATAATACCCAAATGTTGTTTTTTTTCAAAAATGAAATTGTTGATCTTGCGATGGGAATTTTTATGGCATTTCTTTTATTGAAAGTAAATTATTAAAATTATCTCTTTTAATTGAAAACTTTATCCATTTTTACAGTTTAATTTTATTTATTCATTTTCTTGTTAATTAGTACTTAAATCGAAACAAATATAAATCTTTTAATTAAAAATATATACCCCTATAATCCCCCAAGAAATGTTTATCTCGTAATCAAAAGACAAAATTAATTGTGCAAACGAAGGGAATTATCTATAATAATAAACAAGTAGGTTTGTAACAGAATCTGCCACTTAACCCGCTTCCACACAACAGTTGTGTTTAACAGGTAAAAAAGGGCCAAACACAGCATTAATTCTATATTAAATATTTACATGCTAAATTTGGCCAGTTTCATTTATTTTATTTCGAAAATTCAATAAATATTACTTATCGTTTGCAAAAATTAATTTATATTTCAAAGAATAAATATGTAATATTCCTCGCTTTTAAATAGAATGAAAACATTTCATAATAACGTACAAAGAATCTCGTAGTTAAAAATATTTGACGTCATTTCAAACTGATCGATGTCGCAAAAATAAATTTACTTTAATTTATTGTCTAAAAGAATTAAAGTTTCTCGAGCGATTGTTGCGAATGGCAATGGGGATTTCATTCTAATAAGCTTCCTATATTTTGTAAATGAGCATTAAATTGTGCAGTTTTTTTTTTTAATAATTGAAGTACTTCGAATTCGAATTCTTTTCTGAAATTTTCAATGTATTCTAATTTCGATACGCTGAATTTTTTGACGTATCACACTTGTCCGTAGCATTTGCAGTTTGGACTATGAAAGTGGGTGACGGACAGACAGACAGATGAACTGAATAATTATAATACCTTCCACTTTTTTTGTTATAAACGTACTGTGGAAGCTAAAATGAAACTTTGCATATTCTTTATGAAAAGTTAGAATTCTTTATGCATCTTTCTTCATACATATATATAATGAACCATCAAAATAACTCTATTGTGCTATTATACAACAATCCAAATTGTATTATATCACAAAAATAAATATTTTTTCAAGAGCTTAATTTTTATTTTAAATAAATTTTCTTGTACAATTGACGATATGGCAAAATATTGAATAAAAATGGAATTTGCATGTTATTTTAATGTAGATTAAATTTTTAGTAATTTAAATTTTAAATAAACTTCTCTTCTAATTAAAATTTTTTAATGAAATTTGGGATGTAGCCTAGTCTGATTTTTTGCTTCAAAATGACATAATATCCCACTTGTTTGTGAGACTTGCGGTTCGTTCAGTGAAAGTGGGTGACAGACGGACGGACAGACAGACGGACTGAACGATTATAATACCTTCCACTTTTTACATTATAAACGTAGTGTGGAAGCTAAAAGTAGAAACTGTAACATTAACATAAACCAAACTGTAACATAAAACTACTAAAACCTTCTTTACCTTCAGTTTCAATTTGTCCCGTATGTCCGGGAAAGACAGAAAAGCTGGTTAATTCCACGTTGCTAAATAATAATCAAGTACAGATTTCTTTACTACGTTGTATAAGATAACAGAGCAATTGATTCCTAAAATTTGCATTGGCGATCCAATTGTTGCGAATGGCAATGGGGATTTCATTCTAATAAAAAAGGCTTCCTATGCTTTTTAAATGAGCATTAAATTGTGCAGTTTTTTAAATAATTGAAGTACTTCGAATTCGAATTCTTTTCTGAAAATTTCAATGTATTCTAATTTCGATGCGCTGAATTTTTTGACGTATCACACTTGTCCGTAGCATTTGTAGTTTGGGCTATGAAAGTGGGTGACGGACGGACTGACGGACGGACGGACGGACAGACGGACTGACACTCGAATTCACTCCACACCTGATACCATTACGAAAGTTCCTTCTTTATGCTAGGGTTCTTTCGTAATGAATTTCGTATAAAGGAACTTTCGTAATGGTGTGGACTGTGGAGTGAATTTACGTTAAAATGAACGACTTTTTTTGTCGTTTTTGAAGAGGGGACTATCTCTGCATTGTACTAAAGTGCAAAAAAGAATAATATGCCGCTATTTTGTGATTTTATACGGGAAAGACTGTACTTTTCATCATGAAAATCGGTCAATGTATGTCTCTAAACCTACGAATTCGTGCCAAAACTTTAAGGTGATGGACTGGTAGGTATTCTGTTCGTATTTAGAGATGTTAATTGTACATTTGAAGCAAATATGATTTGAATAAATATTTAAAGTGGCTATATTGTCTTTTTGGTGTAAAATTGAACCAATATCGTTATTAAATCTGTTTAGTTCACCGGATATCGTGTTTTTTCAATTTATCAAATTCAATTCATCAATAAATATGCAAAATTAGGCGATTATCTACTTTAAATTTGCATATTCTCGCATTTGTGTCTAAACTTTTGCATCGTACAAATTTTTATTTTATGAAAAAAAAAATTGTTATAGCAAATCAAACAATTATGTTTCAATTATAGCATTTCAAAATATTTATTTAATATGTTTAGGGGTGTTTTGTAATTCTACTATCACAATTCTAAATTTTACTGCTAAAAAACGTCATTGTCTAAACTTTTGCATCGCAGTGTAGACTCATAAATTAGACATTTGTTTGACTCGTAACTTGGCACAAATGCGTAGTTCATACTTAGAATTTAGATTATGATTTTTGAACTTTCAGGTTTCAAATTGTTCTATTTTTAGAAAAATTTCGAACTTTCTAAAAAAACTACACCACTTTGGCCCAAATCCGATAATTTTTTTACTTTCCTGATGCCATCTGCGGAAAAAATTAAATAAAACTTTTTACGAAAATGATTAAAATTGAAAATGTTTATTTTATTCTGTTGCCATTACCTTCAGAAACTAAATTCATTATTTGAAAAATAATTTACCTGTTTCAAATGACGTAATTCCGTTCAGTCTCCATTCCAGGACATTATTGTGTGTTTGGGTGATGATTTCTTCATTGAGTTGAAGGATCATCCTGCATCACATGTCAACTGCCCATCCCGGCAGGAAGAAGCACAAATCCTAAGACTTAAAGCGAACCTTAATCTCTCTCTTGCCGAAGCGAGAGCCCATTTCCGTGCTTCCAAAACAAATCGCTCATATACGGATATTGTCAAGTCCAACCATCCCCGTGCTAGTGACCTGCAAAACGCCATCAATCAGTCGGTCGAGAAAGCGATAGGTAACTCCCTTGGGGGAATCACCGCGGCGATTGCTAGTTTGGTTGAACAGCAAAAATCAACCACTGCACTACTCGTATCCATCCTAACCAAAATCAATCCCCTTCTTGAGAAAGCTGGAGGGACTTCTGCTCAGCCAACGCCTGCTACTGATCATCAATCTCTGCCTCCTAAAAAACCCAGCGCTAGCGCTACATCACCCACAAACCCCAACAAATCTAGTTCACGTTCGAACGCATCCTCTACAACCAAGAAAACTAAAGTTGAGTCTCATGCCTCGCCTGCCTTCCAGTCTTCAGTCCCAAGTGCATTACTTGCCGGAGCAAGCGAGTGGAAAATGGACACTTCATCCGCTAACAAGAAACCACCAGTCTCCGACGTGCCTCCCCTCCCTTCATTCTGTTGATTGCAAATATTCATATTTAAGCTATTTCCGTGAATTATAACTATGATGGTTGCTCAAGGCCATCGTACTAGAGCTACATATTAGGGTTTTATGCTTTCATTTTTTTTCGCCAAATACGTTGCCAAACTCGCCTAATTCTTACCTAAACGTGCCAAATGAGCAAAATGTTTTTTTTTAATAATTTATAAGCTGATTTGTTGTTCAAGGGCTATTGTGCTAGAGCTGTATAATAAGTGTGTTTGTAGCTATATCTGTTTTCTCACCAAATTCTTACAGAACGCGCCAAATGAGCTAAAAGATTTTATATGTTTATTAGAGAAATTACGATGACTTTTATGAGTGAATTTTATAGCGTATTTTTTACTTTGGATTTTTAAGGTAATACAGGGTGAGGCAAATAAAACCGGCCCCGGTCTAGAGATAGGAATACGTTGAAATGCTTGGCGAGAAAAACTCTTGAAGCCGCCTGAAAGCTTTCAAGTGGAAATAAAGGATTATTCAAGCGTGCAATGGTTTCACTTGACAAACCTGTTTTTGCATTGGTTGGATTGGATTAGCATCACATTAGAGCTACTCATGGACTATTGCATGGTCAGTTCAGATCGTAGTGCGTCAGTGTGAGTTGCGACTGTGTGAGTGCAAGTTGATCAAATCACAGGTGAAGATGAAACTCACAGTACAGCAGAGAGTTTTCATTGTAGAAAATTATATTAAAACAAATTCATGGAAAAAATGTGACCAGTTGTTTGTTCAAGAATTTAAATGTGTAAAAGGGCCTAAAGAGTGCTATGCAACAAATATTTATGAAATGGCATCAGACAGGATCTGTATTGAACAAGTCCAAAAACATTCCGAAACGGGTCTGAACACCAGATTCTGGGTCTTGCAATAAATTTAGAATGTTTTGCATTAACAAAAACAAAAAGGTCCGAATCTTTACGATAAATAACAACCGAAATAATCACTTTTTTGATCAGCTCTACAAACCTTGTTTATATTTAATTTCAACTAGCTTTTCAAATCATAGCGTAGTTGCCGGCAAATAAGTCGCCAAGCGTTTGTTTGGGCTTAATATTGAAGCGATCAATGGCTTCATGTTAGCAAACCGGTTTTTTGTATTGGTTTTTGACTTGGCAACATTTCTGTCGTATTCTTATCTCCACGTTGGGGCCGGTTTTATTTACTTCACCCTGTATAAGTAACCGGATTTTATACTTTATAATGAGTGCAAACAATAACATAAGTTTATTATCCTAGAATGGATTAAATGGTACATATACTTCGGTCGATTATAACTTTTTTTAGTCCGTGCGGAGAACGGGTATTAATTTGCTAGTACATTAATAAAATTCGGAAAATGCAATGCATTTTATGTCAATTTATGAATGGATATTTTATGAATGGATTTTCTACAAAACAAGACGTTTTTTTTATGGGAATTTATAAGGCGTTTCTTTTAGTGTAAATAAATTTACATTCATTCAACTAATTAATTTGAAAAAAACTTAGTTACTCATTCCATTTAGTCTTAAAACAAAGCAATTATAAGCCTTTTAATTAAAAATATATACACCTAATCCCCCAATGAAAATTGTATCCTAGTAAAAGCATAAAATGAATAGAGAAAATGAGAGGAAATATAATTATTTACGAAATTTTATTGACGTTTAAAAAGCCGAGGTTACATGAGTCAAAGGATAATAATAACAAGGCTATATAAATTTATCTGTTTCAGTTATTCGATAGTTAAATACGTTTTTTTTTTAAATCTTGTATAGTAATTGCACTTTATGGACACAATTCCTCTCTGGAAACAACTTATTATAGTTTAGTTAAATTTGAAAATTGTCGCACTAGAGCTACACGAGGGCTATTGGAGACGGGCGTCGTATTTTAGAACCACAGTCAAGTGACGAGCCGACACCTGAGTAGGCACCCAACGCAACCGTTAAGGGCGACATCGTACGCAGCGTTAGGACTTTGAAGGATATTTAACGTGCACTCCCTCCACAAGGGGTATTTATTATTCGTCGGACATTTTGGCTGCACGGGCCGTTTATAGGCCGGCAGTAATTTTGGCGATGCCTGGACCCGAACCTGGACCTTCCGCAAGCTAGGCAAATGCCTAACCGACTGGGCTCCCCAGCCCACTTATTATATATATATATATATATATATATATATATATATATATATATATATATATATATATATATATATATATATATATATATATATATATATATATATATATATATATATATATATATATATATTATATATATATATATATATAATATATATATATATATATATATATATATATATATATATATATATATATATATATATATATTAAGTATTAACTTTGTATTAATAATTTAAGTACCTACACACGTTTTCCAGAAGCAGAAAGCTGTTGTAAATATACGAAATTAATGTTTATTTTGACAAATAACCTCGACTTAAGATAATTACACATAATTAACGAAGACGAAAAATAATACAATGTTTATTTATTTAATAAATATGAATAAAAAACGATGCATTTAAATAAAAAAAAAAGATGAAAAGTATTTGAATTAATTTGGTGGTTATACAGAAAAAATAGTTTTTATAGCTTACTGAAGATCACGTATACTTGGTATGACCTATGAACTGTATAGTAAAAGATGCATTATTGCACTTACATCTAACTTTTAAAGTTTGAAACTATTATTATCTATAATAATAGTGACCAAGCACACAAGCCTGAAAATATATGTCTACCAACCAACCAATTAATCTATAATAATAAGAGAAAGAGTCTGTGTGTCTGTTTGTATTCGGATTGTAAAAGACCTACTTATACTGCCCTCAGAAATTCGAAATTTTTAAGATAGATTCCCTTTAATACCAACGTGTGCACCTGAGGCTTAGATTTTTCATATTTGTTCAATTTTTAGAGAAAATTCGAATTTTCTGAAAAAAATACACCACTTTCGCTCAAATCCGATCATTTTTTCTCTTTCCTGATGCCATCGGCTGAAAAAATTAAATAAAACTTTTAACGAAAACATTTAAAATTCAAACTGTTTATTTTATTCTTTTGCCATTACTTTCAGAAACTAAATTCATTATTTGAAAAATAATTGACATGTTTCAAGTGACGTAATTCCGCCGGTCTTCATTCCCGGATTTTATTGTGGGTTTATTTGATGATTTTTTCATTGATTTTTCTGTTTACTGCCATGTATGCATATTTAAGCAATAAATGTATAGTTAAGCTATTACTGAACTATGATGGTTAATAAAGGCCATCGCACTAGAGCTATTAGTGTTTAATGTCTTTATTTTTTCGCCAAATACGTTGCCAAACTCGCCAAATTATTAACTAAAATTCCCCAAATAGGCAATTTCTTTTATAAATAATTTATAAGCTGATCGGTTGTTCGAAGGTCATTGTGTTAGAGCTGTATATTGGGTGTGGGTAGCTATATCTATTTTCTCGCCAAATTATTTCCCAAAACGCGCCAAATGAGCTAAAAGGTTTTATGTATTTATGAGGGAATTGTGATGACATTTATGAGTGCATTTTATAGCGTATTTTGCATTTTGGACTTTTAGGGCAATGAAACGGGATTTTATAATTTATAACGAGCGGAAACAATAATAAGTTTATGATCCTATAACAGGGTATATGGTACACATATTTGGAATCTATTTGATATTTTTTTTTATTCCGTGCGAAGAACGGGTATAAGTTTGCTAGTGTTTAATAATTCCCAGGACTAACGTTATGATAATTTTTTTATCGTTAATACGCATACAAATATTGAGTAAAAAAATTAATTGCACTTATAATTTAAACAAACTAATTATATTTGAAATATTAATTAGTTACCTGGAGGACGGGTGGTTTGGTTGTGTGGTGGAAAACAATGTTTAAAGTAGCTGTGATGTCACCTTAGGCGTGCCCGTTCTAGTCCAAAATTGATGTTTTTTTTATTTTTGGCCATCCTTAACCCCTCCCCTTCTCCCCCCTCGTAAAAATTGTATTTAGATCACAGCGGCTCATATATAAGCTCATCACTGAACTGTGAGTTGTGACTCAAAATTATAAGACCCGTCGTCTAGTGGAGCTCTAGTGAGACGTTATAATATAACCCAAATAAAACAAAAGCTGAAAAGCCCAGTCGGAAAGGCGTTTGTCTTGTATGCTAAAGGTCAAAGGTTTGGGACCGGGCATTGTCAAATGTACTGCCGCTGCGTACGATGTCGCCCTTTACGGTTGCGTTGGGTGCCTACTCAGGTGTCGGCTCGTCATTTAAATGTGGTTCTAAAATACGACGCACGTCGCCAATAGCCCTCGTGTAGCTCTAGTGCGACGATAATTCAAACTGAACTATTTACTCTAAATTTGTTTGTATGTTAACTATGCTCCAAAGTCAAGACGCCGCCCACGATGTCGCCCTTAAAAAGACCGTTAGTTGCCTTTTCAGGTGTCATCTCCTCACTTAACTGTGGTTCTAAATCAAGAAGCCCGTCGCCCTCGGGCAGCTCTAGTGCGACGCAATATAACTCAACGCAACCAAAATAAAACAAATTTAAACAATATTCCAACACACCGATGCCAACCTAGCCCGTTTGATAGCTCTCGTGCGACGACCTCCGTTCACCCATTTTAGAACGTGACTTCAGCCACGCATCTTTACTTTACTTCCGAATACGGGATTTTCTGCATGGCTGCCAGAAAGGCGCGACTATCTTGAAAACGTGAGTCGAAGAAAGTAACGGGAAATTTGCGCCACATTCCCCTCCGATTTCGCTGGCGATTTCATAGAGTAGAGAAATACAGGAAAGTCTCAAGTGACCGGTTTTTTCACCCATTTTGGCCCCTTGAAACAATCTTGTAAAAACAACGTTTTCTTTTTCTTTTAATGGGAATAGCTTTTTGGTGCATTCTTGCTCTATTTACCAATATTTAAATAGTTTTCCCTCCCATTTCCCCAGGTTCTGTCCTCGCCTTAGTAATTCTATAAACTTAAAGTGGCGGACAAAAAAATAATAGCGCCGTAATACGACTGGTGCACGGTAAATCTGTCGTGGTTCAAAGTAATGAATCCACGTACAATGTGGCTATAAAGTTGTTTTGGTTGCCAGCTCAGGTGTCGAACTCGTCCCTGGACAGCAATTTAAAATCAAGTTGCCCGCGTCACCCCTTAGAGGTTTTTCTTGGTGAGGCAACATTACGTTTTGCCTACCTTTACAAATCAATTTAACTGAAGCTTTTTATTTTTAGACACTGAAGAATAGTTTCTAAAACTAAATCAATTTAAATTGACTAATTTGAATAAAGACTCGAAAAGAGATTTTTAATTTTCATAGGACTTAGGACGACCCTAGCCCTAAAGCTATTCTAAAATCGTATTTTCAATACGGATCAACACATTGTACAAATCCTCAACAAAATATCCAATAACGATCAAATCCCTATTGTATGTCAAATTTCTAACGATCAATGCGCACGTCCATTGTTTTTGACATACGAATTCGGACAAAACGCTATCAATGACCCCGTAAACGGATGCATTTGGCGATGCCAATTGGCGATCCTTATCAGCTAAAGCAGCCCTTCAGAAGTAGCGAGGTATGTTCGGTTTTTATAAAAACACCGGTTCTTTTATTTCCAGTTTTAACTGATGAAGGTGAAACCGTCACTAAAAAGGGTTCTATTTTTTATTGTTCATAGAATCAGGACCCAACTTAAAACTTTTAAACTAGGGCAAAGCAAGTTTGGAGCCGCTAACACCATGCATTAATATATCTATGAACATGTTTTTTTTTGCATTTTACATTTATACAAATAATTAATCTTCAACAATTATCTTAAAAACGCTTGTAAACTTGTATATTTTACTTAATTTTTTTTTTAAAAATTTAAATACAAACATGAGATATTTTGCAAACATGCATAATTTTTATGCACATGGTCAGGTCATAATTTTATTCATAAAAATAACAAGGGATATAATCAGTTTAGTACCCCGCTTTTGAATAATATGACTCTTGGTTCAATTAGGTATTATATTTGATTAGTATTTTTTTGTGGCAACTAATTTCGGAAAATATTTACCTCAATATTATTCTTTTTTATGCAAATTTGGGGGCCTTGGGCTTCCCGTTTGTCCTGTCGGAAATCAGGCTCTGCATAGAATAGCACATATCAGTAAGTTTCTAAAAAAATTATCTATCATTTTAATGGAAAGACCAGGGAAACACTTAAAAAAAGTGTTTAAAAAATTTGGTCCCGGGTCTCGGTTCTAAAACAAAAACCGGATCTCCGATTCTAACCGACTCAGCCAAATAAGCGGCTTTAACCGGTTTAACCGACACCAGGTTTTTCGGTTTAACTCTTTCCGGTTTTCCATCCCTAGAAGCGGCAGTTTAAATGAAATGGTGCTTTCGAAAAGCACGGTCACTTGTTCTTCCGTCTTGTGCGTGTGCTGCTGAAAGCGATTTGTTCCATAGATGGTTTTCTTCAATTGGACCGTGAAGTGAATCTGTGAACTCTTATTCTTAGGATTTCCAGCAGCCGCTATATTGGAATTTGCGTTGACAGGTCAGGCATTTCTGGAATTATTCTTAAAATCATTGTAGTTATTAATATTTTTTTATAATATCGTGCAAAAAAACCTAATTTTTTCAAATTAATAATCGTGGCAAAAGTGATGCTTTTAACGACATCGTGTTTCAAAGTTACTTTAACGCACTAGTGTGACAAAGTAAATAAGAGCATCTGATTGGTGTAAAATTCTTTATTTGAACGTGATTCTTTATTTGGCGCTTTATTTCCAATGCCAATCTAAGAAATACTTTTTGCACGTGATTTTAAAATCATTAATATAAATAATCACCTTCGAATCATTTGAACGTGATAATAAAATAATTAATAAGCCAATCAATAAATGCCAATTTAATAAATTTTTTGCACGTTATTTTAAAAAAGTGTATGACAACACGTTGAAAATAGCCTTTTTTAAACTCGTGAATTTATTAATAATTTATTCAACTCATTTAAAAAAGCCTTACTTTTCACACTAGTTGCATAAATAACTAGTTTTAATTCTTTTTTTGTGTGTCTGGTTGAGTCCCAAAGTATTAACAAAATTTCGCCTAGAATACCGTTCCTCGTAAAATTAAATAACAAAGAAAGCAATTAAACTTAAAAACAAATATTACCTTTGCAGCAGCTTTTAATAGAAGCTAGAAAATTACTTTCATGTCTTAGAAGTCAATCTTGAATCTGAAGAAGAGGTGCTAATACCAGCCTGTAGAATTTCTCAAAATTGGGAATAACATGAATGGTCGCGTATTTAACTTGTAATGTTGGCATCGCCCAATACTCTCCCATTTGAATATACTAATTTTAGATAAGAAAAGTTATAAAAAAAATATTCTGTTACGATCAGGGCCTGTTCTTCCATAAGGCCCGTTAGGACCGGGCATAGGGCCCCCAAATTTTAGGGGCCCCTTAATTTCAGTTTATATTACGTTAAATGCTGTAAATCCCCAAAATATCAGCAAACTAAAAAAAATAATCTGATATTCCACTTTGTTTTTTGCTCAATTTTGACTGAGAAATTGACCTAACGTGATTGTTTTGATCAATGTTTATAAGGTAGCCTATAAAAATTGTAGCACAAATTTGATACATAGGTCATATAGCACCATCATTACTTGAAATCATACATAACATTTTCCGTAAAGGGGCCCCCAAAATAGGTTGTGCCTATGGTCCTAGATTTCATAGAACAGGACCTGGTTACGATTCAAAGCATTTGATTGAATACGACAAAACCGATTGCTGTCTTTACACTTTAGTATCTTAATTTTGGTATTTATAATCGTACTATAGGGCTGGGCTGGGGAGCCCAAACGCACGTGCCTTGCATGCGAAAGGTCCCAGGTTCGTGTCCGGGCATTGCCGAAATAACTGCCGACCTATAAACGGTCTGTGCAGCCAGAGGTGCCGAACCCCCCAGAGCTAACGACGCACCCCCCCCCTAGAAAATTATTACCCCCTCCCCCTAAAAAAGAAAAAACGGTGAGGATTTTTTATTTATATGCACTAATGGGAGTACCGGTAAATTTTAATTTCACGGTACTGCTTGGCGCGGCTCCAGAAACAACAACAACTTGGCGAAACTCGCGTGTTTCCGCATTGCCAGATTCCTTTCCGCCGATGCAGTAACCCTAGTTACTTTTGAAAAAAAACCAGACTCAGGGTTTTGGTTTGCTTTGGGCAACACAAAACAAACTTTACACTACACAATGGGCTAGTAGTGGCAATCCAGTTTAGTTTTCGTTTGAATTTTCGTAGGACTAGAGCTACACGAGTGGCAATCCAGTTTAGTTTAGTTTGAATTATCGTCGCACTAGAGCTACACGAGTGGCAATCCAGTTTAGTTTAGTTTGAATTATTGTCGCACTAGAGCTACACGAATGAGTGGCAATCCAGTACGCACGCGTTTGGGGGTACGGGCAATTATTTTTTTCCCTAAAAAAACATCAGTATCCAACATGGGGCAGTATTATAGGTCCCATTGAAAGCCTAAATACTCGTTTGGGGCCCCGGGCAATTTTTTTTCTCTAAAAAACGTCAGTATCCAACATGGAGCAGTATTGTCGGGCCCATTGAAAGCCTAAATATTGGTTTGGGACCCCGGCTGTTTTGTTTTACGAAGCAAAACAAAAAATTTAAACTAAAAAAATTTAGTTTTATTCTTTCAAAACTGAATGATAGCTAGCTGTCCAGCCATTTTCAAACCGATAAAAAATTCAGAATTTTAATACGCCACCATCCATAATATCGGATGTTCAAAAACCAAACGTAATGACGATAGAACAAAAGAAATTTAATAGAATAAAAATAATTCCGTGCGCACAACATCGGCGCAACCTAAATACCGCGCAAGTGTTATCAGCGCCGGCGATTGGTCAAAAACTAATTTAGAACAAATAAATCCCACGCGCCTAACATCCCGCGCAAGTATAACCAGCGCCACCTAGCCACAACAAAGACGCCACAACGCATTTCACCAGAAAATGCCGCATCACCAAAAAATAATTGTTTATCGCTTCCTACAAAAGCGCCAAATCCCTTGGCGACAGAAGTACCGTCAAATTAAAATTAACCGGAGTACCTAACCAAAGTAGCCTCTAACTACATCTTACGGTGTATATGGAAAACCTTATAGTAAAATGATATTTCAAGTACCATCAAATGGGGTAACTTAACTTTATCCCAAGAATTAAAACCCTAGTACTGACTTTCTTCTTAAATATTTTTCTACTGATAGGTCAAAGCAGAGTTGCCTCTAATCGAAAAAGGGAAGCACCTTTTGGAATATCTTTTATAATACGGAATTACAAGCTATTTTTAATTTTCCTTTAAAAAGGTTTTCTTTATAGCCAAAGCTATCGGAATCTAAATAATTGGTAAAAATTCCGCTCAAAATTTTATGTAATTATATTATTTTTTAAAACAATAAAAATAGCCGGACACGTGATCCAATCAAAAAACGGCTTCCAATTCATTCCCTCAATTCTTAATGCATAAAAAAAAGTTTATATTGGTATAGCTTTTTATTTAATACAACACATTTGACATTATCAAACACATCAGAATATTTTATAATGTTTACAGAGATTGTTTCACTTAAAAAAACCTAAAATTTAAAAAATTAAAGTTAAATATAACAAAATTCTTACCGTGAAACTCGGAATTGCACTATTTAATTATATTCAATTACCCAGACCCGTCACATTTGAGACAAGCGACAAGTATTTTCCTACTGATTCTAAAGCAATCATTTAGTTATTTTGGCTTCGAGTCTAATTTGGCGGGAAAAAGTCAAAAATATTATCCGAAGGTCATTAATTCGTAAAAATGTTATACAAAGTTAAGTTCGAAAGATTTATGAACCAGCTGCAAAATATGGCGGTAATATCTCATTAATTCCATTGGCAAACTATAATGCGAACGTCATCAATTAACCGAAATGTTTTATAAACTGCGTGAGATTTATGAGTGTTTACACTTGTTACAGTGATCGGATTGTTTATTGGAAATAATTGTCAGAAATCGTATCGTCTGGGACGCCACGAACATAATTATAAGTCCTTTTTCCTGGTGTTGCTTTGAATTTGGTACCATCCCATTTTTGAAGGCAAAATATAAAATTTGTAGCCACTTGATTTCTTGCCACTTTGTGTTTTATTTTAATCAATAAAAATGCAGGTTCAAGTCTGAGCCTCCCCCCCCCCGTTTGCGTCGTCTGGGGAGGCAGATAATATAAGAATAAGATTGCTGAGTTTTTTACAAGATGCTGTTATTAATATTTTATTAAAAAATTCACCCTCTCCAAATTTACGACGCGTCGCGTCGTTGCCCCCCCTTGAGGCACCCTTGTGCAGCTAAAAGTCCAAGAAAAATCCCCGTGGAGAGTAAGTGCACGTTTAATATGCTCCCAAGTCCCGACGACGCGTACGATGTCACCTGTCACACTTTTAAAAAAAAGTTGCGTGGGGTGCCTACTCGGGTGTCGGCTCGTCACTTGACTGTGGTTCTAAACTATGACGTCCGTCGACAATAGCTCTTGTGTAGCTCTAGTGCGACGATAATTCAACAAAAAATCACAATATTATATAAATAGTTGTATGTTGATAACTTAGTTAACTTCATATTTAAATTTAAAATATAGAAATTATGTACCTGATTAGTTAGTTACGCGATTGCGCACACCAGATTTCCTATGAACGGAAAATGCAGAGCCAAATCTCCACCAAAAATACTCAGATTACACTGGGACACGTCCACGTCCTCATTAAATCTGTAGAGTTCAAATTCTGAGCAACGTACGATGTCACTGTCACTATAAGGTTACGTTAGGTGCCATCCCATGTGTCGGCTTCAATTGATCGCTGTTCTAGATCAAGAGGACTATCGCCAATAGCCCTCGTGTAGCTCTAGCGGGGCGTTAAAAAACAAAACCTGGTTATTAATTAAACCTTTTTTCCAATTTTTTTTCTTGACACTTAAACACCTTTTATGCCGTAGATACTTTCTCCGAGAAATCTATGTAGTGTATACATTCTCTAAGAATTTGGTGGGACACGGACTAATTCAAAAATAGGACAGATAGTAAATAACCACCCTCGTATCTCTAGTCCGACTTTTCGACCAAACTAAGCAATTTAAGGCCTAAAATAACTAAAATGTAATATTGAAAACTGTTTTAGTTTCCTTGAATACCCGCCGAAACATTTTAAATACATACTTGATCACAAGTTTTATTCTTTGAAACATAAATTATATATATTTAGTTGTAATTGACAGCTTAGTTACTTCGATTACTAAATAATTCTACAAGTATAAAAACACTGCAATATCTTTCAACTTATTAATATTATAGCTCAAAATGGTTTATTTTTTTTAAAAAAAAGTTAGTACTGTTTCCTCCAAAACTTTCTTCTCTTGCTCTCTTTCTGGATTCAATACGTCGAGAGATTTAGTGGTTGAGTCGGTATGATGCTTCTCTTGTAATTTGAAGATTGCAGGTTAGAATAACTGCCGACTCAAAACCTTTTCTCAATTGTAAGAAGTACGAATATTTGACGGCACAAAACCGTATTTAATCTGAAATTTGCTGCATTTAATACAGTTTACGTCTTCTAAGCTGCCAGTTTAAAACCGTACATTTTGCAACGGTTTATAATATATGCCAGGTGGACTGTTATCAGAGCTAACGGATCTCAAAAAATAGTTTCGGCTTCAGTAAAAGGACTGAGCCGAATGTGTTAAAACTAAAAGTGCATCATTTTGCTCCACGTCTTTAGCTTTATAAAGTTCCAAATAAACGTTGATGAATCGTTAACCCCTTCATAATAACTCCCGTAAAAATAACGGGTGAGATTTCGCCCTATTTCTCGCCCCGTGATATTTTCGGACCGGGCTGTTCAGTATAGTAACTCAACAATGACACTAAAAATAACTTAAAACCACCAATTAAAACGCCAATAAGATTAACTTTTTTTTAAATTACAAGCCAAATGAAAAACTAAAAATGAATACATACATTGCCCATACATATTTTTTATACTATAATTTTCAGGGATAAAAAAAATATATCTTATGACCGTTTTGTTAAATTATCCGATTGTTAAGGAGTTAAAATAGTTAAAAAGCAGCTCCAAAGTTGGACTAGACAAATATAGTTGTCTCCTGGTGTCTGGGACATAACCCGACAGCCGAAACCCCGATAGTCCACAATGCCGACAGCAAGAATGACTAGAATATTAATGCAAAAATTAATAATTAACTAAGCACAACGGCAATAACTTTTGATTTGTCGGGAATTCGACCCAATCGGTAATTCGTCTCTGTCGGCATTATTTCTCTGTCGGAATTATGTCCTGTAAGGATTATGTCCTGTCAGGCTTATGTCCGGAACCGGTCTCCAGACAGCTGGAATCAGTCGCGTTTTCTTAATATTGATCATTCCATCCAGTACATATTGTCGATCTTTTAAATTTGACTATTTTTTTTTGCAGTGCAGAAACGATGACCAAACGTATCTGCATCGTGGGAGGCGGTGCCAGCGGCCTAACAGCCATCAAAGCCTGTCTGGAGCAAAACCTCGAACCAGTGTGCTACGAGTGGACCAATCACCTAGGCGGCCTATGGAGGTACAGGGAGGACGATGTCCACGGACTAGGGTCCGTCATGAGGTCCACCATCATCAACAGCAGCAAGGAAGTCAGCGCCTTCAGCGATTTCCCGCCACCCAAGGAATATCCGAACTACATGCACAATTCGAAGATGATCAGATATATCGAGATGTACGCCAAAAAGTTCGATCTTGTCAGGTGAGAATATTTAAACATCTGTTTATTATAAGAATGTCTTATTTCTATGGGCATAGTAAGAACTAGTATGTTTGGATTAGGGTTAGAGCATCTATATATATATAATACTCTTATACAGCACCCAAATTTCCTTATATTTCTATCTCTGGAATGGCAACAATCGAAATGAACAAAAATACTACTAATTTCAAAATGGCCGACTGAAAACAACAAAAGTGTTTGAAACAACAACTTTAGGATAGAATCAGTAAGTTTAAATTTAAACATGCATAATATTAGGGACGTTTAAAGTTGGAAAATTTAAATTATAGTATCTATCGACTGCACTACCAACAGCTAGACTGAACTACCAACAGGGGTTGGCGAGCGATAGCGAGAAGGGGGCGTGCCCCCTAGTACTATAGAATTAGCAACCATAAAGTTATTGGTGAGAGTATAGTATACCGACTTTATTCTCAATTCCATTGTACGACTGAAAAGATGCTACATTTTATTTTTGTAGTTTGTACAGCTAAAAGAAAATCCTAACACACTAGAGGAACACTCGCTCCAAATTGTACTAATCGTTCTTCTATTTACAGCAATCTACACTTGACCGTTGTGTCAAAATAAAATTCGTCAGCTACTGGACTTCTGGTATAACGTTAAGTCAAACCAAATCTTTTAAGTTTATTTTTATGCACTTAAAAACATGGCAGCTCAAAATTGTATACTGCCCGTCGTCTATAGCCCTAGGAGGTCCTAGTGCGAAGTTAATTCTACCAAATTCAATAAAGTAGCCTCCACGTCCAGCATGTCTCAACCCTATACCTATACCCACAGCAAACAGAACTTTAAGACCATAGAAGCTCTCCGTGACGACACGCTTTCGGGTAGTTGACTGTTCTGAAGTTAGTTTACGAAACTTGTTTGGATCCTGATAGTATGGCTAAGTCGTGCGAGCCGGTTTCTTTCTTCCGACAATTTGAACCGGACTGAAAGCGTGGCGTCACGGAGAGCTTCTCCGACCGTATAATTTTTGTTGGTCGAGCCCTTCTCTATATTGTCTCAATCAAAAACATCAACTGTGAATATTTAGTATTTTCTTATATTCATATTATTTCCACTATATTATTCCAAACAATTTTCCCATCTCCAACGCTCTCCCAACTAGTTTGGCACGCAGAAATACCCCAAACCCACGAACAATTGAAATGCCTCTTTGGTTGCAGTCTAATTCACTTTCCGCAATTAAATACGGAAATAAAACTTTACTTAAAACAGTATATTTTTACAGAAGAAAGCTTGATACCAATGTACAGATAATTCTGATTTTTCTGTATCATTATTTTTATGTCAGATACAT
Source organism: Oedothorax gibbosus (assembly GCA_019343175.1). NCBI lineage: Eukaryota > Metazoa > Arthropoda > Arachnida > Araneae > Linyphiidae > Oedothorax > Oedothorax gibbosus. The sequence goes on along the minus strand of CM033274.1, from coordinate 35,550,543 downwards.
TCTAATTTTTCTCGATACTCAATTTTTCTGTCGATACATTCTAATTTTGTCGATAATTCTAATTTTTCTGTCGATACATTAATTTTTCTGTCGATACATTCTAATTTTTCTGTCGATACATTCTAATTTTCTGTCAATTTACTATTTTTCTGTAAAATTAAGCTTTTTTTAGTGTATGTATTCAAACAAAACTCCTTCCCATCCCTCCAGACACATCATCTTCGAGCACGAAGTCCAGAAAATCGAGCAATCCCCGGACTACGACGAGACCGGACGTTGGGTGGTCACAGTCCAGAAAGTCGGTGACCTGGACCCCAAAAGCGAGACCTTCGACGGCGTGATGGTGTGTGCCGGACACCACGTGTTCCCGATTATCCCGAAATTTCCCGGACAGGACTCTTTCAAAGGAAGGATTATCCACACGCACTCGTACAAGAAACCGAATGGATACGACGATAAAAAGGTCTTGGTGGTCGGGGTCGGGAATTCCGGCGGGGATGTGGCTGTGGAGCTTAGCAATATCGCGTCGCAGGTGAGTTTTATTTCTTTTAATTACCTAATAAGAATATAAAGTAATGTAGGTCATTCTATATTGCTATGGTTGCGAAAATCCGAAATGGAGATTGTGTTTTCTACACTTTTTGGAGGGTGCTAATTCTAAAAGTTGTTTTGAACATTGGTCTGTCTGAAATCAATCTACAGCTCTAACTAAAAGAGCTACGAACTTCCAATTTAGTTAAGAAGCTCCAATAAGTTTGTAGTACCCGTCAGAAGGTTTTTGACATCTGCAAAGGTAGCTGCTATAAAACTTTCTAGGCATTAAAGTTGTTTCTGAAAAAAACACAATAACATTGTGCCAATTTTTAACAGAATTCTAGTATATCAAGTATTTATTGGGTGGTTAATTGAAATTGTGTAGAGTTTCACACCATTAGTTTTTCGTAGTTTTTATCTTTATTTCATGGCTGCCAGTTGAGAAAATTTTAGCTATTAATGGGGTTGTTTCACGGAGGTTCTGGCAATAGCTCTGCGGTTTTGTTTTCATGTCTCTCGAATTACTGTTTTGGTATTCGGGAGTGAGTTTTCGAAGAGAATATTTTAGTTGTTAATTTTTTAAAATTCCAACTTCTTTCAATGCAAGTTTTCCTTGATAAATGATTAAAATAACCAACAGCCCAGCAAGAAGTTGCAATTTAAAAAAATAACAACTTAAATAACTTATTCTTAGAAAATTCAATTTCGAATATCAACAAAAGTAATTCGAGAGACATGAAAACAAAACCGCAGAGCTATTGCCAAATCCTCCGTGAAACAACCCCATTTGTTCAACAATGAACATTCTAAATTTTTAATTCGATAATTAGCTAGAAAATGTGCCTTACAAAAATAAGATTTCAGCTAAATATGTCAAAATAAACAATAAAAATAAGACAAATGAATACTATATAGTACTGAACAATTTATGTAGGCAAATCAAGTTACACGAATAATGAATTTTAAAAACCTGTTCACGTTTTTATTTTGTAAGGAAGGGGGCGTCCATAAATTACGTGTCCCAATTTTGATTTTTGATCCCCTCCCCCCCCCACCACCTGGTGACATTTGGCTCGACCCACATCGTAATCTCACGTGAAATGTTTCGAAATTAGTATTTTTGAGAAAGATTTGATTTGGACGTCTGGCGGAATATTTTCTGCCGTAAACAAAGAAGGCTTGAGCTTGTCTGTGAGGCTCTACTCAGCTCACACGCTCCATTACGTGATTTTAAAGGAAATATTACGCGATATTTGACGACCCCCCCCCCCCCCTCCAAGTGATACTTGGTGATTTTCGGCTCGACCCCCTAAGGAAGTCACGAAATTTATGGACGCCCCCGCACTCAGAAATGAGTTGTCAATGTGTAAATCTTAGCTGAAAAAAAATGGGTACATTGCTTTTAGCAACAAAGTTAAATGCATATAAGCTATTAAATCCTTTATTATCCCTCGATTTTTTTAAAAAGAAATTTCTCTTTGAAGTATCTAATTAGTAAAAAAAGTCGGTTTGTTACAGAATCTGTCGCTTAAGCCGCTTCCACACAATATTTGTGCTCAACAAAAAACGCACTATTTATGCACCACAGAAAGAAATTCGCCAAACAGGGCCTTTAGCTAATAATTTATTTCGAATTCAAACTTTTAAACGCCAAAATAAACGATATTCATTAATCTTCTGTCGCAAATTAATAATTACTCATTATCGTTTGCTAAATTTGTTTGAAATTCTAATAATAATGATGGAATTCTTCCTTAAATAAATCTTTTAGTTGCCACAATTTCCCAATGTTCATTAACTTTCTTTCGAAAAAGAGAAGAATAAATAATTTGTAAAATTTATGCTTTAAAAATAAAAGCGAACTTTTGCATATTTTTTTCAAAGTTAGAATTCGCTATGCATCTTTCCTCTTGCATATATATTAAACTATCAAAAGAACTCTATTGTGATGACATCAATCCAAACTGAATCATATCACATAAATATTTTTTCAAGAGTTTTATTTTTATTTTAAAGTTTCTCGTACGTTTGACGAAATGGCAACAGTGAAAATATTGAATGAAAATGGAATTTCAATGTAGATTAATTCAATGTAGATTAAATTTTTAGTTATTTAAATTTTAAATAAACTTCTAATTAAAATTTTTTAATGAAATTCGGGATGTAACTTAGCCTAATTTTTTGCTTCAAAATGACTTATCCCACTTGTTTGTGCGACTTGCTTTTCGTTCTGTGAAAGTGGGTGACGGGCGGACTGAACGATTATATTACCTTCTACTTTTTACGTTATAAACGTAGTGTGGAAGCTAAAAATTACTTCAGCGTTGTTACGCGGTCTGTGACTGATGGCATGCTTATTTCCAACCACTTTTGATAAATTTGACGGACTAAATTTTCAAGGAATTGATAATCCACAACAGGGGTGAATTTATATTTTTAGAGCTTCAAAGAAAGCTGTCATATTCAAGAAAATACCTAAATTTCAAATAGGAATTTTCTGTAAGGGTACGTAAAGTATCCGTCAGTTTTCAGTTGCGCAATAATTTATGATCCATTTTAATGATCCTCTGCATGAAGTATGCTATTGTGTGTAATGAACTAGCATTAACCACACAGATCTGACTCCAAACATTAATTTAATTGCAGTCCATAAATTTATGTTATAAAAGAACTTTCAACGGATTCCTTAAACAACTTTTTTGCAATAGAACGCTGACACCCAATACCGAAACAGTTATTTCAATTGTCCAGTTCCTTACAAACATCTTATTAAGACCAATTCTTAAAATCCCAATAAAACCCTAAAACGAGTTTCGCAAGGATTCATCCCTGATGTAGTTGGAATGCAAGTGAAAAAAAATACGAAGTTTAAAAATTCCTCTTGTTACAAACAATAAGTCTTTTAGAGACAACATTCCACTAATCCTAATGAAACTCTTAACATAAGTGAAAAATTTTACAACTCGTGTTGGTGTAAAATTTCGCAAGGGCCACATCACATGAGATATGTAATTGAAAAGAATGTAAGTGAAAAATTCTCGACCCGACGCAAGAGATCCGGAGTATGTTGACCCACTTTTCGTGACTAGAAAAGAAATTGACCCATGTTAAAAAGTGCTGCTGGATTTAATGGTCAGGATACATCTCGCTAGCCAGAGGCCGTTTATGTATAAGTGACATAACCCAGTTTGTAGAACTGAATCGTCGATGTATTGGAGAGTGGATGTTTTTAAAATTAATGGTATGGACATGTTTTCGTCGTGAATGGCAATGGTCCCAGCTGTATTGTTTTCATTTTTGGTCCTTCTGGAAATACAGTCCCTGGACGAATTATTAGACGCGCTGCAAGATTTCATGTAAAATATTAATTACCGGGTGATATTGTACCATTTTATTATTATTTTAAATTTGTTTTTTATTTTTATATTATCCAATCAATTACCGATTTATTTGACATAAATAAAACAGCATTAATTTAGAAAAGCATAAGTTTATTAAGTTTTAGAGAAAAGTGAAATTAATGTTAGTAAAAAACAATATTTAGTTGAGACACCTTTAGCCGCTATCAAAGCTTTAATTCTCCGCGGCATGCTATCAATGCAAGACTGTACTGTCTTCTGCATTTGAGGATGATTCCACACATAAATCCTCTTATAATAAATAATTAATATAAATTAATCAATCATAATTAATCATAATTATCTTAAAATAAATACAAATATGTAGTCTACAACAATTGTTTTAAATAAAAATCAATAATATTGTAGTTTAAATAATATACCATTATTGCATAAAAACTCATACATAAGAAACATAAAATTACTAAAAAAATACAGTGCGTCTAATAATTTGTCCAGGGACTGTACATTTGTTTTAGTCAAAACAATATTTTCTTACTTTGCTGAAACGAATGTTTAAAAAAACTTGTTTCAGTAGAACTAAAGCTTTCTCTGTTCGCGAATCACGTTAAATTGAATATCATCTAAACCGAAGTTTGCCCACAACATTCACGTTTTCCGTCATTCTTTGCAAACTTGAAATTTAACGGCATTAAAACCGATAAAGTTAAATAAATAGCAAGAATAGAAACAAGTTGCACGTAAAGAACTCTAAAATAGAACACATCAAACAAAACAAACGCTCATTTTGAGAGTGAAATTGTAACCAATAGCTTTGCATTAAATGCAAAAATGAAAACATTAGTTACATCATCTGAAACAACCTCATTAAACTATTGTGTATTCTTTCTCGCCGCATATTTTTTTATCCAAATTGGTTCAAAAATTTGATTAACTTTATTCCCTCTACATGCATTTTGAAATTAAAACTTAACCTATAAACGGCCTGTACAATGTCAAAAAATGTCCAACGAAAAATGCACCGTATAGAGGGAGTGCACGTTAAATATGCTCCAAAGTCCCGACATTGCACTATGTCGCTTCTAAAAAGTTGCGTTGGGTGCCTACTCAGGAGTCGGCTCGGCACCGGACTGAGGTTTTAACTTATGACACAAATAGCCCTCGTGTAGCTCTAGTGCGACGATAATTCAATCTAACCTTGAAGACTTGAAATACGCAGTACAACTTAAAAGTTAACACCTTCCTTACCAAATAAATACGTTAATGATATTCACAAAAGCCTCGTTAATGAATTTCTCAAAGAATTTGCATGAGTATTGCTAAAAAAAATTCAAATTTTCCACTTTTCACAGTTTGGTGTAATCGGAATAAATCGTAAGTTTGTTGCTTGGGAGACTTTTGAGCAATTAACCTTGGAAATCACAGCCGGTTCGAATGATTTCTTTAATTGGCATTTAAAGTCGAGTCTATCTGGTATAGATTTTCCATGTTTCACATGGAATTCAATGTCTTTTGGAAAATCAATGTTTTGCATTTTTTGTTCTTATGAAGGTTCTAAATGCGTAGAAGGGAACGAAAGAAAAAGTTTTAATGAGCAGTTACTTTCAAATTTACAATAATTGTCTCAAGGTCTACTTCACAAAATGTCCGACTGAGCAATGCAGAAATTATTTCAATTTATTCTGCGTTTAACGCAGTGGGGGCGATGAAGAAATTGTAGAAAATGATTTGAGCTAAAGAAAATGTAGAACTTCTAATCTTTTAAAAGCGTCAAACTAGGTGTGAAATCGTTCCTTTTGAGTGATTATTGATGATTTAATAACATTACGTCCTTTACTAAAATGCTGAGTGCTCAAGCCTGACGTGAAGCATACCAGTTTTTTTTTATTATGAAAAAATAACGACCTTCGAAAACGAGACTACTTGCAGAACCATAGAAATGTACCAAAGGAGTTTTTTTTTAATTTCTACTCTTTAAAAGGGTCTCGCGATGACTCAAAAAAAACCTATGAAATTTAATAGTTTAAAATTAAACTATTTTTAACGATTTTTCGTGTTCTTCAGTCTGACGTAATCAGACTAGATCAGTGAATACGTTTACTTGAAGAAAATTAGAGAAAGGGGAGAAGAGAGGGTCTTTTTTAAAAAAGATATTTAAATAGTAAAGTTTGAATTGATTTTTAACCTAAGAAATACAAACCTATCCTTAACTTTAAACTACAAACCGGGATAAATAACCTATGATTTTTGGATTGTAAAATCGTACTTAAGCGGCAATTTCGGGAAAATTTAATTTTATTATAGTTTAGTTTGTGAAAAATTGATTTAAATAGTAGTTGACAATGTCACTGACCAGCTTAGGAACACAGTTCAAAGTTTACATGAGAGTAAATATCTATTTCGGTGGGTTGTTCTAGAGTTAAATAAAAAGGCGCCAAACACAGCATTAATTCTATATTTAAACATTTTGCATGCTAAATTGGCTAGTTTCATTTATTTTTTTCGAAAATTCAATAATATTACTTATCGTTTGCAAAAATTATATTTATATTTCAAAGAATAAATATGTAATATTCCTCGCTTTTAAATAGAATGAAAACTTTTCATATCAACTAAAAAGAATCTCGTAGTGAAATATATTTGATGTCATTTCAAACTCATCGATGTCGCAAAAAAATTATTTTAATTTATTGTCTAAAAGAAAAAGTCTCGAGCGATTGTTGCGAATGGCAATGGTGATTTAATTCTAATAAAAATGGCTTTCTATGCTTTTTAAATGAGCATTAAATTTTGCAGTTTTTTTTAAATAATTGAAGTACTTCGAATTCTCTTTCTGACATTTTCAATGTATTCTAATTTCGATGCGCTGATTTTTTTGACGTATCGCACTTGTCCGTAGCATTTGTAGTGTGGGCTATGAAAGTGGGTGACGGACAGACAGACGGACTGAACGATTATAATACCTTCCATTTTTTACGTTATAAACGTAGTGTGGAAGCTAAAATATATCCTTTGAAAATTTTAGTAGTACATTAATTTAAACTTTCAACATTTGTTTGGCAAAATGTCTCATAAATTTACTTCTGGAAAACTTGCTGGTATTTTTGCAAGACCTCTGAAATCTGCTCGACCAACTTGCTACGCCATTTTTTATGCAATAAATCAGTTGCTTCGGTATAGGTATTTTTTTTGGAAATCTTTTCTAGTTTAAGAAGTTTTAAGGGGAGTCAGATGGTTCTATCTCGCCCATTTTAATTTACCTAATTTTAGGAACATTTTTCTCGGGAACTATATGAGATAATTATAAACTTTTTTATATTTTGCTCCTTACACTCTTAAAACAAACGAGCGGTTTTAACTCAGTCTGAGTTAATTTCCACTCCTTTCCGGTGCCGAAAATGCACTTCTCCTATAGGAGTGAATTTCACTCTCTTGTTTTAAGAGTGTACGTATAGCTCTTTGATTTAAACTGTGGATATTATTCAAAATATTAAAAAATACTTTCACAGTGATTTTTTTAAAAATATGTATTTAAAAAATCAAAAAAATCAGATTTAATGTTATATAATTGTTTTTTGAGAAGACTCTTAAAATTCCTCAGTTTAAATCAAAGAGCTATTAATGGGGAAGAAATAACAAAACAAAATGTTTATCTTTTATAGTTCCTGAGAAATGTTCCTAACTGTTGAAAAACCTTATATTTTAGGAAACGCAAAAGAAAAGTATGGTTTGGGTAAGAACTGATATTAAGAGTTTCTCAAAAATGCTTATAAAAAGAAAACCACTAAACAGAAATCGATAATATTGGTCTTAAATTAAAGCTAAAAATAAGCAAAATAAAACAAGAAAAAACAAAAATCGACATTTTTACCCAAACACCCATCCGACCCCCCTTAAGTTTTCATGGAAGAGTTAGTATTTTTTAAAAAAATGTAGAATTCCCTTCACACAACTTCACTTTACAAAGGTCCACCTAAGTGGACTTCTGCAGCCAAGAGTACATACTTTCATATGTTACTCAATTCAAAGGTATTGAGCCGTGACAGAAAATATTGTAAATAAGGTTCAATTAATTTCTATGCAAGATGGGATGGTAGATCCGGAAGCTAGAATGTTTGCTTTGGTTCCAGAAGGAAATGCTTCTTTGCTACATTTGGAGAAGGTATACTTTCCTCCATCGGGGCAAAAATCAATACAAAAACTATTTGCCAAGTGAAGTCAGCGATCGCTTTGTAGTAAGCCCAAATAAGCGCTCTCGGAGAACTATTTACGCCATTCTATAGTGGAGTTCGTTTTGGTTACTACATCGACTTGGCGATTTTTGAATCTCTAATAAAAACCATAATTAACAGGGCCGGATTTAAAGATTTGCCGCCTGTAGGCAACGATCGATTTGCCGCCCCTGTCGCAGAATTCTCCCCCTTTAACTAAGGGTCTTTCTATTCTTGTGATGCAGTGATTTTTAAAATGAATGCCTTCAATTAATTTGGAATCTAGATAATTTAAATAGATGTCTTTAACTAGTGGCCTTGTTTCTTATTAAATCCTCAGTAATTATAAGACTATTAAATAATTGTGTTAAGAAGTAGAACCTCCCTTGGTACGCAACGTTTCTTTTCTTGAATTCATTAATAATTTAAGGCTCATTGCGGTTTACGCATTGATGTAAATTATTTGTTTTCTTTATTATAAAGATACTAATATTTTTAAGAATATTTTTTATGCCAAAAGCCGCTTTAATTGGTCTTAAAATTCGCCGCCCCAAAAAATTCGCCGCTCTAGGCTACAGCCTACTTAGCCTATTTAGAAATCCGGCCCTGATAATTAAAACTCATTTTTCCTACCTGTGAAGAAAATTACTACCATCTTGTAAAATTCACATTTCGTACAAAATCCTACAACTGCGCAGGCAGTCATTTTTTGATTTTTAATCAACGCTTTTTCAAGAATAAAATGATGCGTTTTACGCAAAGAGTTCTATAATCTATAGTAGGGTAGAGACTGAACCTTTCAACAGCAAGATGGACCAACTCGGAAACAATATAGGGTGGCATGTTGGGCCCGATGGCCGAGTGGTTTGGATCGCAGGCCATAACGCTAGCAGTCCGCGCGCTGTAAAGGGTGCGGGTTCGATTCCCGCCTTCGCCCTGGGTGTACTTCCTTTCTCAGTATCAAAATTATAAATTAACTAGCACTTTTGCTCGGGCTCCGTAGTGAGCCATGGCTGCCGATGGCAGCTCAATACGAGTCGTTCCTCTACCCTACTATAGAACTCTTTGGCGTAAATTATTATATCATTGCTGTTCAAAGAAAAAAAGATATTATTCTCACACGCAAATTAAACTTATTTTGATTTATGACATAACGATGAAATGATTAAGTATCTTAGTACTTATAAGTTGATAAATACTAATGGTTAAAGCAATATATTAACGAAGCGATAAAAATATAATTAACTAATAAAACGAAATACAACTGCTCTTTAAAAGATATGCGAGATACTTGGATACTTATAAGACTGTCATAAAGCAAAGTAAACCTTCGTCACTCAATTATTTAAAAAAAAAAAAAGCAATGAGTTCTAAGATGAATATTTCATGCTATTATGGCTCCGTACGTTTTAAAAGCCTATACTTTAACATAGAGAAATACTAATTTTTATTTTTAATTAAAAAAACTAATGGGAAATTTGAAAAAAATGGCACCCTACTATAGAACTCTTTGGTTTTACATTGAACTAACGATGAGCGAGCGGTTTGTTTGGGCTGACTTCACGCTAAGCATCTCCCCCATCTTAATCTCTGTTCTCGTCTTCCCACCACGGTTGGTAGGCTACGCGGAAACGGTTTCTTCCGAAATAAAAACAAGAGTAAAAAAATGGGCCAGAGGCGACCTTATCCTTGAAAGTTATTTTCTCGCTGTATCCGTTTAATTGGTCGTTGAACTTTGACTACTTGGACGAGTTTGGGATATCGGTATATACCATAGATATCAGTTAAAGTATTAGATTGGCTGATCACGTTACCTCCAATGCTAACGACGGGACGCGCATGGAGGCCAAATAAGGGGGCAAAATGGCCAGTGTTGCTGCCACTTTAAAGAAAAATACTACGAAAAAAATACCATTTAATTCTAAAATTACAAAAAAATATCGTAAAAATACTAGCTGCATATTGGAATTTTTTAGTGACTTTAAATCCTTTTCTAGTATTTTTTTGTAATTTTAGAATTGGATGGTATTTTTTCGTAGTATTTTTCTCCTTAAAGTGGCAGCAACACTGGCCATTTTGCCCCCTTATTTGGTGTAACACAATACTTTCAATTACCACTCATTAAATCAACACACATTTAAAGGTAAATAAATACCTTTATAAGGTAATTTCAATAACTTGGAAACCTAAAAAGTTCTGTAGCAGCTACCGTTTGTAAGGCGACTATGCTTGTTTCGATCTTTTCTTGCAATGTATGTGCTGACGAATCGAAATGTTGCCCCGTACGTGAAAAAATATATTTAGTTTGGCTGGACTGGGGACTCTAAATAAAAAAAGCCGTGGTTGAGACCGAATGTTTAGTAGAGGGGAGGCAACCATAGACGACTTTTGCTACTAAAACTAATAATTGCCATAAAATAAAAAGCATTATTATAGCATAATAGTTAAACAAGTAGGTTTGTAGCAGAATCTGTCACTTAACCCGCTTCCACACATTTGTATTTAACAGGAATAAACGCGCCAAACACAACATTAATTCTAGATTAAACATTTACACGCCAAATTTGGCTAGTTTCATTTATTTTATTTCGAAAATTCAATAATTATTACTTATCGTTTGCAAAAATTAATTTATATATTACAACAATCCAAACTGAATTATATCACATAAATAAATATTTTTATTTCAAATAAAGTTTCTCGTACGTTTAACGAAATGGCAACAGTGAAAATATTGAATAAAAATGGAATTTGCATGTTATTTCAATGTAGATTAAATTTTTAGTATTTTAAATTTTAAATAAACTTCTCATTTAAATTTTTTAATGAAATTTGGAATGTAGCCTAATCTGATTTTTTGCTTCAAAATGACGTATCCCACTTGTCTGTGGGACTTGTGGTTCTTTCTGTGAAAGTGGGTGACGGACAGACGGACTGAACGATTATAAAACCTTCCACTTTTTACGTTATAAACGTAGTGTGGAAGCTAAAAGTTAAATTGATTGCAGTTATTGCACCTCTATTCGATAAGTGAGGGAGGTGGGTGGATCGCTGGTTGAAGGCATAGACTGCGGCCCTATGCCGTATTTGCATACTTAAGCCCTTCACGCCTTGCTGGCGCATAAGGCTTCCAGCCTATTCCTCCAAGCCTCACGTTTTTTGAAAATCTTGTAAAAACTTGAAAACCAAATAAAAATGAGAAAATGAATAAAAATCCCAAAAAGAATATGACGATCTCTACCTTTTTATGTCAAAATTTCTCTTTTATTCTTGTTTTGTCCCTTATTTTATGACGCTTAAGAGGGACTGTCAGTCCCATAGAGCTCTAATGCATTAGTTTTGGAAGCACAACTTCCGCAGAAGTATTGCTTTGTCATGTTAGCCCCTTTTTGCTCGGGTATGGGAATCAACATAACACCGAAATGAAGCAAATTTGAAACTAAAATGTTATCTAGTTTAATTATATTTTTGAAGTTTTAAAATGCCGAAAATATACAGCAGATGGCGACCCTATTTTAAAACTTTATCAATTAATAATTAAATAACCGGATGTTATTTTATTTTTAATTTTGTTTTATATTGATGTTATGATGATTCCCATATGCCTGGTGAAAATGGGATAACATGGCAAGCAATTCTTTTGCAAAAGTTGTGATTTCAAAACTAATGCATTAGATCTATGGGACTAACAGTATTTCTTAAAAATTATGTGTACTCATGCGTTTAAGGCTTTCCAATTAAGCTATACAGGACTGTTTGACGCCGTCAGTATCATGAAAAGAATTAAAAGTACGATATTTCCCCCGTATCGCGTTAAAACCTAATTAATAAGGGGACACGGTACCACTTTTAAAAAAAAGTTTTAATTATGGCATACTAGCACATTTATACCCGTTCTTCGCACGGAATAAAAAAATATCAAATAGATTCCATATGTGTACCATATAACCTGTTATAGGATCATGAACTTATTTGTTTCCACTCGTTATAAATTATAAAATCCCGTTTCATTGCCTTAAAACTCCGAAATGAAAAATACGCTATAAAATGCACTCATAAATGTCATCACAACTCCCTCATAAATACATAAAACCTTTTAGCTCATTTGGCGCGTTTTGGGAAATAATTTGGCGAGAAAATAGATATAGCTACCCACACCCATTATACAGCTCTAACACAATGACCTTCGAACAACCGACCAACTTATAAATTATTTATAAAAGAAATTGCCTATTTGACAAATTTTACTTAATAATTTGGCGAGTTTGGCAACGTATTTGGCGAAAAAATAAAGACAAAACACAAAAAGCTCTAGTGCGATGGCCTTTATTAACCATCATAGTTCAGTAATAGCTTAACTATTCATTTATTGCTGAAATATGCATACAGTCAACAGAAAAATCAATGAAAAAATCATCAAATAAACCCACAATAAAATCCGGGAATGAAGACTGGCGGAATTATGTCACTTGAAACATGTCAATTATTTTTCAAATAATGAATTTAGTTTCTGAAAGTAATGGCAAAAGAATAAAATAAACATTTTTAATTTTAAATGTTTTCGTTAAGTTTTATTTAATTTTTTTCAGCCGATGGCATCAGGAAAGAGAAAATGATCGGATTTGAGCGAAAGTGGTGTATTTTTTTCAGAAAATTCAAATTTTCTCTTAAAATGGAACAAATATAAAAAAAACTAAGCCTCAGGTGCACACGTTGGTATTAAAGGGAATCTATCTAAAAAATTTCGAATTTCTGAGGGCAGTATAAGTAGGTCTTTTACGATCCGAAGACAAACAGACACACGCACTCTTTCTTTTATTATTATAGATTCACTATAAAATTGATGTTTTATTAATTCAAACTATATTTAAAAACAATGACCAAAAATGTTTAATTTAATTTTTAAGTTATTTAAAAAATTATATTTTTTTAAAATGCTAAGGCTTTTTTAAATACAAATATTTTAACCAACTTTTTTCTCATGTACTTTAACCTGTTTTACATTAGAATTGACATCCAAATTTGATTTATCTTCAGTAGTTATTTATAAAAAATATTTATCTAGAAAGTACCAAATTTGTTTAGCATAGTTGAAAAATTTCGACTTAAGCATTTTTTAATGAGAAGTATTACTTTTCAAAACAATTTTAATGCCAATTCTTAATGTCAACATATTTGACAGACTGCATACAAAATTCCTTAGAATTTTATTAATAATTTTTTAAAAAAAAGCCTTAGCGTTTTGAAAAACTTGTCATCAAGGAAAAATGAACACAGAGAAAAACACATTTAAAGTTTTCATTCGTTTGCCTTTCTATCCTACCTTTCTGCATAAAAAGTGGAATAATTTTTTAAAAAATATAGCTACACTTTTAACACTTGGTAGACTTATTTTGGTACTTATTTAGAAGATTCCAAACTTTAACTTTATTAAATAAAAAAAACAATTTTTGCCATTTTTGAGGTACTTTGTCCCTTTAACACTACCAATGTGATCATGCGGATCTAAAGTACGGTTATAATTACAGGTAGAAGTTGTGCGTGAAAAAAACCAGATTATATTTAAGCATATCTTGTATTGAAAAACTCATACAGTCTTCTAGCAAAGTAGTCGCTCTTTTTAGGAATATACACATTAATTTCATAATAAAAACTGCATAGTTCATAAACCAGGAAATTCCATACAAGGGTTTTATATAAATTTCCCATGGACAGGCAGCTGTTCACACAAGTGATATTGATCATTTCGTCATTGTTTAGAAATTCTTTTTTCCCCATTTCCAGTTATTCAAATACAGAAACTATTGCTCGAAGCGATAAATTCACTGAACAATGTAGTCATTAAATACAAATAATCTGATACGAGCATTTGTACTAAATGTCTGGCATTACTTGTAAGATTTTATTTATTAGACTGCTATACAGAAAAGAGAATTTCCAATTACATTTGTTCTTGCATTGAAATATACATGATTATATTTTAATGGTGTGTTTATAATCGAAAAACGATTAGTTTATATTTTGATGTTGTGAAATCTGAAATTTGTTTTATTTACAGAGAATTCTTTTAGATATGAAGGTGAAGTTTCGGGTTTCACTTCTTGAAAATTTTATTTAAACATTTTTTGCGCTTTGTATTAACTTTGATGGTAATTATAGGATACGGGTAATATACGCCTTTCAATTTACATTTAGTAGCTTTGAAAATTAAAAAAAAATCATTACAAATTATACTTGCCTTACATCGATTGAATCCGAAATTGAAAATATTAACCCTTTCAGTCCCAATGACAATTTGGCATCATTTTAGAAAAAAAATTCTGATCGTTTATAGCCATTTATAATATCCAAAAGCACATCATTCGATTCTTCAAAACTTTTTTCCATTGGAAAATATTTTTTATTAATCCCAATAGATGCCCGCCCTATTTTTTTTTATCATGATCAGAAAAATGATAATGCCAAATGGCATCACTGGGACTGAAAGGGTTAAAGACCAATGCTTTACATCGTAATGTCTTGCCGTTGTTATTTTTCAAACACCCGAACTTTGATATCAGTGTCTAATTTATGGAAGTTGGTGAAACCACACCTCTGTATTTAGTTTTTTGGTTATTATAAATTACTTGTTCTTTTTCTAACATTTAACAAATCTGTCGCTCTTGCATTTAACTACCCGTCTATTTTATACTTGTTATGTTGCTAATTCGTAACTCTGAAAATAGTCGAAAGGCTGATACCATCATATCGATACTATAACCTTTACATAATGTATACATTATGTAAAGGTTATATCGATAAGATCTATCGATCGATTATATTTTACAGATATACTGTATATATGCAGTCTATCTTAAAAATTTCCATAATTGGCTTTGACTAATTTTAAATTCATAGGTTTTTTTATAAGTATAGACAAAGGAAGTAGGTAATCAATATTGATTATATATGATCAATGTCACACTGAAAACAATTATTCTTGCTTTAAAAATAACTACATGTCAATCTTCTAAAAGTTTAGTTCCACTTTCACGAGGTCGACTGTGCGTTTCTGTGATTAGTGGGTGTTATGAAGCATTCGACAGTCTGTTGCGTAGAAATGGGGTTGTTTCACGGAGGATCTGGCAATAGCTTTGCGGTTTTGTTTGCATGTCTATTTTGATGTTTTCAACAATGTTGCCAGCAGTTTTAGAAGAAAAACTACGAAAAAATACCATTTAATTCTAAAATTACAAAAACATACCATAAAAATACTAGCAAAGCGTTTCGCGTTTTTTTAAAGTCACTAAAAAGATTCCAAAATGCAGCTAGTATGTTTACGATATTTTTTTTTTGTAATTTTTGAATAATTCTAAAATAGACATGCAAACAAAACCGCAATGCTATTGCCAGATCCTCCGTGAAACAATCCCATTGTTAGTTTGCAAAATAGTGATCGATAAGTGTTTACTACAAAATGTTTAAATTTAAACTTGTCTGTATAGATTTTTTTCGCTAAATGACATGGCTATTTTTGGTTTTCGGTTGCGATATTCCAACTGCAACTGGTCTATATTCCAACTGGCACTGATATATATTTATGTGATGAATTTTACATCACAAGGAGTGGAGAACACTGCTGGACATCATAGTTCTTTATTTTAGGTATCTTCTTTAGCAACGGCCAAGACGGCCACTACAAACACATCTTCACATGGCGAGTTCTGGTTAAAAAGTGCGCATTTAAACTTACAGATTTGCTTTAGTGGAGACGATCACGTGGTTGGTCATTCTCGTGAGAACCGAGCTGAGCAAGCGCTTTTTTGTACACACGTGTCAAGGATAAAATCCAGTTAGGTTGACAACGTTGTATGATTAAGTAGATTGACAAAGGTGTGTGATTTTAATATTGAAGGTATTTTAATAGTGGGAATATTGTCGTCTCATTTATATATTTATATATTTATTATATTGCAGTAAGATAATGTATGAAGGGCGTAGTTGCAAAACTCGCATATTCTCTAAACATAACTTAAGCTTAAAAAAAGAATTTGTTCCTAACCCGTTTATTGTCGACTTCGTTTAAATGAATTTACGATCGACAAAAGTCGCCAATGAACGGACCGGGCCCTATATGTTTGGAGCTTGGTCGATAACTCGCTTGTCTTGCATTCCAAAGGTCCCATAGCCCGGGCATTGTTTAAGTGCCTGACGACTTATAAACGGTGTCCGAATTTCCTGTCTGAAATTTCCAACCTATTGTAGAGGGAATAATGCTAAGTCTCGAAACCAGCAACAATGTCGCCTTTAAAAGTTGAGTTGGGTGCCCACTCGGGTGTCGGCCCGCCACTTGCCTGAGATTCAAAATTATGACGCCCGTCGCCATTAACCCTATTGCGACATTTCAACCATAACCAAAATTTCTTTCATATGTAGAGATAGAATCGAATTTGGTACTGTTTTAAGCTTCACCTTCGTTCCAGTGCATCGCGCTGTCTGCTTCCGATTGAGAACTTGCGACTACTTAATGGTTGTCTTGAGGCAATTAATTGCTACATACTTTATTTTAACTTGCGTTGCTGTTGCTTATTCTCTTTAAAAGATTTGACGCAAGTCTAATCAACTCCAGTAGGTTGTTAACCACCAGAAAATCAAACTTAAAGGGGGAATATATGTTAAATCCTCCTTAGAATGTCCGGCGCAACTCGCTATGTGCTCCGGAGAGGCTGGATGGTCACAGCAGTTTTGGCACAAATACGATGGGTTATTCATCCTCGTTTTAAAGGAAATACTTAAGGTGGCAATTTTTTAGATTAGGTAGCGAAGTCTGGGAGCAACCATTTCGTACCGTGCCCGGAAAACAGATCTACCGGCAAAATGCTAGTTTTTCAGAAAAATTGTCTGAAGTTTTATTTTTCCCAGTGCAATTTATTATAGAGAAAAATAGGATTCGATTACTGTATTCCAACTATTCTAAAAATTGATTTAATATTTGTACTAATCGGTATATAGATATTTTAATTTGGAATATTATAGCATTTATAACCCGAAAATTCACTTTTCCGCGCACGGTGCGATTTTATCTTGTTGAAAACACAATCCTAAAATTTGGGGCTGGGGAGCCCAGTTGGTTAGGCATTCGCCTAGCATGCGAAAGGTCCCAGGTTCGGGACCAAGCATCGCCAAAATAACTGCCGACCTATAAACGGCCCGTGCAGCCAAAAATGTCCGACGAATAATACCCCGTGTAGAGGGAGTGCACGTTAAATATCCTTCAAAGTCCTAACGCTGCGTACACTCTTAAAACAAACGAGGGGTTTTAACTCAGTCTGAGTTAATTTCCACTGCTTTCCGGTGCCGAAAATGCACTTCTCCTATAGGAGTGAATTTCACTCTGTTGTTTTAAGAGTGTACGATGTCGCCCTTAACGGTTGCGTTGGGTGCCTACTCGGGTGGCGGCTCGTCACTTGACTGTGGTTCTAAAATACGACGCCCGTCGCCAATGGCCCTCGCGTAGCTCTAGTGCGACGATAATTCAAACTAAACAATCCTAAAATTTAAAACTTCTAATTCCAGGTGTACCTGAGTACTCGACGCGGAGCTTGGGTCATCCACAGAGTGGGGCCTGGAGGGAAACCCCTCGACATCTTCTTAATGAGGCGCCTGTGGAACTTCTTCTTCAACCACCTGCCCTACCCGATGGTGTGCTACATCGCCGAGCGAGAGATCAACGGCCGGTTCGACCACGACCTGTACAAGATGAAACCCGAGCACCACATCTTTGGGCAGCACCCCATGGTCAACGACGCCCTCCCTAATAGGATACTCAGCGGGACTGTCATGGTCAAAGGTGAGGTCGAAGTATTTTTTCAAACGGGGTGGAACATATGAAGAGCTTATTGGAAGAACGTGTTAAGTCACAAGAAGGTTAAAATGAGCTTTAAGGGGAGGGACTGTCAGTCCCATAGAGCTAATGCATTAGTTTTGAAATCACAACTTTGGCAAAATAATTGGTTTGCCATGTTATCCCATTCTCACCAGGTATGGGAATCATCATAACATCCATTTAAAACAAAATTGAAAAGAAAATAACATCTGGTTATTTAATTATTATTAATAAAGTTTTAAAATAGTGTCGCCATCTGCTGTAATTTTTGGCATTTTAAACTTCAAAAATATATAATTAAATAGCTATATAACATTTTCGTTTCAAAAATTTGTTTCATTTTAATGTTATGTTGATTCCCATACCTGGGAAAAAGGGCTAACATGGCAAAGCAATACTTCTGCGGAAGTTATGATTACAAAACTAATGCATTAGCTCTATGGGACTGACAATCCCTCTTAAAGTTTTTAGATTGCACTCGGATCTGTTGAAAACGGTACTTGGAAAGCGTAAATAATATACTAAATTTGAAGTTTATGAAAAAGGGAAACTTGTTATCAGTAAAGAAGTTAGTTATATGATCATATGTTCGCTGACACAAATCTCAAATTTTTTCAAAAATGTCACTTAGCACGTTTTTCCACTAAGCTCTTCATATATGATTTAGTTGTGGAATAGAAACAATACCACCTTAAATAAGAAGGCCAAGTAACTAACATAACGTCACATCGATAGTTTTTAACGCCAAGCATCTCCCTGCATTCGTAGCTCCTGGCCGGGGCCACTTTTATCTGCGCCACCCTGTACCACTTGCAGTAAATTGTTTGAGTTTGGTCAAGAGACGGGGACGACCGAAGACGTCCAATTTACGTGACTTTAGTCAGCTTGGCCATTTGGCGACCAATGCATTGACGTCTTTTGCATCACGCCATTTGGGTGACAAAAAATGACTTCAAAGATGGCGCAATCAAAAGACATCAATTGAAGTGACGAAAACTTGACGTAAATTTTTTCGTGATTTTTTCACTTGTTGACGTCATTAAAAAATGACTTTATTTTCACGTAAAATCTGTCAAGCGAGTACTTGGGGAAGAAGAAAAACTACAGGGCAAAAGAAAAAGGGACTATAGGTTGGCGCAAATAAAAGTGGACCCGGTATGGAGATAAGAATGCAGAGAGATGCTTGGAGAAAAAAATATTGAAGCCGCCTGAAAGCCTCCAAAATGAATTCAAAAGTTATTCAAGCATTCCATGGCTGTACTTGGCAAACCTGGTTTTTGCATTGGTTGGTTGTTACTGGACTACAGCTGCACGTAGACTATTTTCAAGTTCAGATCTTGTTACGAGCTGTGTAAGTCTAGGTTGGATTAGATCAGTGCCCAGGTGAAGATGGCATAGTTACTGGCAAATAATTCTCCAAGCGTCTGTATGGGCTTAATATTGAAGCGATCAAAGGCTTCACTTGGTAAACCTGTTCTTGCATTGGTTTTTGACATTGCAGCAATTCCTGGTCTTATCCCTACTTCTAAGCCGGGCCACTTTTATTTGCGCTACCCTGTATATGGTGATCGCAAACAAACCACGTCAAATTAAAATATTTTTTCCAGGTGACGTGAAAGAATTCACCCCCAAAGGGGTCATCTTCGACGGCGAAGACGAGGAAGTGGCCGTCGACGAGGTCGTCCTGGCCACTGGCTACAAAATCCACTTCCCCTACATCAGCAAGGATCTGGTGTGGGTGGAGGACAACAAAGTGGAGCTCTTCAAGTTCGCCTTTCCACCCAAACTGAAGCACAACAGTCTCATCCTCATCGGATTGGGACAGCCTGTTGGGCCCCTCATGCCCATCTCGGAGCTGCAGTCGAGGATATTTGCACTGCATATGAACGGTAAGGGAAAAGCAGGGATTGGAAAAATACTTTTACTAAAGGCTAATTCCATGTAACTGTAGTGCATGTCACGATTTAAGAGGAGATTAAAAGCTTTTTAAACTTAAAAAATAAATCAAATTGAATAAAATACATTATTAAGTTATAATAAGTGTAGATCAACTATTCCACAATTTCTTTCATTGAATGTTAAAAGTTGTAGTGATTATCACTTTTTACAAACTTGACACACTATACAGAAAGGATAATTTTGCATGGAATTACCCTAAAGTAACTCTGTTATACTTTGTTACTTTATTTAAGGTAGGCCTCTACCATGAAGATCGAAAATAATTTGGAATTGTCGAATTTTTTTTTATCAGAAATGATACCTTACATATTGAAGAATATGTAGTCCAAATTTGGTAGTCGTCAGTAGCTTGGTTCATGAGTTTTTCTTACAATTTAGATGACGTGTATGAGTACTTTCAATAACAGCTAAAATTTTTAACCGTGTTTTTCTCGGAAACATTTCTGAGCTTTCCACCTTCTTCGAACCGCTAAAGCTCAGAGGAAAATTATCCTATTAAGTTAATTTTTCTTTTGTGTTATTCCATATGGTGTAGTAAACAAACCTATGCTAAGTTTTTATGAAATATTATTGTCTAAGTTTTAAAAAAATACATTTTACATTGAAAATGCGTTCCTTTTCTCAAAAAAAAAAATTGAGTGTCCTTGACAGTTTTGCCAAACAATTATTTTTTATCTTCAAAATGTCACAACATAGCTTTGTTCTACACTTACTTACTTATCCTCTTCGTGCCAAGTGGCACATAAGGACACTTACACACTTGACACTTGCACACTTGGACATCTACACACTTGTATAATAATGTAAAAAACCTATTTGACTTGAATCTATTAAATTAAGGCAGGAGTAGGGCTTTAAATATTTGAAAAAATAAGGGTGAAATGTCAACCTTTTTGTCTATAAACTAAAAATAATAAGTTTTTTTAACGTAGTTGTTCTAATATTCATATTTTTCAACTTTGCTGAAAATTTTAAAAGAACATATTACGAAATAAAAAAAAATTAAGCCCTCTAAGGTAGCTACCTTAAAATGTAATTGTTACACTTAATACTAAAAGTAACTTGTGGCGCTCAGCACAAATACCCGATACGGGTCCTCGGGACCGAGTAATTACTTTGTCGCAGACGGATCAGTATTAGGCTCGCACGCAAGAGGTTCCTGGTTCAAAACCGGGCTCGCTCCTTGTAGTTTGAAGTTTCTAAAAGTAACTTTAATTAGTTTGAAGAGGCTCGGTCCAAACCTCTTCAAACTAATTAAAGTTACTTTTAGAAACTTCAAACTATAAGTCAAGCCAAAAATTGGAATTTAACCATCTTACCGTTTTTCGAAGAGAACCAAAATTAAAGAAATCAGAAACAAAATACTGCAATTGGAGATAATAAAGAATTTTTCTCATTTCATTTCAAAGGAGTTTTATTTCCAAATTTTCATCCGACAGCCTTTGGAGAGTCATAAAATTTTTCATTACCGCTTGAAGTAACTAAGTTAAAGTTACTTTCTCAAAAACCTACACAGTAAAAATAACTGTTACAAGTATACTACAATCCCTGGGGGGGGGGGGGGGGCTGGGGAGCCTAGTCGGTTAGGCATTCGCCTAGCATGCGGAAGGTCCCAGGTTCGGGTCCGGGCATCGCCAAAATAACTGCCGACCTATAAACGGCCCGTCCAGCCAAAATTGTCAGACGAATAATACCCCTTGTGGCGGGAGTGCACGTTAAATATCCTTCAAAGTCCTAACGCTGCGTACGATGTCGCCCTTAACGGTTGCGTTGGGTGCCTACTCAGGTGTCGGCTCGTCCCTTGACTGTGGTTCTAAATTATGACGCCCGTCGCTAATAGCCCTCGTGTAGCTCTAGTGCGACGATAATTCAAACTAACCTAACCTAACAATCCCTGGGGATAAGTGCGTATAGCCGGATAAGATTTGTTTCAGTTATTAACTTTTCGACAATGAAGTCATCCTTAAATTTTCGTAAATCATATTTTATTTAATTGTTTTAAAAAAAAACTAAAAAAAAAGAGATTATTTGCACATTTTTTTATAACTAGATAGTTGAGTAACATACTAAACTGTACTGCAAAATGCAATACGTCTAGTCCTCCTAGATGTGTGTTAAGTTATATATATATATTCATTTGTTACTTTCGTATTTCTGTACCCCAGAAAAAAATCTATCCATTGTGAAGCGTAATCTACTATTTTCTTACGAGATTTTAATTTTTTAGAGGGGTAGGTTAATATTTTTATATGAATAGCCTATTAGCATTTGGCGACTTCAACTACATTGCGTGAGGTGTTTATTGGGGGAGAAAGAGGGTTTCGTCAAATCTCACATAAATGGTAATCTCATAAAAACTATAGTAAATTTTTGTTCAAAGCCTTACGTGAGATAATGGGAAGAGGGTGAGGGTCGAGCGCTAAATCTCACCAAGAGGGCCGTGTAGCTCTAATTCGACGATAATTCAAACCTAACTTCACCAAGGGGGTGGGCGTGGTTTTAAAGTATCGTCAATAGCGTCACACGTAATGTAAGGCCGCCCGCCCTCTTATATATTAGAATAATCTCCGGAATTATTTGGTATTGATTTAAAATTATAAGAATTCATGATTTTTGTTTTTAATATTTGTATTACGGAATAATTTGATAATATTATTAGTTCAGAGATTGCTTTAGTTTACCTAAATTAATTGAAGTACCTAAAATGTGTTTTTTCCCAATGTCTTCGGCAATGTGTTACATAATATACTAAAATTTTCCACTTGCCATGATGACACTTGTATGAATCAAATATTTGTGTGTTACTTAAGTTGTGTTTGACTACTCTTTCATTAACTAAAACTAAACTCCTCGGCGTAACATCCCGTTAAAGGCAAAGGCCTGCCATGCCCATTTCAGCTTACTTGACCAAGGGCTCTAGGGTGCTAGGCATATATTCCTGTTTGGTGGTCAACCTCGCAAGGAACCCCAGTGTTTAGTTCCCAAGCATGATTGGTCCTCATTTTATTGACCCACTTAAGGGAAGAAAGGAAGTCAACCTCGCCCAATCCGGGACTCGACCACCGGACCTGTGGCATGGCAATGCGAAGAACCACCATTGGGCCTCTTTCATTAACAGCATACGAAAACTGGCCTTTTACTCATACTACTTTGGCAAAAGCAATTTTTGGTGTCTGTTTTTTTATAGTAGATGTTGGTCTTTTCTAACTTTTATTTTCGTACTAAATCAAATGATGTTTTCCAAATCCCAAATTTCCATAAAGATTTGTAAACATTTCTTCTACCTTGCTCCTAAATTATACAATAGGCCACCTATCGATTTAATAAATATTAATAATTATGCTACCGTCAAACGCACACTTATCAATCTTCTAATCAATATCGACTATTAGATCTTTATTTCTCACTTTATTGAAGCTCATATTTTTTTTCTTTTGTTACGCAGCTTAATGCCAAACTTTCCTGTATATTTTGTTAAGCAGTTTGTTGTTTTTATTTATTATTTTTCATCCCTTCTCTGTTATTTGTGTGTATGTCCGTTTAAATTAAATAAAATTCTATTTCGCCTTTACGGGATTTTCATGTTTCCCCTTGGCGTTCGTTTGCTTATCGACTACTTAGATCTTTATTTCTCACTGTTTTGAAGCTCGTATTTTTTTCTTTTGTTACGCAGCTTATTGCCAAACTTTCCTGTATATTTTGTTAAGCAGTTTGTTGTTTTTATTTATTATTTTTCATCCCTTCTCTGTTATTTGTGTGTGTCCGTTTAAATTAAATAAAAAAAATTCTATTTCGCCTTTACGGGATTTTCATGTTTCCCCTTGGCGTTCGTTTGCTTATCGACTACTTAGATCTTTATTTCTCACTTTTTTGAAGCTCGTATTTTTTTTCTTTTGTCACGCAGCTTATTGCCAAACTTTCCTGTATATTTTGTTAAGCAGTTTGTTGTTTTTATTTATTATTTTTCATCCCTTCTCTGTTATTTGTGTGTCCGTTTAAATTAAATAAAAAAAATTCTATTTCGCCTTTACGGGATTTTCATGTTTCCCCTTGGCGTTCGTTTGCTTATCGACTACTTAGATCTTTATTTCTCACTTTTTTGAAGCTCATATTTTTTTTCTTTTGTTATGCAGCTTATTGCCTTTCTATTTCGCCTTTACAGGATTTTCATGTTTCCCCTTGGCGTTCGTTTGCTTAATTTTTTTTTTTGTGATAATAAAAGTTATTATTTATTTCCAGGTAAAATAAAGCTGCCATCCCAAGAAGAAATGCTGGCCGACATCCGCCGCAAAGACGTCGAAATGCAGAAGCGCTACTTCTCCGGGCCCCGCCACACCATCCAGATGGACTGGATCAACTTCATGGACGAGCTCGCCGCACTGGCCGGAGTCCAACCAGATCTGCCCGCCCTGTTCTTCAGCGACCCCGTCCTGTTCTACAGCTGCTTCTTCGGGCCATGCCTGCCATACCAGTACAGGCTACGGGGTCCCAACGCGTGGCCGCAGGCTCGACAGGCCATCCTGGAAGCTGACGATAGGGTTGTTGGGGCGCTGAATACAAGAAAAGTTCTGAAAAGGAAAACGGAAGATATTTCCATCCTCAAGTTCCTCATGGCGACTGTTGGGATTGTTCTGTTCGCGTTCTTTTTGGCGAACGTGGCATAATGATTTTAATGGCGAATGGTCTCCAAACCTAAGTGCCTGTGTTAATCCAATGGGAAAAAAAATAAGACATTTCTCTGGCTGCATTGAATATTTTTACAAATGGGATTTTTTATATGATAAATGTAGCTGATTTACAGGTCTCTATCATTACACTTTTGAAATGGGTCCGAATATTTTTTAAATTTTAAATAAATGATGATCAATTTCTTTAAAATATAAATTCCATTAATTTTCAATAATAATTTTATACAATATTCGAACTAATTTCAAAAAGTGGGATTATAAAGACCTGCAAGTTGGCTACATTTATCATATAAGAAAAAACTAAAAATATTCAATACAACAGGGAAAAATGTGGCTTAGAAAATCAGTTTTTTCCATTGGATTAACACAGGGGCACTTTGGCTTGGAGACCCGAGGTCATTTGATCTCATTCGCTCTTAATAACTTTTTATAACATCCAAACTTGTATTAGATGCATTTCAGCGGCTTAGCTTTGATACAAGTCTCTAAATTATGATATAAGCTTTCCCAAAAGCTAGAAAGTTTTATCAAGAATGTTTTTTTAACTTTAAATTTTGAAGTGGCCACGCCCTTTTTGTGAATAGTGTATAGTTGTTCCTAATGAAGTTTTATTTTATGTGAATATTTAATAAATTTTATCTGCTTTATGACTTTTTAATTTTAATTAACAGTTAAATCTTAAGGCATAAGGGAACTAAGATTCCATTTCACAGCAAAAAAAAAACCGCAGAAATAAACACTTCTTATTTTTACACAAGATTAAAAAAAAATTAAATTCGAATAATTTTGCTCAACTTTTAAATAACTTTCTAAACTCAGTATAATTTTTGAACAGATTTAAAACTATCCTCTAATAATTAAAAGCTATAATTTTGATTCATTATATAATGAATTTTGTTAAAAGTTTTTTTTTTGCCCGTGATTTAAACATAATTTTAGATTTAAAAATAATTTAACTACAGCCAATATGTTATGGCGAATCCAAACGGATGCTGTCAAACATTCGCGACTGATTTTTACGACTTTGTGAAAATAATTTTACTCATGATTAGTAATACAGTAACGTGAGAAAAATAAAACAACTCTCATTATGTATGTTATAAAGCTCAAGGGCATGGGTGTCATTTTCGTCAATTAACCACAGTTTAAAAATCGCCAATAACCCATATGTAGCTGTAGTGCAAAGTTAATTCAATCAAAAACTGAATTTACAACTCTTTAATTCTATAATCTTAGAATTCTGGTGTCTCATATTCAATGGCGGCTTCGTCATTTGACCGTTGTTCTAAAGCAAGATGCTTGTCAATTCTCCCTCGTGCTGTTCAAGTGCGACGTTATTTCACTACAACCAACTTGCGACCCCAAAAAAACGATCAATCGGTTAGGGTGAATTACCGTCGCATTAGAGCTAACGAGAGGGCTATTGGCGACAGGTGTCGAAATTTAGAACAACAATGATCTGTTGGAGTTTTACTTTGCTTATTTCTTGTATTCAGCTCTGCCGTGGGCAGGTAAACTGCCGGAACTTTCATAATAATTTGGACCATTGTTTCAAGCACTCAACAATTAAGAAAGTCTCAACAATTAAGAAATCAAGTTTCACAATTAAGAAAACATACTGGATTTTTTTTAAATTTCAGATAAAAAATGGTACAACTCACTGTTGCGATTACAGCAGTTTACCTGATCACGGCAGAGATCTTATGAAGAAGAAAAAAAATCAATTCACGAAATTTAGATACGACCTTTGAAATTGTTCACCGATCATAACACATCATTTTATAAAGACAAAAATTGTTTACCAACAACAGGCCACAGAGGCCCAGCAAAGGTTGCTCCAAAAAATTTCTAATTTCTTACTAGTCTCCAATAACTATTCTTCTATTCTCTTCGAATAAACAATATAATCAGAAAGCATTCCCCTCATTGACACCTCAATTGTAAAAATGTTTTCTTGTCTCCTTTCTGAAGCAGGATTTTTTAAAATTTCTGACCATGTCCCCTTGTTCGTTTATTTAAGTTAAAAATTAAGCCCGCTTTGTCTCCCTGCTTGATGAATTTGAATAACTTAATTAAATCGCCTCTTGTTCTCCTATTTTCCAGGAAATACACGTTTAAAGATCGTAATCTGTTATCACAATCGATACCTGATAAACCCTTAATCATGGATGTATACCTATGCTGAACTTTTTCAAGAAAATCGATATCTAATTCAATAAAAAAAATTAAGCAAGTAAAACGGAAACTTTGCTGTCACCTTTCATAAACTTGTTTGTATATTGCATCAGATGGTAGAACTTCTGAACTTGAAAGTGTGGCTGCGAGTCTCCGGCTTTCAGGTCAGGTCAAATCGTCTTTGATAACGCTTTGTATCGGCGACCTTAAGAAATGACGTAACTGCGGAAGGCACCGGGTTAGTGGGTGAAATGTGTTTGGGTTTGACCTGGGATAGGTAGTCGTTTGACAGCCGCTTTGAGATGATAAAGAGGTACGTTTTTCACTACCTGTTTATTGGGTGGCTGGGTGGCTTTGTGGTTAAAATCTTAAGATCGCAGACCATTACGCTAACAATCTGCGCACTGTACCGGGTACGGGTTCTATTCCCGCCTTCGCCCTGGGTGTAATCTCTCTCTGTGTCAGTAAAAATTCTATCTGTGTCTGTCTTACTTATTTTAGATATCTAAAACTACTTCTACTAAATATATCATTCAGTAATCAGTAAACAAAACTTTTTCACCCTATAGCAAAGCAGTCAGTTTGAATGGTGGTATGGCAATTCACGGTATCGCTATTGATTGAAAGAGCACTAACTGCCTTGGAAGGTGAAAGGAGGTGCACGTTAGCTCGCCAAAACTATTGATTGATTTTGTGTTACTACGAGTTATTGAGTGGCTCTAAATGTGGTCTATGAAGGGCTGTTACCGTACACTCTTAAAACAAAAGAGTGAAATTCACTCCTATAGGAGAAGTGCATTTTCGGCACCGGAAAGGAGTGAAAATTAACTCAGACTGAGTTAAAACCGCTCGTTATAAGAGTGTAGGACGCAGATTGCTTTCTTTTATTTATTTTACCCACTCCGAAAAAGAGTGAAATTCGCTCCTATGGGAGAAGTGCATTTTCGGCACGGAAAGGAGTGGAAATTAACTCAGACTGAGTTAAAACCGCTCGTTATAAGAGTGTAGGACGCAGATTGTTTTCTGTTATTTATTTTACCCACTCCGAAAAAGAGTGAAATTCACTCCTATGGGAGAAGTGCATTTTCGGCACGGAAAGGAGTGGAAATTAACTCAGACTGAGTTAAAACCGCTCGTTATAAGAGTGTAGGACGCAGATTGTTTTCTGTTATTTATTTTACCCACTCCGAAAAGAGTGAAATTCGCTCCTATGGGAGAAGTGCATTTTCGGCACGGAAAGGAGTGGAAATTAACTCAGACTGAGTTAAAACCGCTCGTTATAAGAGTGTAGGACGCAGATTGTTTTCTGTTATTTATTTTACCCACTCCGAAAAAGAGTGAAATTCGCTCCTATGGGAGAATTGCATTTTCGGCACGGAAAGGAGTGGAAATTAACTCAGACTGAGTTAAAACCGCTCGTTTGTTTTAAGAGTGTAGGCATAGGACATCGGTGGGTCTTGGGGACAGACCTAGAACGTATAGTAGACCAAAGCGTGTACAGCTTCAGAGAAGCAGGAAGTTACAAAATGTATATACGATTTAATTTTAAACGCCCTATAATCAATACGACACATTCACATTGGTGCTGCCATCTACCGAATTTATTACCAACTAATTGATGACTTCACCAGTTTAGGGGCAATCTGAATTTGGAGTTCATTATTTTTGTTTTAAATTTAGTAGAAACTGGCTTTTTAAAAAAAAAATCCATTTGTTAATCTTAATAAAACTGTTCTGAAAAGAATAGTAACATAAAATTGTTTCGAGTAACTGAGTTTTGAGAGTTTTGAGTACCATTTGAAATCCATTATGGTAAGAATTGGGCTAACCAGCCTGAACAATAATCGGTAATTCTGATTGTAAAGAATAGCTTGTACAGACAAAAACAGACGAATATTCGTAAAGAACTACATTGTAGGGGAGACAAGGACACATTTGCCAAAGGAAGCCCCTTTTTAAATTAGCTTTAAAAAAAGGCAAATGGTTATCACAATCTAACAATATTCTAATAATATTTTTAACTGTAAAAATATTTAAATAATTTATACAATGATTGAACATGTTACGTCATGCATAGTAATAGCGTCATTGAAAATCTTAGAAAATTTAAATGGCATGTTTCTGGGCGTAAATGAAAAAATTCGGGGGGAGGGGGGGGGGGGTTCTATTTTTTATAATTTTCAATAAAAATTACATTAATTGAAATTATTTTTAATGAAAATTTTTTAATTAAAATATTTAATTAAAATCTTTTTAATTAAAATTTACTTTGTATTAAATTTTTAATAAAATTAATTTTAATTAAAATTTTTTAAACTTATAATGTAATTCATATTTTTAAATTAAATTTTTCGATCGTCGCACAGGCGAAATCTCCGATGTGAAATAATGAAAAAAAATTATGCATTTATGTCGTATAAAAGTAGCAATAGCAACTTATTATTATAAAACATGTTTTAAAAATAAAACAGCAGTTAAAACATAATGAAAACCAAACTTAACAGCTATTCCCAGATTTCTATTAATCATTCAGGCAAATTAGGATAAATAGAAGAACAAAAGCGCCAAAGTTCCTTACAAACATAATCCTATCTTCAGATACTTTTTTGTGTTTTTTTTAAGGATGAAAAAAATATATTAAAAAATACATAAAACGTCTTCTGAAACAAACCAATACACAGTTCTTAGAAAAAACCAAACCAGAAAGAAGCACGGATTTCAAAACTGAACTCAAGTGAAATGAAGCGATTAATGTTTTGTAAATAAACCAATAAAATTTTAAAATCCACATGGTTTAATTCCTCAAATAATACTTAAAAATTCTAAGCCATCATTAAAATGAATATCTTTCGAATGATTTACAAAATAGAATTCTGAAAAATTAATTGATTAGTTAATAAACTAAAGAATTTAAAAAAAAAAAAATGGCTTCAGTTTTTCGACGAAGAATAGCCGGCCAGGTAAATGTCAAGATTCAATACTTTCAAAAGTAATATCAATTCTGGGGTGTCTATGAAAATGTTAGGCAGAACTAAGGGTTGATTTATATTTGTGAAACGGCCAGGATCGTTGATCCCAATTTGATGATAGTAAGCTTTTTTCTTAATTTTTTTTTTTTAGTATTTTTGGGTATACTTTATTTCGATATAGCAGTTTAATATATTTTTTCATTGAATATTCTTAAATGAGTGTTTATTTAGATCCTCTAAAAAGTTTAGCAACTTTTAAACTAAACTCTTTGGCGCAACAGCTTGTTAGTGGTCAAGGCCTGAGGTTCGCTTTTCAGCGTGCTTGACCTAGGGCTCTGGAATGCTAGGCATATGTTCTAGTTAGGTTCTCAACCTCACACGTAACCCCAGTGTTTAGTTCCCAAGCACGCTTAGTCTTCATTTTAAGGACCTACTTAAGGGATGAATGGATGAGTCAACCTCGCCCAATCCAGGACTCGATCCACACACCTGTGTCGTGGCAATGCAAAGCAATACCACTAAGCCACTGTGCATCTTAGCAACTTTTTTATTAGCTATTTTGTTAATTAAACTATGAAAAAATAAAATTTCTTTGTGTGCATAGTTATTGAACTAATGACAAATTGTAATCTATTTTGTTAGATCATATCACACTTACGGCCATTCTTACCAGGTGTAGAAAGACACGTTATCTACGATGCTCTTCCTCTATCGTTGAAATATAGCCAGCCAAAACAGTGAGTATTTAACAAACCTGTATGAAAAGTCCAGGGGAAGAACCTCTTGATTGACTAGGAATCGTCCTGTATTCAGGTCTGCTTGGCGGACATTAGTTACAGGAAACCGGTTTCTTCCTTGGTTCTTCTGTTGCGGTACAAACATGGGACTTGAGTCTGGTGTGAATCTGTTGCCACAAGAGAAGGACCAAGTGATAAACTGGTTTCCTTACACCAGTTTCGGTGACAACTCACTATCATTGCTAAGAGGCCTGATACCGACAGATATCCTATGATGAAGAGGTTTTTCCCCTGGACTCTTAATATATTTCAACCTTTTTTCAAAGTTAATTTTAATGTTCACTTTACTTTAGTTTGTTTAATTTTATTCAGATACTTTTATACAGGTGTTGTAGTCTAAAAAATACATGCCTGTTAAATATTATTATAAATAATTATTAATAATGACTATTTATTATAGAGGTTAGAATTTCATTATAAAGGATGTTATTACTAATGTACCATAACATTGATTTAACCTTTGATTATATCTGGAGTAAAATTAAGTTAAAATCACTTGAAGGTTAAAAGAAATTGTATCTTTTCTCCAGAAAACTTATTTAAGGTAAGTGTAAAACCAGTTGTCCTACATGTAAAATGTAACCTGAGTTAACATGGAATGACCTTCCGCAGTACAATGTTATACCAACCCATTCTTTACATTGGCTATTTTTAAAAAAATGGATCTGCTTTTTTGGCTAATCAAGCTCTCGAGAGACTCCTCATATTCCCCACAACTGAGAACCATTTCTTGTGGCACTATCTAGGTGGCTCTTTCTATCGATTTTAACACTCAGTTATAATGGATCTTGTTCTTTTTGGATGTTAGATTACACCAATATTTAATTTTGCTGGGGGAACTAGAACCAAATGGGTATTCATATGATGTTTTGCATGCCACTTAATCATATGACATGCGATTTTCCCATCCTGAAAATCTGTTGACTCAGCCAGTGCTCTTCCCCAGAATCTGAGCTCTTCTTGGATATTAAAGTCGGCCAAGATTTAATTTCTTAAGGGATCTTCCACATGCCACATAATCATTAGACATGTGTGCATACTATTTTCTCATCCTGTAAATATACCAACTCAGACGGGGCTCGAATTCACAATCTTGAGCATATGAGGCAGAGGCACGCAATGCTTCACAGCCTCTGAGCCCACTTCTTTCATTGACTATATTATATATATATATATATATTATATATTAATATATATATATTATATTATATATATATATATATATATATATATATATATATATATATATATATATATATATATATATATATATATATATATATATATATATATATATATATATATATATTATATATATATATATGTATATATATATATAAAATATATATATATGTATAATATATATATATAGTATATGTATATAATAATTTATGTAACTGTTGAAAACGAATGTATTGCATTGCAGATTACCGCCTCAATTTGAGCTGTCATGGATGGATGTGGTAAAGTTAAAGCCAGAGTTGGAAAGTCGAGTGCATCCAACTTCCGTCATGACCTATTTAAAAAACCAGGTAACCTCAGCAGTCATTTTCATGTAAAAAATTAAATTTGATAAATCTGCACCTCTGTAGAACAGGCTGGGCAGCCTAAATGGTAAAGTACATGCCTTGCATGCGAAAGATCCCAGGTTCAGGTCCAGGCATTGCCAAAATAACTGCCAACCTATGAATGGTCTGTAAAGCCAAAAATAGGACAATAAATACACCATGTAGAGAGCGTGCACATTAAACATGCTCCAAAGTCCCGACGGCACATACAATGTCGCCGTTAAAAGTTGTGTTGGGTGCCTACTCGTGTGTCGGCTTGTCACTTGACTGTGGTTCTAAATTATGACACCCTTCACCAAAAGCCATTGTGTTGCTCTAGTGCAACATTAATTTAATTTAACCTAACCTCTGTAGAACAACTGGTAGCATCCACATAAAATTAGACGCAGATTCTTAATACCCCTTAAGGGGGAATGGGCGTGCTGGACCGCGGGTCTCCAAACTCAAGTGCCTCAGTGTTAATCTAATGGCGAAAAAACTATTTTCTCTGCCACATTTCTCCGGCTGTATTGAATATTTTTACAAACGGTTTGTTTTAAATAATAAATGTAGATAACTTACAGTTCCCTATCTTCCCACTTTTTTAAATTGCTTTGAATATTTTGTGTAAAATTATTTATTGAAAATTTAAAAAAATATTCGAACCAATTTCAAAAAGTGGG
The DNA here is from genome assembly GCA_019343175.1 of Oedothorax gibbosus. NCBI lineage: Eukaryota > Metazoa > Arthropoda > Arachnida > Araneae > Linyphiidae > Oedothorax > Oedothorax gibbosus. Next base: position 35,517,756 of record CM033274.1, on the reverse strand, counting down.
AAGGTCGGGACCTGTAAGTCAGCTACATTTATCACATAAAAAAAAATCCGTTTGTAAAAATATTCAATACAGCCGGAGAAATGTGGCAGAGAAAATATTTTTTCTCCATTGGATTAACACTGAGGCAATTTGCTTTGGAGACCCCCCGTTTCAGCGCGCCCATTCCCCCTTACAGCAATAACAGCTATTTCTTAAAATGTAACCAGATTGGAAGTGTTATAATTTATAAATATTTAAATACAGAACCTTATTTATTTAAAAAAAAAATATTTTCATCAATGGTGTCAAAATAATTTTTCATATTCTCAGTATTGCTGCAAATAACCTTTAACCTTCCAAACAACTTTGGAATGGGCAAATATGTATGGTTTTTTTCTGTGCATCACATACATACATACATACATCATTTACATACATACATATTTTTAAAAAAATATTTTCATCAATGGTGTCAAAATAATTTTCATATTCTCAGTATTGCTGCAAATAACTTTAACCTTCCAAACAACTTTGGAATGGGCAAATATGTATGGTTTTTTCTGTGATCACTAATCATAATTTTACATACAAAAATTTTAAAAAATATTTCATCAATTGCAAAATATTTTCATTCTCGATTGCGAAATAACTTTAACCTTCCAACAATTTGGAATGCAATGGTATTTTTTTCTGTGATAATCATACATACATCATTTACATACAACATATTTTAAAAAATATTTTCATCAATGGTGTCAAAATAATTTTCATATTCTCAGTATTGCTGCAAATAACCTTAACCTTCCAAACAACTTGGAATGGGAAATATGTATGGTTTTTTCTGTGCTCACATACAACATACATCATTTAATACATACATATTTTTAAAAAATATTTTCATCAATGGTGTCAAAATAACTTTTCATATTCTCAGTATTGCTGCAAATAACCTTTAACCTTCCAAACAACTTTGGAATGGGCAAATATGTATGCTTTTTTTCTGTGCATAAATTTTTTAAAATCGCATACTTGATAAGAAAATTAAAATTTGGTACGAAGGAAATTATCTGTGAAAATCATTTCAATATAGAAAAAAGTAGAATACTATCATTAAAAATTCAATCTGAATAAATTCGAAATGATAAAATTCTTACAAATTAGGTTTATTGCCAGGAAGACTGGTGCAAAAAATCACTCAGAAGGTTTGAAAGCATTTTCACTCATTTTTTTTTTGTAATAAGTCATTTAGCCAAATGGAGGTGTCACTTTTTCATAAAAACCATTAAACTGTTTTGTAAGTCCTGGTTAATAAAAAGTTTTAGAATGTTGCTGTTAAATCATTTTTAACAACATTTTATAGGAATTTCCAACTTCTGATGGAATTACTGACATATTTGCAGACAGTCTCAATCCAGAGAAAATGGTGTTCACAATTGATCAAGAGATCTTTTCATCTGTGAGTCAAAAATTTCAAATAATTAACTTATGATTTTAGTTATTTTAAATTGTGTTATGCATGTAAGTAGTTTTCAATAATTCCAAAAAGGAAAATTTAAAGTATTTAGTTTTGACCCTTCACTGAATATTTTTTTTCTGTATAGAAATTAGGATTTAATATCATCAGTTGGCTAGATTACTAGGATAATTATTAAAAAAAATTCTTTGTTAACTGCTTACTGTACGAATAGCAGATTTATCCAAAAATCATTGAACTAAAAATGTCCCACAATGTTGAAAAAAATTCTAAATATGTATTTTTTTTTCTATACTTTAGACAGACAAAAACTAATTTTTTTTCCACAAAAATCACTCAATGCATCTGAAATAGGGTGATCAAAACTAACGAACCCAGTCAATCAACAAATCAAAAAAGTTTTAAAGTTAATTTTGCTACTTGTAGAACCAGTTGACATTTCTAAATAATATGAAATCATACATGAAAAGTAAGCCTAAGGCTTTATAGGTGTAAATATAGGTCTGTGCTCCATGGCACATGGTGCAGTAAAAGTTTAATTACTGTGAATTACTTATAAAATAATATTAAAGCTGGGGATATTGTTAATCTTATAGTTTATCCATATTTGAAAAGGAATATATGCATTGTTGTACTGTTCTAGTAGAGTACATTTTTATGTTAAAAAAAAGTATTTTTAAGGGTTAAATTCTGATTTATCAAATTTTGTGTTGGAAATCTATACTAATGTACTTCTCATAATTTCAGTGTGTTCTATTAGACTTATGTGCAAGAATTGAAAAGGTTCCATATTATAGTACATTTTTTAAGAAAATTTCACCAGAAAAAATTGTCATAGATTTTAGGTAATTTTTCCTATTTAAATTTATAATTTTATTCAGGAGTGGAAATACTTTTTATTGAAAGTTATAATATATCCTTAAGGGGGAATAACCATAAGTAACCAAACCATAGTGCCTCTGTGTTAGTCCTATGGAAAAAACATGATTTTCTAAACCACATTTCTCCGGCTGTATTGACTATTTTTGCAAACAGTTTTTTATATGATAAATGTAGCTGACGCACGTGGTTATCTAATCCATCTTTTTGAAATTGGATTGAATACTTTTTTCATTTTTAATAACTAATTTTACAATAAAATATTTGAACCTATTTCAAAAAGTGGGATTATATTTATAAAGCCCTGTAAGTCAGCTACATTTATCATTCAAAATAACCATTTGTAAAAATATTCAATACAGTCGGAGAAATTTGGCTTAGAAAATCATGTTTTTTCCATTGGACTAACACAGACGCCCTTTGGTTTGGAGACTTGCGGTTATTCCCCCTTAATAAAAATAGTTATACAATCCAATTTTTGTTATTGTTTAATTGAAAAGATGAATATAAAATACAGTAAACCCCCGATTATCCGCGGGCCACGACCCCCTCCCCCTTTCCCCCCTGCAAAAATAATAATTTAACAAAATGCAGAGAAATGAAATTTATCTTTTTCAAAACTTGTTGGAAGAATGCATTCCAAGAACTACGAATTTTTTCAAGAACGACGAACACATTCAAAGAACGACGAATACATTTAAAGAACGACGAATACATTTAACGACGAATACATTTAAAGAAGAAGAATACATTATAAGAACAACAAATGCATTAAAATAAGAATGACTATAGGAAACCTGGTGTGCCAAAATGTGTTCGGCAAGGTGCACAACACATGCAGATTTTTGTTAAAAAGCGTCACTTGTAAAATAAACTGCCCGCGATTTTAATGGAACTTCTTTGGGTGATTTTGATAGTAGCGAAATGAGTGAGTAACAAAAAAAAAGTTTTGTAACGAAAAAAAGTTGACTTGTAACGAAAAAAAAGTTGTCTTGACAATTCAAGACAAAGAATGAGAAGTTACAACGCTAAAAAACAAAAACAATTAACTGACTTTTTTGTAAATCTTCATATTTCATAGCTTTTACGTTTTTTTCTCTTATAATACGATTACTATACTTTACTTTTATTAAACCCTGAAGCAATTTTGTGGGTATTTTGTTTACTTTTGCGGATTATCCGTGAATTCCCTTATCCGCGGATGCCGCGCCACCCAATTCTGCGAATAATCGGGAGTTTACTGTAATTTTAATTTAATATAAAATGCATTTATTGTGAAATAAGTTTTTAGCAAAATGATGCCTAATAATTTCGATATTAATGCATTCTCTTAACAGTTCACCGAATATTGCCAAACCTTTTCACTTGGGTCATTTCCGGTCTACAATTATCGGAAATTTTATTGCAAACATTTGCAGATATGTTGGACATGATGTGACAAGAATAAACTATGTTGGTGACTGGGGATTGCAATATGGTATGTGTGATATACATGTGATATATCGTACAAATCTTTATAAAGTTATAATATTAACCACACAAATCTCTATAATATTCTAATATTCAGTTCTTTCTTAATAACTCTCAGTTAATATCTTGCCGATCCATCGAACAGTTCCCACGTTTCAATAGGCGTCAATACATTCTTTCCCACAGAAATTGCAGACGCAGCAGACTTTGTTTTGACTTCTGATCCACTCTTCTCACAACCATTAAAAATAGTCACTTTTTAATTAGACTTTGAGGTGTAAGGTTGTGTGCTCTTTTTGGCGGGCCGAGCTTCGGCTCCGGACTTTGTCCCGTTAAATACTTTAAATGATTTCTTTATAATAAAAGATCGTCCAAACTACCTTCATTTCTGTAGTTAACTAAATAATAAGTATGCTCTCCTGTGAAATAGATGTTATTTTACTTCATACATTGTTTTAGTGTAGAAAAATTATTGGAGTTTTAAAGCTATTAATAGCAAACGGTTATAATAATTGAAAAAAATCTTAAAATTAAATTCTTATTTCATACAATCTATTTGAAACTTACAACTGTCTCTTAAAAACATATAGAAAAAACAATTGAATATTTTTTCTTTTTCAAAATATCTTATTCGTTTCTAGTTTTCTTTTTTTCAAAAATCAGACAAATTGTTTTTGTTAGCATCAAAACTTGTGCTATTTATTGTTTTTTTGCTGTCGATATATAGTTTTTTTTTCAATTAACTTACTATAGCTAAATTTGAAAACAGTTTACCTTCGACAAAGTTAAATATATTTGCTTAGCAGCATTTGAAATTAATCGAAATATGTGGACTTTATAATGGGAGATTAACCAATGATATGCTGTTTTTTTAAATTCCACCTTTAAAAAAAAGACTAAACAAACCTAAAGAGCCCCTGAAGCCTTTTTTTAATTTCATATAATTTTTTTGTTGTTATTACGCACTGTTACAAATTTCTACTGACTACTAGTGTTTGTTGACTTGTGCCTCCAAAGGCAAATAGGGTGCAGCAGCTTCCATTGGCACAAGGCTTTGAGCACCCATGGGAATTGGAAGTCTGACTACTCCTCCAAGATGGCACCACCTAATCAATTTAACCCTCTGAGGGATAAGCAAATTGGCTGAAGTGTAAACTTGTTTTCACTGCAGGATATTTAAATTAAAATTTTTAATTGAAATTTAATTTCTTAAATTTTTAAAATATTATATTTATGTTGTAGATGGTTATTAATGGCTCTTTCATGCTTTAAATTTTTAAATTTAATAAAATTATTAAATTTATAATTTTTAAAAAATTATGTGTGTTGCTGGAATACCTGACAGCCAAGTTTCGGGTTTTTACGTCTGTATCCCTCACAGGGTTAAGCATATGACTGGAAGGGAGGGGCATTTTTCTCCAGACAACCTGCACCCATGGTACTGCGCTATGACCGCCCACAGGTTTAACAAGCATGTTCTCCTCATTTACCTGGGACAACACAAATGAAGAGCTTAGTGGAAGAAGGTGCTATGTGACAAAAAGGTTAAAACAAGAAAATTAACTTTACATTTTTCCGTTTGCACTTAGGTACGTTAAAAACGACAGTTACAAAATGTAAAAAATATACTTAATTTAAATATTTATGGAAAAGGGGAAACTTGTTATCTTTAAAGAAAGGAATAACATGTTCATTGACACAAAAACCAATTTTTTCAAAAATGTCACTTTAGCACTTTCTTCCACTAAACTCTTCAAATGTCCTTGCCTTATCCGGAATTCAAACCCAGGCACACTCACATGAAAATCGAGGTTCGAAACCACCATATCATTTGGGCGACACTGACTGATAGTTATTGTGTAATATAAATTTTAAGGAAACTATAAATAAGTTTATGTTCTAGGTTTGCTTGCAAATGGTTTTCTAAAGTTTGGATGTGAGGAAAAACTACAAAAAGAACCTTTAAAGCATTTGTTTGAGGTATGAAATTGACTGCCTAAAAGATTGTTAAAATAAAATTTTAATTATATGTAAAGGAATTATTTTATGTTTTTGATAATTAAAGCTTCAACTATTTAATACAGAAAAGGATAAACACAGGCCTTTTCTGTATTTCACTATAAAATTATATCATTTGCAATTGATTTTTACGCATAGTTCAACCTAAATTTATTTAGTAATTTTATTCTCTGAGTTTCAATGCTTTAGTTTAGTTTTTATGGTTAAAGATAAACATGTAAGTTTTTTTTTTATCCATGTGTATATTTATCTTTATTTTTATAATTCTTTAAATAAACTTTTATATTGTTAAATACAATTTGAAAGTATTAGAAATTTAATTGATATAACTTTTTTGCTATTTTAACTTTAATTATTTTTTTTTAATTTTCTTTTTACACTAATTCTTTCTATGTATAAATTATTTCTTATTTAGAAATGTTTGTAGTAAAGTATTTTTAATTTGTGTCACAGGTCTACAAACAAGCAAATGAACTTAGAGCAAGTGATGAATCATTTAACAATGAAGCCAAAATGTATTTTAAAAGAATGGAAGATGGTAATTTTCTTTTGTCTATAAACTATTGTTTTTGGAATTTTTAACTTTCTAGTAGCAATAATTTACCCAAAGTATAAAGGAATGAACTTTCCTTTGTATCTTTAGTTTATGGAAGACGGCAGTTAATTTTTTTGGTTTAAATTTTATTGGTAATTGAATAGTAATGTACTTCACACTTAATTTAAAATTTATTCAGAGCCACATTTCAATAGCTTTCTGAACTTCTATAATTTTAAGCTAGTTTACAGTAATACTTTTTTTTTATTTCCTTCCTCAATTGTCAATTCAGGGTTCGTACTCCTCCTGAAAAACTCTTGAATTTCATATTTTTTTTTGTCTAAGGGCCCTTATAACTCCTGAAATTTATATTAGAAAATCTTGATTTAAAGTTTCGCCTCCTGAAAAAAAATCTACTTATAATGTTATAATAGAAAAGAGTTCTGTGGATTTGTGGGATCCAACTTTTAAACTTTTTTAAAATTTTGCATTTATTTTTGTTTAACACATTATGAGTTCTTTGATTGTTAGAGTTTTGAAATTCGCTGATAATCACAATTTTTCTAGTTTTAGCTTCAACACTACGTTTATAACGTAAAAAGTGGAAGGTATTATAATCTTTCAGTCTGTCTGTCTGTCGGTCACCCACTTTCATAGTCCAAACTACAAATGCTACGGACAAGTGTGATACATCAAAAATTCAGTGCATCGAAATTAGAATACATTGAAAATTTCAGAAAAGAATTCGAATTTGAAGTACTTCAATTATTTAAAAAACTGCAAAATTTAATGCTCATTTAAAAAGCATAGAAAGCCATTTTTATTAGAATTAAATCACCATTGCCATTCGCAACAATCGCTCGAGAAACTTTAATTCTTTTAGACAATAAATTAAAATAAACTTATTTTTGCCACATCGATCAGTTTGAAATGGCGTCAAATATATTTCACTACAAGATTCTTTGTATGTTGATATAAAATGTTTTCATTCTATTTAAAAGCGAGGAATATTACATATTTATTCTTTGAAATATAAATTAATTTTTGCAAACGATAAGTAGTAATTATTGAATTTTCGAAATAAAATAAATGAAACTAGCCAAATTTAGCGTGTATATGCTTAATATAGAATTAATGCTGTGTTTTTCGCCTTTTATTTTAATTTAAATTTATTTATTGATTATTTAATTGCTAGTCAATGATCTAGATCAGGGGTTCCCAACCTTTTTGCACCTGCATACCACTTGAGTTTTTGAGAAATGTTGGCGTACCACCAGACCTAAATATTTTAATATACGTATGAACTCTTCTAAAAGTGTTCAAAGGCTTTTTGAATTAATTCCGAGAAAACTACAATTGAACGGTTAGATATTTGCTTATTTATAACATACTTATAATAGAGGAGTTGATTAAAATGGTATTAATTTACACTTTTATTTATTACCTATAGGTCTAAAAACATACAAATAAAAAAAAGAGTAAACTCGGCAAAAAAGAAATCATCATACGAAATTTACTTTTATAGTCTTTAGTGTAAAGCTTGTTGTTGTTTGCCTGTGATTAAAATATCAACATTAGGGGTAATGGAACTTATTTTTATTTTTAAGTACTTCCTCTTAAGTCTTTAACACTTATTCTGCTTCTATGTATATTTTTTATGTATAAAAGTTCAGAAAATCCACTCTCCCACAAGTAACTCGTAACAAATGGCATGTCATCAAAAATAGCAGAGCTTGCTGGAAGTTCAAAGGGTACTAGGTTTTACATTCGGTCCAGAAGTTAATTAAAGATGTCTCTTTAAAATAATGTTAATGTTAAAAATAATGAGCAATATGTTTGCGTGCTCACTGCCAGCGTGTAAAATAAGCGGTATCGCATCGCGAAACGCGACACCAAAATGAAAACTTGCGATAGCGATTTAGCTTGTTATCGCATTTAGTTGCGATACTCACAAAGCATCTCCGTTTGTCATAACCATGGTGTTTTTGCAAACGATTCGAAGTCAGATCGCTTCAGTTCAGTTGTCTAAGTCATAGAGCTCAATTTCAATTCGATTCCGTTGGCCGCTTTTCGTTCGGACAGGGAAACATCTCAACTCCATACCAGACTGGAAGTGAGTAGCGAAAAGTGTAAAAAAAACGCCGATAATCGCGCCAGAACAGAAAGATTTAGCGAGATTTCCAATTTGTTATAATTTGTGTTGCGAAAATCAACGGAAGTAAAATATGGCGGTTCAGTTACGAGCTGTTAAAAACTGGATCACGTCGTTGGATCCGAATAATTAGTGGCTGAAGTACGAATCTAACGGTAACGTTGTTACTAAAATAATGTGCGCTTTATGTGCAAAGCACATAGATAACTTAAAATGTTTTTAAAATAAAATTCAAATATAATTAAAAAAATTCTTACTTTTTAGTATAGTATAGCCTTCATTATGTAATATTCTAAATTTATCCAGTATTGTTTTTAAAACTATATGCAGCGGTTTTTTAATGTAATGTGTGTGTAAATATTATTCGCAAGAAATAATGAAACGGGAAGGGGGATATTTCTCAAAAATTAACATTTCCCCAAAAAACAATTAAAGATACTGCGACTGGAAGAGTCCATAATTTTTTTCAAAAGTGCTATGCATTAATTAAAAATTGCTACACACAAATACTTTGGTGTAGCAGAACTGCTATACACACAAAAAAAAAGTATTTTACTCACTGCTCATGCGTACAGAAGCTATTAATAGCATCATGTTTCTCACATCACTCATGCGTACCACCTCAAATTTTCTTGGTACACGTACAAACCGGTTGGGAACCCCTGATCTAGATTGTAAAATATAGTTCAAGTTTTGAGATTATCAAAACTTTACTACTACACTGCGACGCAAAAGTTTAGACAATGACGTTTTTTAGCTGTAAAATTTAGAATTGTGATAGTAGAATTACAAAACACCCCTAAACATATTAAATAAATATTTTGAAATGCTATAATTGAAACATAATTGTTTGATTTGCTATAACAAATAAAATTTGGTTTAAAAATTGGTTGTTTTATTAAAGGCATTTGTCTTTGTTATGTCCTGAAGTCGTGCTACTGTACTCCTAAAATAACTCCTTAAAATTCCTGAATTTCACTATTAATAATTGAGTATGAACTCTTTCAATGAGATATTATGTGTTTTTTGTAATTTTTTAAAAATTAGATATTGTCTTAGTTTTACATTACCATTGTTTTTCTTTTAAAATTGACAATATTTAATATTACATTATTGGATTTCATTTATAACTTTTTTATTATTATCTGAAATTTTTTTTATTTTGCTTCAGCTTTTTAGTTTCAATTTTAATTGCCATGTATTTTTGATAATTGGAATAAGCACACAATATTTTATCTACTATATTTTCATTTTACTATTATTATTATTATTATTTTTTTGGTAACTTAGCTTTGTTGACGATAGAAAGTATTATGTAACGTTTCAAAACTAATTTTCTAATATATTGTTTTTTTTTTCTCTTTTAAGATGTTTAAAATTTTAACTTTCCAGGAGATCCAACCACTTTAAGTTTATGGAAAAAATTGAAAGAGTTAAGTTTAAACGAAATGAATGCAACTTATGAGGTATGCATTTTTTTTACTTTCCTAACAAAGTTTGAATAATTATCTTATAACTGTTTACTCTTATTTTTATTATTGTATTTGAAAATTTTGTTTTCTTTAGAGGCTAAATATAAAGTTTGATGAAATTCATGGTGAATCAATGTATTGGAATAAAGTTGGGGAAATTTATGACATCCTTTTAAAAGAAAATCTAGCAACATGTCAAGAGTATGTATATAATTAAGTGATTTTGACTCTTTACCTTAAATTCTTACACCAGCGGTTCCCAACCTGGGGGTGATCGCCGCCAAGTGGGCGATTTTTGTTATCAAGGGGGCAAAAACTACTTGAGGGGCGATCAGGGGGCGATGAGTATTCAAAGGGGGAAAATTAAAATAATGTTGTACCTTTGTACAGTAAAACCATTCTCCAACCATAGCCAAACCAGCCACAATCAACGTTACTTTAAACTCTCTTACATTTTCTCAGTAAAAATATCTTAGTTAATTATTTCACTTTTGTTCTTTAAAAATGTGTTTTAGTTTTTTCTATTTTATTTAAAAGTTACCAGATAAAGCTTCTTTGGTTATTTTTATAAACGGTAGTAAGTGTTATAAAACTGTTTTATAGTTACACTTTAACTGAAATTATGATTAGACATAACATGAAAATTAAAAGGAGGCGATGGATGTTAATCAACCTAAAATACGAGGCGATGGTCCAGAAAAGGTTGGGAACCACTGTCTTGCACTTTTATTTAAAAAAAAAAAGATTAAATAGCTGCAATTACTGTTCATTCAACATAGTGCTTATTTCTGAATTTGTCTTTTCTGTATGAAAGTTAGATGAAAATTAAGTGATTTTTGACTCTTTAACCTTAAACTGTTACGCTTTGATTTTTAAATTTATTTTAGATCATTGAGATTGCTGCCAATTCAACATAATGAAAACTTTTGAATTTGTCTTTATCTGCGTTGAAATAAACACTTGAAAAGTAAAAAAAAATCTTGATGCAAGATCTAATGAAATTTTTCATAGCCCACATTTTTCTAAAGGTGCCTTTTGACAATTTTTTTTATCTTGCTTCAAAACTTTAAAATTAAATATTTATATATTAAATTTACTAATAGCAAAAACTTTATGACAAAAAAAAATAAAGTCTATCCTAAATTTTCATTAATATTTTAATTTGAAGCATCATAGCTTTCATTTCTGCCATTTTATACTGTTTTTCTTTCTATTTGGTTTTCTTAGTTGCTAATTTGTTTTTTTTTTTTTTCCCCCTTGGTGCGTATTTATACTGTATACTGTAATGTTTTCTTCTTTTCTATATGAATAATAAAGTTTTTTTATTGCTTGTAGTGGATATCTTATAATTTTCATGCATTGAATTTCAACCCAGAATAATTAGATTTCTTATTTACAAAAATAATATTTTAGTAAAGGTGTTTTAAACATATATAGGTTTAATTTTAACAAGATCATTGAATTAACACCTCTATATATATTTAAAATTATTATTGTACATTATATTGTTCTGATTTATTGTATAAGTTATTATATAGTTATTTTATTCATTAATTAAAATTTCAATGATATTGTTCTAAAAATCATTTGCTTTTTTTTACTATTAAACTTGTTTCAAAATCAAATTAAACCATTAAAAATCAATTTTGAAGTTTATGAAATTTTTAAACAGCATTTTTTAAAAAAAGCAAACTATTTTTATTTTCTTTACTATTTTTAGTGTCATTTGTAACATTAATTTTCATACCCTTGTTTATTAATTCAATAAATCTTTAACACTGATTTTTTTTTATTAAATCTAGAGATGGCAGCATTGAAGTTGTTTCCAACACTGAAAGTGAAGCTGACAAATCAGTTTTAAGAAAAAGTGATGGTACATCGTTATACCTCTCTAGGTAATTTTTTTTTTGTCTTAAATGAAATCAAATTTATGCAATCTTAATGTATAATTATATAATAATATTTTATGTACTTTTTAATAGGGATCTTGCTGCTGCTATTGACAGACATAAAAAGTACCACTTTGATTCAATGTATTATGTGGTAAGATATATGTGATATATCGTATAAATCTCTATAAAGTTATAATATTAACCACACAAATCTCTATACTATTCTAATATTCAGGGATTGGAAAGTTACTTTTAAAAAGTAACTATGTTACAGTGTAAATTATAATAAAAGTAACTCTGTGCCGTTACAGTCAACTTAAATTAAAAGGTACCTTGTACAGTTACTTTCACTGAAAAACGACACAGTTACTTTTCTTAAATGGCAATTATGAGAAAAATTTGTAATTATTTCACTTTACCTTTTCAAAGTAAAATATTTCTATTTATTAAAATTACACAAAACAAAATGCTAAAATTTAAAAGTTAATAATTTTTTTTTTATTTCAATCCTTTAATCAAAGAATATGACTGAAATCTAGGCAGTCATCTCTCCACCACCCCATACCGGTCTTACCTCTTAAGGTTATTAACTTAATGTTGCTATGCCATTTACGAACCCATTCGCTCTGAACACATATCGGGTTGTGCAACTGGTCTTGAAACTTGCCGAACGACACCGCTTGATAATTCAGGATTTTATATTAATCCCATTCTTTCGTAGAAAGCCTTGAATTTCGAATCTTATAATGTGAAAACTTGAAAGGTAAAAAACAAGGAGAAACATTTATGAAATTTAACCAATTTGCTGAAAATGCCTTTCGACATCTTTAGCTCAACAAATAGATTACATAAAATTTCTAATTGAAGCTTTTGCCCAAAAAAGCTATAATTTCTGGTAATGGCATCAGCTTCTTTTTAATGTTTTCCCTTTGTGTTGGAGTGTAATTTATAATAATGCATTCGACACCTTGCGTAAAGTAACGGAAATAGCATTTTTCTCTTACTTCGTTTATGCTTAGATATAAATTTATCATAGTTCACCGTAAGTTATTTCTGAAAAATATTAGAAGTTACCAACATATATTAAATAAGTAACTGTTACAAGTAAGCGTTAACTCAAATCTCTTAATTATTGTTCTTTTTGTATATAAGTCTCATTAATGTCTTATCGTCTAGAACAGTTTCTCCCGTTTTAAAAGCTCAATACAATCTTTCCCACAAAATTGCAGAATGTAAGCACTTTTTTTAGACATCTGATCCACTCTTTAACAACCATTTAAATAGTCACTTTTATTAGACTCAAATTTTAAGGTTGTTTTAATTCATAATCTTACCTGTTTTTATCAGAGCTACGGCTCCATGACTTGTTCCCTTAAATAACTGTCTAATAGTTTTGTAAAATAAAAGATCTTACGTCTATACTATCTTGCAATTCTGTAGTTAACTAAATAATAAGTAATGTATACTTTGAAGTGATTTTTAATTCTTCGATATTTTGGATAAAGTATTTGAAAATGTTTTTGTAATTTTTTTTTTAATGCTTTTAAAAATTGTAACATTTAAATAAGCACAAAATAAAGTCAAAAATCTGCACAATTTGAACGGAAGTGCAGGAACTCTAGATTCTGTAGATCTTTGGTGAAAAGGACAGAATTATTGCTTTTAGCTTTAAAAGTAAAAATACAAATAACATGAAAAAAAGCCTGTTAATAATACAAAAAATCTTCCAAAATAATAGTATTAAACTTACCTATTTATTTGATTGACTGTTCAATAGTCATGTTTCAGACCTTCAGTGGCAACAGAAATGCCGATCAAAAATAAATTCTTTCTTGAGCCTCGATTGGTGAACAAAATTTAACCAAGAAACAAACAGATCACTGATCAAAGGAAATGTAGGAATGAAAAGTGGAAGGAACTATGTATCTAAAACACAAGCCAATATCCTCATAATTGGAAGCTTTTGTAGTATTGATAACAAAATGACTAATAATTTCAATAGTTTATTTTGCATCTGCAAACCTGTGAATATGTTCACTTGTTAGATGTTTGGCTGTTTGTTTATAACTACCAAGATTCTGTAATTGAAATAATAATGGAGTGTTTAATAATAATAATAATAATTTTTTTATTGCACAAAAATAACATATACTAATTTGAGGGAAAAACAAATACAAAAGTAGTTTTACAGTAGACAGAACACCAAGAGTCACAAGGACCTTATTGAGAAACATAAAAAAAGTATATGATGTAAATTTACAAACACAAAAAAAGGAAAAAATATTAAATCACAAGTAAAAAATATTATTATGGCAACAGAAGTGTCGGGGGTATTTAAATTTAAGATGGTTAGTCAATACAAATGAATTATTGTACAGTTATTTTATTTCAATAATTGAAGTATGCATAATCAAAAATAGTTCTCTATATCGGGGATATCAAACAAAAGATTTTTATATGATGTTTAGTACATGAAGTTTAAATTTTCTACACATAATTGCAGATGTCACTGAAATTATACATTCTTATTTTATAAAATAGCTGTGCTGTATTTTTCCATAATGTTAGATTCAATAGTTAAAACATATATAATCAAGAATTTCGAAATGTGGGTCTAGAAATATTTTATTTTGGAAAAGAGAGCCATTTGTAATAGCCTTGCATATTGTTCTGTCAATTTGACTCAATTTAAATAATTTTTTTAAATACTTTTTATAGTAATTGTTATACAGGATGTCTGTAAAAGAATGTCCGAGTTTAAATTGTAATAGTATCGTTCACTTGACATCACGCCTTGCGATTTCTTCCTTTGGGGCTTTGTAAAAGATTGGGTCGACGTTCCACCCCTACCCCATGATTACCAACCTTGAAAAGTAGAATTGCACAGTCTGTTGCTTCATTACTCCGGACTTGCTGCAGACAGTATGGGAAGAATTGCTTTTTCGTTTGGATGTGTGCCGTTTCACTAAAGGCGCACACATTGAGCACTTATAGGAACAACTAGGTTAGTTTTACTTCAATGTCATGTATGATTTGTTATATTTAGTATAAAATAAACTCCTGTAATATACCATTAAAACTTGGACATTCTTTTACGGACACATAATTATTGTTTTCAGTTAAAACAAATATTAAAAATCTGATACTGAATATTGCTAAAAATCATCATCATGAAGAAGTAGTTTAACTTGACAAATATTCACTCATTTTTATATTTCTGAAGCACAGGTAGACTCAAGTCAAAGAAAACATTTTGCCTACTTGAAAAACATATTGAAATCTATGAATTTCCAATGGGCCAGGTGAGAAATACTTTTAATTTCAATTCTTATAATAAGTTAAGCATTTAATTTTACAGTTAAAAAGTTTATAACCTGAATATTGTTGGAACAGTAAATGTATTTAATTTTGGCCATGAGTGACTGAATTAAAGGACTAAAATACTTATCGATTTTTTCAAAAATTATTTTCTATCTTTAACAGTAGTTTTTTTGCCTTTATTATTGTTATTCTTACAAAACCTGTATTTTTTGTATCAAAAAATTGAATTAACAAACAAATATAATTATATATATATTTTTAATCCTAAAACCTTGTCCTGACAATATGACATCAAATGCTACAAATGCAAAAAACTTGGTGATTGCAGAGTCAGCACATGCTATTGCAATCTGCTTGGGCCCTTGATCACAAGTTTTTTGCATTTTTTGTGCATTTGATATCGTAGTCAGACACACCCTTAGAGTTACTGACAGGTTTTATTTAAATCACTCCTTTGCCTTTATAATATACAAAATATGTAATAATAATATAGTTAGTATGATACAATGTATTTTAAACATATTTTTTATATCAAAATAATGCAAAATATATGATCTATTAATTTGAATTATTGAAATTAACTTATACAAATTTTATAACCTGATAACTTTAATTATTTTAGTGATCTGCAACATATACCGTTTGGTCGCATAACAGACTTCAGTACTCGTAAAGGAAAAGCAGTATTTCTCAACAACATTTTAGATGAAGCCAAAGAGCGGACATTGGAAGGAATGAGGAATTCTATAAGTATGATTTATAAATGTATTTACCTTTTTTTTAGTATTAATGAAAATTTATTATTTATCATTGTATTTTGTAGGCTCCTATTTGAAAAGAAACTGTGAAAATCTTCATAAATTCTGGTATAGATTTCTATGTGGCTAAAAAAGATCCTTCAAAAATATTAAAAAAAAATTCAAAAAAAAATCTCTTCTGAAATTCACTCAACAAATTCCATCCTTTTTATTCTTTTTAGTGCAGCCAAAAAATGAATATAAAAAAGAATAACACCCTATGTGGAGGAAGTGTACGTTAAATATCCTTCAAAGTCCCGAGGCTCTGTACGATCACACCCTTAAAATTTGCATTGGGTGCCTCCTCCGGTGTTGGCTCGTCACTTAACTATGGCTAATAGCTCTCAAGGGCAGCTCTGATTCGACAATAATTCAAACTAACCCTAACCCATACAAGTGGATGGGTATAGCTTAGCTACCCTACCTTAAATTTTCAACTTCGCCAAAAGGCGCCGATTCCAAAAGTCAATCGGCCTTTATATCATAGCTGTTCTAAATGTTCAGTTTTATAAACAAAGAAAAGCTTGGTCCAGGATACAATTTCAAAAGATTTCAAATCAATACATAAAATTATGATTTTCAAATAACAATCTTGCAAAATAAACACACGTGCTTTTACGTGTTTATACTTAATTTTTGTTGTCGCTGAACACTCTGAAATTTCTTTTAAGGTGAAAATAAAAAAAGTATAAATTCCAATCTTACAATGCTATTCCTATGGAGAAATCGGGTCATGTTTTGCACTCCTACACCTGTTTGGGTTCAAATTTCAAAAAATCGCTTCTTAAATGATGCTTATGATATCAAAAGAATATTTTCCTAAAATTTGGTAGCTGTACCTCCAGTAGTATTGGCTGGGCGTTAATACGTCAGTGAGTCAGGACTTTGCCTTTTATATATATAGATGTAACTTAATGGGAGATAGACTGAGGCCATAACTGCTATAAAGTAGGGTTCTATAAAAATAGCTAAGGCTCTCTGCTTATTAGCATCAAAGTTCCAATAATTCAAATTAATGCTGTCAACATTGAAAATGAAAATTGTTTTACGCATTAATTTCACTCCCTCTTGTTTCCCAGATACCAAAGTAGAGGAAAACATGGAAGAGGTAGCCGACATCCTTGGAATCGCTGCACTGATCATCAACGATTTCTCTTCAAGGAGGAAAAAAGACTATCCATTTAGCTGGGAGAAAGTGTTGAGCGTGAAAGGGCATTCAGGCGTTACTCTTCAATACTGTCATGCAAGATTAAACAAGTGAGTAACGGAACTGTTCAGTTTAACCTGATGAATCTTTCAAATGTACTTTTTTTCACGGTTGAAGAGTACAGGGAAAAGCCCCTTCATCGACCGGGAATCTGTCTGCATCAGGCGAAGATAGGGAGTCATTGCCTAAACTCGTGTGAAGAAACCAGTTTTGCCTTTGCTCTTATCAAGCGGAGCACGGGTTCACTATCTCTATGATCAAAATTACAACTAGTCTGACGCTTGAACAGGGTGTCTACCAGTCAAGAAAGTCCGGAAAGTCACGAAAAAGAGTCCCGAAATCGAAAAAAGGTCAAGAAAGTCCCTAAAAAGTCATGAAATCAGAGCAAAGGTCACAATTTTTTTTTAAAAAATCACAAAAAAGTGATATTTTTCGAGGCACTTTGCTTTGGAGACCAACTGTCATTCTGTCTTACTCCCCCTTAAAAGATTTTTTTTACGTTTAAAACTTATTTTTAGGAATTTTTCTACTTTAATTTTTTAGTTTAAAAAAATTGTGTCGGCTTATACACGTTTTATGTATTCAGATTTTATGCTGTTAGTAATTTTTATAGTCCTCAAATTTTTCTGGAACGGTCATTGAATAGTACTTGAAAAGTAATTAGATTTTCCCCCTAACAAGTGTATGAACCATGCAATAGCGGCTTGTATTGCATCAAGTATTATTTTATGGTTTTTCTTTGTAATTTTTTTTAACGGATTGATCATTTAAACGGTTGTCAGATTTTCTGAAAAAGGTCAAGAAATTTTTTGATAAGGTCCTAAAAAGATCAAGAAAAATTCTAGAAATTTGATTTAGCAAATCTGGTAGACACCCTGTAACTGCTTAGGAAGAACCAAGGGAAAAACCGTTTTCCAATTGCCACTACTTGCCAAGCAGATTTCAATACGGTCATTGCCAGATTCCCAGGCAATGAAGGGGTTCTTCCCCTGTACTCTTCAGTTATATTCTATACTTCTTCTGATTACAACTCAAGCTCCGAAAACATTTTCTTCCCCTACCCCTTTGTGTGGTTTTTTGCAGGAGTTTGTGTGAGTGTTGCTGTTCTCAACTTACCTTGTTTAAAGCTCTGCTGTGAGGTTAATTCATAGAGATCTCATGGTAATAGTATTAGAGCGGCAGATCGTGTGACTTTCAATTGCGGCAGCGGGACACGCATGGAGCCAAGCTTACAGTGGTAATCTAGCCAGTGCTGCCACCTCCTTAGTAAAAAAATACTGTCGTGCCAGCAAAACAATACCATTTAAAACTAAAATTGAAAAAAAAAAATTCCATAAAAACACAGCTGCATTATGGTCTATTTTTAGCGACTATTTTTTAAAAATATATGTACAATGCCTTTTTACTAATATCCTCCCAAAAATAACAAGCATATGTTGACTGCATTAAGTCTGTTAAATGTTGGCACGTATAGGCAGTCAGCTGTACATGCTGCTCTGGATAATATAGTAACAGAGCTTTGCACATATTTTTAAAAAATAGTACTAAAAAGAGGCCCTAATGCACCTAGTATTTTTAAGGTATTTTTTGTAATTTTAGTGATAAATGGTATTTTTTCAATATGGCGCTGTATTTTTCTCATTAAAGAGGTGGCAACACTGGCAAGTTTGCTAATCTTGGCTCCATGTGCGTCCCGACGTCCAAATTGGAGGTCATGTGTTCTACCACTCTAATACTTTAACTATGATCTCTATGGGTTAATTGCAATTGATTTCTCAACCCAAGTAGGGTAAAGACGCACTAGGGATTAGGGAAAAAAGGGATTTCGAAGCTGCATTGTGTAATCGTAAAACTTTATAACATTAATCTTCCGTAATTAACATACAAAAACACAATTGTGCCGACCCGGCGGCGCAACGGTTAGGGAGCTAGCCATTGGAGCCTCTGGGTTCGGGTTCGAATCCCGGTAAGGCATGGATGTTTGTGTTTGTCGAGTATATGCGGAGTATGTGATCGTTAAATCTGTTGGGTCCGAAAGTCCTCCAAGTTCCCATACCAAAACGATACCTCTGGGGGTGACAAGCCAATTCTGGGGATCCTCTAGTTGGTCTCTGTCTCTAAAAATTAGATGGATCCACTTATGTGTGTGTGTTGTCTGTTGTGTCTGTCTTACTTGACGAAGGTTTATAAGCGGGTCTCTGACCAAGCACACAAACCCGAATATATATGTCTACCAACCAACCAACACAATCGTAACGGTTTTGCTTTTCAAGCCAAACTTTTTTATTCTCAACAAACCCTCAACTGACTATTTTTTTTTAAAAACTACATTCTTTTGCGGTATTACGCTCTCTTAAAACTTCAATCCATAGTAATGCCAACAATTATGATCTGAAGGAGTATAGTACAAGATGTTTTAAATAGATATTTTTGTATTACTTTTTTATTTTCTATATCCTTTATAAATTGCAAGCAAAATTTTAAGATACATATTTTAACTTGTGCTTTTAGAAATTTGTATAGTTATTTTTATTTTTAGCATTTATGTATTGAAAAAGCTTCGTTATTTTCCTTTTGACAAACTTTATGGTACATTTTGAAGTATTGATTATTTAAAAATATTTATCCTGTTTGCAAACAGCATAAGTTTCATTATTTTAATTCTGCAAAAACATATGCATCTAATTTTTAAAATGTACCAAATTTGTTAGTTTTGTAATTTTGGTTTTGGTACTACCTATCAAAATATCTTCCTTTTTTATTTTTTTAAAAAAAATGTCTAATGATTTAATTTTTTTTCTAGCATTAAAGAAAACTGTGGAGTTGAATTGGTTAAAGATTGTGAATTTGCATGTCTTACAGAACCAGAAGCAATTTCATTGATTAGTCATCTAGCAAAGTAAAGGAATCTTAGTAATTTAACTTATCCAGGAAATGGTCATGCGTCCCCTCACCTTTAATAACCCTAAAATCCATCACCCCACGTTTTTGTTGTTTATTTAGCTGTTTTCCACTTTAAATGAATCAAAATAGTATTTAGCAGGGGTTGGAAAGTTAATTTTAAAAAGTAACTCTGTTACAATTACTTAATTGAAAAAGTAACTATTACAGTTACTTAATATGAACAGTAACTAGTTACAGTTACTTATTACAAAGATTTCTTTTAGAAATTTCAAGTTATAAGAAAACTAAAATTTAGCCATCTTACACCGTTTTTTTAAAAAGAATCAAAACTAAAGAAACAGGGCGATCGGAAAAAAGTTAATAACAAACATTCAACATTGTTAAAAGTTAAAAAATTAAATTTAAGCCGAAGACCACTCTGTGACGAAAATATCGGTAAAGTGTGGCTCGAGAAGTAACGGAAAAGTTTAAAAAAAATTTGGTTGCATACTTCGTTACCGCTAAAAGTAACTAAGTTACAGTTACTTTCTGAATGGCGTTACAGTAACCCTTGCTATATCGCGCCTCATTACATCGCGCATTCAGATATAGCGTGCCTTGAATCATCCAATTCTCTCACCGTTTTGGAGACACATGGTCAAATGATGGAGAAAGCCTATAATGCATTCGAAAGATGCAACTCATCTAATAATGGTGAAATGCAGTTAATAAACTTTCGTTCTTTGATATTTGCCAGAAAACAGGTTTTATGAGAAAAATCAAAGCAGCTAACTTTAGATGGATTTTTTACTAGAGAATGAGTGAAATATGTGTAGTACTACCTGTACAATAATGTGTAATGTTTATAGTAATTAATAATGAGTCCTTTCTAAATTTTTGTTTCTTTCTTAGAGTAGTTATATTATTTGATATGATTTAGTTTTATCTTTCAAATACATACTGTGATTTAGTTAAAAAACTTTGTTGAGAGCATAAATGCATCAAATGTATATTTATCAAGTCGCTCGTTACATGGCGCATTCGGTAATCGCGGTTGTTTGCTTGTCTCCCGGGAAGCGCAATATTACGAGGGGTTGCTGTACTTGGCCTATAAAATTATTACCTAATTAAAGTAACTGCATTACCTAAAAAAAGTAACTGTTACAAGTAACATGTTACTTCTATCCCTGGTATTGAGTTTAATTAATTCATAATGTTTAAAATAGAACATGGTTTGAATTGAGTAAAACATTGACAATCTTTATAAAATCATCTTTGAGACAAGTTTGAAAATATTTCAATTTATTTTGTAGGTTTGATGAAGTTATATATCACTGTTATGTGGACCTTGAACCTTGTGTTTTGGTTCATTATGTTTTTGGTTTAAGGTAAGTTTTTTTTAGTGTTAACCTAAATACTGAACTTCTCTTCACAACAGCCCGTTAGTGGGCCAAGGCCTGCCGTGCCTATTCCAGCTTACTTTACCAATTTTTTTAGGGGGCTAGGCATATGTCCCGGCTGGTTGGTCAACCTCACACGGAACCCCCATTGTTTAGTTCCGAAATATGCTTGGTCCTCATTTTACCACTGGTCTCAATCTATTAACAAGATTATATAAAATAAAATTGTTAAGTGGGAAATAAAAATTTTACCTAAGTATTTTATTTCTTCCAAGTTAAATAAGTTGAAAACTAAGCTTAAACTTAACCCTTTTACTCCCAATGGTTCCATTTGGAATCATCAAACTTGTTAATATTTTTCTCACTATGTTAAACTCGTAATTATTTCAAATAAATTTTATTAAATTCTCCATAAATTTTTCTATAAATTTATAGTTTCTTTTTGTATTGTTAGATAGAAGCATCATGTCTTTTGAAGAGTTAAACAATGTTTGTTGTAATAAAGGGAGATATATAAAGAACATGATAAAAATGAAATTCATCCTGAAACTATTTAATAAATGGGCTCTAAATTCTTCATGCTTGCATTTTAAATGTTTAAAAATTGGAATTTTATCTATTTTTAACAAATAAGGTAGGTAGGTTTGAATTATCCTCGCACTAGAGCACGAGGGCTATTGGCGACGGGCGTCGTAATTTAGAACCACAGTCAAGTGACGAGCCGACACCTGAGTAGGCACCCAACGCAACCGTTAAGGGCGACATCATACGCAGCGTTGGGACTTTGGAGTATATTTAACGTGCACTCCCTCTACACGGGGTATTATTCGTCGGATATTTTTCGGCTGCACGGGCCGTTTATAGGTCGGCAGTTATTTTTGGCGATGCCCGGACCCGAACCTGGGACCTTCCGCATGCAAGGCGTACGCCTAACCGACTGGGCTCGCCAGCCCCTTCTTCTTCTTCAGTGGCGCGACAGCCCAGGATGGGCCCTGGCCTTCCTTAAAAGTCCTTCCCAGGCCGACCTGTTCTTGGCCAACGACCTCCAGTTCTTCACTTTCAAAACTTTAAGGTCCCCTCGCCAGCCCCTATTTTACCAAATAAAGTTTTGAAAAAAATATTGCTATAATTTATTCAAAAGTTATGATTCCAAAACTTCTTTCCTTAAATTTTAGTTAAAAAATTAAGATTTTTTACGATTTCATTCTGGATGAGTCCTTTTACAAATTTTTTATATTTAGAATAAAGGATAAAAATGTTGGGACTGAAAGAGTTAAATGGATTTGACTGCTACAAAATTTTGTGAATTTAAACATGATCGATAAATTAGTTTCAATAGCACTATTTGATGATATTATTATGAAATATAAACTGTCATTGAAAGCCTACTGATTTAGTGGTAGTGCTTCATGAAGCAATACCTCAGGTGGGTCTTTAAAATAAGGACCAAGCTGAAGCATGCTTGGGAAATAAACACTTAGAATTTCACATGAGGTTCACTACCAAACCGGGACATATGCGTAGCTCCTCAGAGCCTTTGGTCACAAGAGCTGAAATGGACATGTCAGGCTTTGGCCCACTAATTGGTTGTTGCCCTGAGGAATTTAATTTTGTGTAACTATTATTATTACTACAATTTATGTGTTATAGTTTTTCTTTCTATGCAAGCTGTCTCATACAAATGATTTGAACAACCAACATCAAGAAGTTGGCATTTAAAAAAATTAAAAAGTAAAATATTCTTAGAAAACTCATTTTTCAATACCAAAACAGAAGTGATTTCAGACAAAAAATGAAAACAAGATCGCTGGAGCTGTTGCCATTCCCGATGTGAAACAACCCTGTTAAGATTGTAATTTATAAAAAAAGTGTTACTTGCATTATGTTTATATTCATCTATTATTTATATTTACAGGAATGAAGTTGGTCGGGCAATTAAGGTTTTAACTGTGAAAGGTTCCAGTCCATATGTTGCTAGAGTAAGTTTTTCACACATTTTCTCTTGAAATTTAAATTGTATATTCTTGAATTTCAAAGACTAAATAATTCAGTTTGTTATTATTTTAAATTAATCTCCTAATCCTCATTTGATATATCTTGTTGACGACATCGATTATGCCAATCATTTCTATGAATAACTTATCAGATAATTTTGTGTTACGTTATTTAGTGATAGATCATTATGCTTGCACAATTACAGATATTTGTTAAAGTAGTTTAATTTTTTAAACAATTGCACATAAACCAACTGAGGGATGTGGTCGTTTAAACCTTGTAAACTTTCACTGTCAGGTTTTCCAGCAACACTCAATTTTTAAACATCGATAAATTTTATGATATTACTTAATTTTAAAGTTTAAGAGTAATTTGGAACTACACTGCTCAAAACAATTAGGGTAATTCAATTTTCATACCTTTGTTAACCCTTTCAGTTCCAACTTTTTCTTTTTATTCCAAAAATCTATAATTTGTGAAATAGATTCATTATGCATTCAGAATGCGAAAAGGTAAAAAACAGGGAAAAATCTTAATTGTTTAACTAAAATTCAAGGGGAAAAAAATTGGAATCATAACTTTTGAATAAATTATAACACAAAATTTTTCAAAACTTTATTTGTTAAAAAAAGTTAAAAATCAATTTTTAAACATCTAAGAATGCAAGCGTGAAGTATTTAGGGTCAATTAATTTAATAATTGTTTTTGGGAGTGAATTTTATTTTACCATGTTTTTCATATTTTCATTTCATTAAAACAAACATTATTTAATTCTTCAAAAGACATGATTCTTCCATCAAACGATAAATAAGTGCGAGCTCAACTTAGTGAGAAAAAAAAATCGAAAGCTTATTATCTCAAATGGAAACTTTGGGGGTGAAATAGTTTAAACCATGCATTCCCCCTAATTCTTTTGAGCAGTGTATTTATAAAAGGAACAACATTTTTAAAGTGATCAGTTTTGAAAATTTTAATTCAAAAACTGATGTAGTGAAAACAAGTTTGCAATTAAATTTGCGTTTCCTTTAGAAGGTTAAATAGAATTGCTTGCATTTATTCATGCTTAGAACAACTAGAAAACTAAAAATTTTGTCATCCACTTACGTATGTAATCTTGGACATTTAAAAGTTAAATTTCCAAAGTAACAAATATTTTTAGAAACTAAAAATATCCTTTTTGTTTCAGGCACGTCTTCTGTTATTTCATACAGCATACTTAGTATTAGGGAAAAGTTTACAAATATTAGGAATTACACCATTAAATAAAATGTAAAGCAATTTGATCATATTTATTTTTGTAGAAGCATTTTTAAAATTAAATTTATAATAATTTTTTGTTATTTTTCTTTCATCAAATGTAACTATTGTTTACTATTTTTCTGTGATAGGTAACAAAAACGTTACTTAAAAGCCGTTATCTATATTACTAAACTAAAATTACATAACACTTACAATATTAATACAAAATTAATGGAGAACATTTTAAGAAAACTAGTAGTTATTCAAGTTAAATACTAGTTATGTTAACACTAAATTGAGTCATGTTATCATTTTCTAAAAGAAATTGTAATTATTTATTTAAAACTAATTGCATGTGTACAGAGGAAGAATTATTGACACACATGTAATGATTTCAAAATAAAATTTATTTAATGTGACATACACTAATAAATACAAAGGAAATATGCATTGATGAAAAAAATTGCTAACAATTAACTACAAACACTTATTTTATTAACATACAGTCCCTGGACAAATTATTAGACGCACTGCAAGATTTCATGTAAAATAGTGTTGCCAAAAACACAGTGTTGCCATATGTAAAAAATAAATACTAATATGTAATCTACAAAAATTCTTTTAAATAAATATCAATAATATTGTAGTTTAAATATACCATTATTGCATAAAAACTCTTAAGAAACATAAAATTACTAAAAAAAAAAAATACAGTGCGTCTAATAATTTGTCCAGGGACTGTATTATATAGGATATGTTAACCGTTTTGAATAATTTTCACTAATAAATGCACTAAACATATCAATTTTAAAAATGATAAAAAAAAATATACATTCATGCATTTGTAACCTGTACAAAGTATTTCAGCATCGCAGTTATAAAATTGTTCTTTGAAAGTTCAATAGCATTTCACGTTTAAAGTTAATCTTTTCTAGTAATAAAATTCTTTTAGTTCTTACTAATTTCTTGAAACTTATTTACTTTCATTAAACATTTTGCAATCAAAAGTTGTTAGCCCCAGTTGTTAGTTGTTGGAATACAGAGCCCAAAGCGTTAATTTCTATGCTTACAAGATTCACTATAAGCTAAAAGTCTTGTTAATAAAAAAATGTATTATAAATTAAAAGTCTTGTTAATAAAAAAATGTATTAGAAATTAAAAGTCTTGTTAATAAATTAACTACATTATTTCATGCTTCAAATAAATTCCAAACCATTTCACGAGTGTTGCTGCTTTCCCACTTGTTTCCTACGAAAATCTAAACTAGAGTTCCTCGATATTGGCTCTACTTAAGCAGACATTAGTGACAACCGTAGCTATGTGGTAACCGGCGTTCGCCAAGGTCCTTATTGTTTTGCATTCATGGCAGATATCTATTGGCTTTGGCGGTGAAAGGAAGCTTTGGACAGCTTGCAGAAAAACTTTTGTAAATCTGTATGCATTAATGCCAGTCTACTACTGCCGTGGGTAGGTAAACTGCAGTATCTAGACAAATAAAGAGCTTAGTGGAAGAATGCTCTAAATGACATTTTTGAAAAAAAAAAATGAGCTTTTTGTGTCAATGAACACATAACTAACTTCTTTATAACGATAACAAGTTTTCCCTTTTTCACAAACTTAAAATTTAGTAAGTTTTTTACGATTTGGA
The DNA here is from genome assembly GCA_019343175.1 of Oedothorax gibbosus. Lineage (NCBI taxonomy): Eukaryota > Metazoa > Arthropoda > Arachnida > Araneae > Linyphiidae > Oedothorax > Oedothorax gibbosus. The sequence goes on along the minus strand of CM033274.1, from coordinate 35,491,394 downwards.
AGTACCACTTTCAACAGATCTGAGTGCAAAGGAAAAACTTTAAAGCTCATTTTCACTTTTTTGTCACTTATCACGTTCTTCCACTAAGCTCTTCAAATGACTTGGACCATTTGTTGTAAGCACTCAATAGTACAAGAAAATATAGTGAAAGACTGATTATTTCAGAGCAAAAAAATAAAGGCCCAATTGAAGAGCTTAGTGGAAGAACGTGCTAAGTGACATAAAAGTGAAAACGAGAAAATAAGCTTTAAAGTTTTTCGTTTGCACTCAGATCTGTTGAAAACGGTACTTTTAAAGCGTAAAAAATATACTAAACTTAAAGTTTGTGAAAAAGGGGAAACTTGCTATCGTTAAAGAAGTTAGTAATATGTTCATTGACACAAAAATCTCAATTTTTTCAGAAATGTCACTTAGCACGTTCTTCTACTAAGCTCTTCAATTCATTGTTGTGGTTTCTGCAGTTTACATGTCCAGTGTAAATAGTAGTGTAGTAGTCTAAACTCCGTAATATTTTAAAATAAGTTGTAAAGTTGAGTACCAACAATATACAAGAGCCCAAATACAAGTGCGAGGAACACCACTTGAATGATGGTTGTGAGATAGTAGCGTCTGGAAATAATAAAAATGAAATGTAAGACAAAGAGTTCTATAGTAGGGTAGAGGAACGACTCGTACTGGGCTGCCATCGGCAGCCATGGCTCACTACGGACCCCGAATAGAGTGGCAAAAGTGCTAGTTAATTTATAATTTTGATACTGAGAAAGGAAGTACACCCAGGGCAAACGCGGGAATCGAACCCATACCTGTTACAGCGCGCGGACTGCTAGCGTTATGGCCTGCGATCCAAATCACTCGGCCATCGGGCCCCACATGCCACCCTATATTGTCTCCGTGTTGGTCCATGGTGCTGTTGCCAGGTTCAGTCTCTACCCTACTATAGAACTCTCTGATGTAAGATTAACATTTAAAAAAATATATAGTATTATGGTTAGGTTAGTTTGAATTATCGTTGCACTAGAGCTAAATAAGGTCTATTGGGGACATGCGTCGTAATTTAAAACCACAGTCAAGTGACGAGCCGGCACCCACCGCAACCATTAAGGGTCAAGGGTGTCATCGTACGCAGCGTTGGGACTTGGGAGCATATTTTTATAAGCATTCTCTCAACACGGGTTGTTAATCGTCGGGCATTTTTGGCTGCATGGGCCGTTTATAGGTCAGCAGTTATTTTGGCAATGCCCGAACCCAAACCTGGGACCTTTCGCTTGCAAGGCGAACTCTTTAACCGACTGGGCTCGCCAGCCTTCAATGGTATTTGGTGTTTAGCCAATATAGCAGTCTCCCACACACTCAACCTCAAATGATATTTACACTAGATGGGGTTGATTTACGACTGCTTTACTACCAGTTATCTAGATTATAACAAATATTTTAGTATATAAGCCGAAGCAACTATGACTATCTTTTAGTAGGCACAGATTGGGTAATATCTTTGGCAACACTACCACCACGTTACAGTTTTGAACCTGCCTTTAATTTTTTTAAAATTTTGGTAACGTTTACGTTTTATTTTTCTAAGACAAAATTAAACTTAAAAAACAACAACTAAGCATTGGTTTTTTTATAAACGTTATACTGTTACTACATAAGAAAGTGTCAAAGTTGTAAAATAAAAAGGGAAAAATTGTGTATAATTAACTTCGTATAACGTACTACAAGAAATAATAATAAAAGAGTTTGCCCTACTACCTTAAATAATTTTGGTGGCGGCATCTATGAGGAAAATTACTTACTATTCTCTTACCTGAAATTTATGGATAGCTTATAACCTAATTTAAGTGTATACAGTATGTCATACAATTTTGATCTGGCATTATCTAATAAATATATAGTTATATTGCCCCTTATAAGAGCAGTAAATAAGATAAAAAAAAATTAGAATCGACTGGGAATCTGTCCGTATTAAGGTCTGCTGGGCGAGTAGCGGTGATCGGAAATCGGTTTCTTCTTTGGTTCTTCTTCCACGGTTCAAGCGTCAGAATAGTGTCTGGCGTGAATCTCGATCTTAGAGCTAGTAAACCCGTGCGCCGCATGATAAGAACCAAAGCAAAACTGGTTTCTTCACACCAGTTTAGGCGATGCCTTGCTATCTTCGCCAAGCAGACCTGATGCCGACATATTACCAGTAGATGAAAGAGCTCTTTCTCTATACTCTACATATGTTTTTATGTTTACAGCAAATCAATTTCTGTACCATACTGTAATAGTAAGCTTTAATGGGTTAACGTGTCCGTCGTAGCAATAAAGTAATATAATTGTTTGGCTGTCAGGTATTACGTGTCCCCGCCTCATAAGCCCAAGATTGCAAGTTCGTGTCCCGGCTGAGTCTTCATTTTTTCTGCATGTCATATGATTATGTGGTAAGTAAAAGATCCCTCGAGTACCAGTTTGGCTTGGGTTTTCTCGGCAAAATTAAATCTCGATATGCTTTAATATCACCAGAGACTTGTAATATGAGCGTCAAAATTGGTAGCGAGAGTCACCTAGATGGTGCACATAAAAATGGCTCTCAGTTCTGGGGAATATGCCGAGTCTGCAAAGGTCTGACCGCCAATAAAGCAGCCCCGTGTGAGAAAAATAACAAGTAGGTTTGTAACAGAATCTGTCACTCATCCCGCTTCCACACAACATTTGTGTTCAACAGGAAAAGTCGTCAAACACAATATTAATTCCATTATAAACATTTACACGCTAAATTTGGCTAGATTAATTTATTTTATTTCGAAAATTCAATAATTATTTCTTCAATAATTATTATCGTTTGCAAAAATTAATTTATATTTCAAAGAATAAATATGTACTATTCCTCTCTTTTAAATAGAACCAAAATATTTCATATCAATATACAAAGGATCTCTTAGTGAAATATATTTGACGTCATTTCAAACTGATTGATGTCGCAAAAATAAATTTCTTTTAATTTATTAGCTTCCACACTACGTTTATAACGTAAAAAGTTGGTTTGTTACAGAATCTGTCACTTAAACCGATTCCACACAACATTTGTGTTCAACAGAAAACACTATATGACAACACCTCAGAAAGAAATTCGCTAAACAAGGCTTTAGCTAATTCAAACTTTTAAACGCCAAAATTAATTATTTTCTTTAATCTTCTTTTGCATATTTAATAATTAATCTTTATTGTTTGCTAATTTTTTTTTGAAGTTCGAAGAATAATGATGTATTTTTAATAAATATCTTGTTGTCGCCTACAGTTTGAAAAATAAATGAGTAAAATTGATGCTTTAAAAATAAAAGCGAAACTTTGCATATTTTTTTTTGCAAACTTCGAATTCTCTATGCATCTTCCTTCATACATATAAAATGAACCATCAAAATTACTCTATTGTGCTATTACAACAATCCAAATTAAATTATATCACAAAAATAAATATTTTTTCAAGTTTTATTTTTTATTTAAAATAAAGTTTCTCGTACAATTGACGAAATGGCAACAGTGAAAATATTGAATAAAAATGGAATTTGCATGTTATTTTTATGTAGATTAAATTTTTAGTAATTTAAATTTTAAATAAACTTCTAATTTAAATCTTTTAATGAAATTCGAGATGTAGCCTAGTCTGATTTTTTGCTTGAACATGACGTATCCCACTTGTCTGTAGGACTTGTGGTTCTTTCTGTGAAAGTGGGTGATGGACAGACAGACGGACGGACTGAACGATTATAATACCTTCCACTTTTTACGTTATAAACGTAGTGTGGAACCAAAAAAAGTAAATATCGAAATGCACTTACTGATTAGCTAAACGCATGCGTTCAGATTTTGATTTCTTATCCGTTGTCCAAAAGAGAAAAGGATTCACTGTTATGACATGCTCGACTAATTTCTCGAACTCGCAATCATCATAGCTCGTTCCCAGCATCTAGAAGTGACAGTTAACAGGATTAAAAAGGGTTTTAGTGCAGTCAAATACATAGTAATTCATTATCATGTTTGGGGCGAATATATGTTTGTTCATCAATGTTGGCTGAAACTACGCATTCGTAAGAAGCTATTGAAAAATCAGCAGCATAAGAGCCGCCATCTTTTGAGTGACGTAGTAGCTATTCGCTATGGACGAAATTGGTAATCTATGAATCCATTGGCAACGGCTCAGTGGCTGAGAGGTTAAACGTGTCCGCCTCGTAAGCCCAAGATCGCGGTTTCGAGCACCGGCTGAGTCATCGGATTTTCTGGATGGGAAAATCTTAGGCACGCATGTCATATGATTATGTGGCATGTAAAAGATCCCTGGAGGGCCCATTTGGCTTGGGTTTTCCCGGCAAAATTAAATCTCGGCATACTTTAACACCCACAGAGAGCTCAGATTCATTGTAATCTGCGCGTCAAAATTGGTAGCGAAAGTCGCCTAGATGGTGCCCCAAAAAATGGCTCTCAGATCTGGGGAATATGCCGAGTGTGCAAAAGGCTTGACCGCCAATATTGCAGCCCCATTGGAGAAAAAAAATGAATCCATTGGTTCAAATACTAAGTTGGATCCACCAGGTTGTGTTGTTGAAGACGTTGAAGATACTTTTTTCACACGGACGCCATCCATTCAACCCAACCCTCAACTCAACCATATCTTCAACGCAAAACTCAAAAGTTGAATGTAATCTGCCATCTGCTATGGAATTTGGGGTTGAAAAAAGTATCTTCAACGTCGTCAACCTCACACAACCTAGTTGATCCAACACTTAGTATTGGAAAGAATGGATGCATAGAACTACTGCTTACGGCACAGCGAGGACAGATTATGTCACTGTAAAATTGGCGGCTCTTGTGCTGCTCCTTTTTCAATATCTGATCTTGCGAATGCGTAAATTTAGCCAACAATGATGGACAAACATATATTTGCGCCAAACATGATAATAAATTACTATTAGGTTACTTACGTTTTACCTTAAATACCCGGACCAGAGGACATTATGAAAATGTATAAATCATGCTTTAGCAGGGAGGTAAGAAAACATTATTTTTACAATAGATTTGTCAATAATGAGTGGAATGCTTTACCAGATTATGTGGTGTATTCGAAGAGAGTAGAAGATTTTAAGAAGAATCTTGATAGTCATTGGAAACTGGTAAAGTATTAGATTTATTTTGGACCAACCTTGCTGGGCCTCTGGCCTGTTGTTGGTCGACAATTTTTGTATTTGTATTTATGACTGCCGAAAAAATATGCGAGCAACCGTTCTTTTCTCGCTGGCAACCCTATGTCCAACTTCGCGAAGTCAAAAGTCATAACTGAGATTGAAGTTGAGGATCGATTGTGAGAGTTGTATGAATGAGCGTTCATGTCATATACCCTTAACACTTTGCATTCTGCAGTTTTAAGTCATAGACAGTAAAATCTGCAGATGTTCTTTTTTTCTTGTTATAGTCCAAGAGAACAGGGCCCCCAGACATAAGTTATTTTCTCACGAATAAAATGTATCGGATAAGGTTTTGTTTTCATTTACTTTTAGTGTATGCATACATAAGCTAGAATGAACCGACGGCCAATTTACAGGTACCGGGTGCAAAAAGGAGGTGAACTTTATGTTACCTTATGTCATTTTCTCAGAGCTGATTCTTACGTATGTTTTAGAAAATATGGTTAAAAGTTAATAATCAATACTGCCACTCTGCCAGACATTTTCCGCCCGCCAAAACTTTTGCCAGACGCTTTAAAGGTCCCTGTTAAGCTCTTAGACTTTCTCCCACGCATCTGGTGGCGCGATATAGCACATGTATTTTCTAACTAAACCAACAATTCAATCGAAATGATAATATTTCTTCGTTTTTTTTAAATTTTGGCCGCCCCTTTATGGAAAATTTTGTATAGATTTCCAGTAATGATGAAATGCTAGTTGGCCAATTTGTCATATTTTTATTACCATTTTATCGACTTCTTTATAACATAGATCAAACCAATCCCGTTAGATAAATGTCTGAGTCAAAGTCAGGCTAAAAGTAAAGTGGGGTCTCAGAAAATTTTAAAATTTACTGAAATGTTTGGGGGTCTACAACGAGGGCTATTGGCGACGGGAATCATAATTTAGAACCCCAGTCAGGTGACGAGCCGACATCTGACTTTTGCTTCGTGTAAACAATATTAAAAATGAATGTCTATGTCATCAATATTTATACCAAATTCACACACACAAAGAGAGAGCGTTCAAAAAATGAGTATTTGTCAATATTTTGAATGCTAATTGGTAAGCGGTTCCAGAATTTAGGAGCTAAATAATAAAAAATGTTTTCTAAAGATTTCTTTATTAAAATTAGGAATTGCATGATTTTCTAGGGATCTGATGATACCTTTTTGTCCTCCGGCTGCATGTCTATGAAACATTTTCTTAAATTTTCTCTCTCGTAGTCCCAACTATGGATCATGAAGTAATTGGTAGCTTGGATGGCCGCCTCCACAAACTTGTACTTCTCAGTCAGTCTGAAAGCACATTAAATCTGTCACCTTTCTCAAGCCCTGGTTTGTAAGAACACAAAATCGGACGCTGAACAGTGCGTCCGAATTTTTCGCTTTCTTATTGGCCCTAGTTGTCACGTGACCGCGGCACCAAAAATAACGTTGATATCAGCGTTCGAAAATCTCGAATCAGCCGTGGTTTGATTAGAGCGTCCAAAAACGTGCGAAATGGCCGATGTTTCTACCTATTCGAATGAGATAACGGTGGCCTTCGCTCACTACGCATGCGTTAGATGCTGACGCATCGCTAGACGTGAATTCTAACAAACCACCCAAGCGAAGATAAGACGCTGATATCGATGAGCAGGGCGTGTTTTAACGCTTTGACATGCATTTTCAATCCTTACAAACCAGGGCTTTACCTATCTTATATCTCTATATTATTAAGAGGGATTGTCAGTCCCATAGAGCTAATGCATTAGTTTTTGACTCACAACTTCCTCAGAAGTATTACTTTACCATGTTACCCTTTTCCCCCAGGTATGGGAATCAACAAAACATCAAAATGAAAGAAATTTGAAAAGAAAATGTTATCTAGTTATTTAATTAAATATTTTTGAAGTTTTTAAATGCCAAAAATATACAGCAGATGGCGACACTATTAAAAAATTTATCAATGAATAAATAACCTTATGTTTTTTGCTGTTCAATTTTGTTTTAAATTGATGTTATGATGATTCTTATATCTGGTGAAAATATGATAACATGGCAAAGCAATTCTTTTGCCAAATATTTTTTGTAAATCGATTAATTCTGAGTTTAACTCAATTTCCTAGTCCCCTTTTGTTCATGGATTTAATTTTTTTTTGCATTCTTCATATTAAAAAGTTTAGTTTGGGGGCCGTTATATTGAGCATAAATGCTCATGAAGAAATTTTGGCGCCCCCCCTTAAGTTGGGGGCGCGTGCCCTGCCAGAAATCAGGCCCTGACTCTTACTTTATTTTGCTGCCGGCCATTTTGAGGAAGAGGTCGAAGAAGTACGCCGGGATGTAGTGCTCGTAGAAGGCGGTCATCCTGTAGAGGAAGTCGTTCGGGATAAGCTTGGGGCTCTTGGGGGTCCTAAACGTGCGCGGGAGGGGGGTCACCAACACCTTTTTCATCATGGTGGTGACGTAATCGCCCAGAGTGGTGACGCACACCGAGCTGCAGTTGATCACCAGCGGATTCGGGGACCTGATTGTAAAACAACAAAAACAATATATCAATCAAAACAATCTCATTCTACTTGATTAAAGCACTTCAATAAGTGTGAAATTTTTAACTGAAACGCAGGGTTGCCACGGTCCTTGAAAACCTTGAAAAGTGCTTGAAAAAAAAAACATTGATTTTCAAGGCCTTGAAAAACATTATCAACCTTGAAAAGTCCTTAATTTTTTAAGCCGACGAATTTATCTTGAAGTGTTGCAAATGTCAATTTTTGCTTCATTAAAAACACTTTTCTATATGAATCGGTTCCTATATAACTTTTTGATTTATTGTTTATGTATAATCCAAGAAGGCAGAGCAAGTGATTTTAGATGGATTTTTAATAACTAAATGGTTATTTTATAACACATATAGAAGTTCATTTGAAAGTTAGAGAGCTCTTATTCGTTTTCTAAATGAAGTTTAAAAACTATCGTGAAATTTTGGTGTTGCATGTTAGAATATACAGTCCTTGAAAATGGAGAAATATATCCTTGAAAGTCCTTAAATAGTCCTTGATTTTTTTACTAAAAAATGTGACAACCCTGGAAACGCTATGCGAACAATTCGCCTGCGAATGGTGGAGTTTCGTAGATTTTGTGCGTTTCCTAATTGAACTGGAACAAATCCTTCGTGCGTGATTGACGTCATGCCATAATTGGTCTCAGACTCAGACCATTCGAGCAATCGCGCGCAAACTGTTTATTTACTTTTTGACACTCAATATCTATGAAAAACGTCAGGTTTAGTCCGCCTGCCACAACTTAGCATCCCAAATATTCTGATTGTGGTAGGGTCCACTTTGTTAAAAGTTAGAGAATCTAAAGGAGGAAGGGTTGCCCATCCCATGGTGTTTGGCCAGCCTGCGGATTGTTGGGTAGTTTGGTTGGAAATAATGCGTCACACTAAAACTACACATAGATTATTATTGAAAGGAGGATTATAGTTAATTGCTGAAGCTCGTCATCAATTACACGCGCATTTCTTTTCTATCTTGAGTTGATCGCCAATAGATTTGCATCTGTAGTATGTATTATTTACCATATTCAGTATCACTTCAAAGAACGCTATACGTTAGAATATAGCTTTGTAAATAATAGTGAACCCATGCAAGTTCGAACTGCCCTTCAGTTGAGAAACTGTTTCTAAACTTTAAAGAAATATGCACCTGCAGAAGCAATGAATCATCAAATATATTAATTCTGGCTGTAACAAAATCTTCCTGACCCCTTTTCGTTTTACGAGTGATAGTTTGGACTAGTTTAAAACACACGTCATAGATGCTAAGAAGTGGTGGGAGGACTATATCATATTTTTTTATACAAGAAATAAGGAAACCAGGTCGCGTAATATATTTACTTGTCCAGGGAAAATCATTAGCTTTGTCTGAAAAGCAGTTTATCAACAAATATCTGTTGGATAACGAATCGTTCCTAGGTAGGTAGGTAGGTAGAAAGAATAAAAGGCTTATGCAAGTAGCTTGAACCGCTACGCTTTGCCAGTGTTCCTTTAAAATGCGAATTTTGATTTGGTTGGCTTAGCTCGGCTTACTGGTGAAGGCTAGTCAGATCATAGGTTCGTGGCAAGTTAGAATTTGGCGACGCTCTTAGCAATTTTTTTGTGCGATAATGACATAAGGCAAATCCAATTATAGTTCAAAGGGATAGTTCCAAGCGCTGTGCGGAGTTCGTTTCTTGGTTGTTCGTATTTGGTGCATGTGAGGAGGACATGATCATTAGTGTCGAGGAGTTGCAAGTCGGACAATTTGGCGATTGCTCTAGGTTGACTTTACACAAGACAATTTCGTTGGTAAGGACCGAGTCCGTAATCTAGCTAGGAGAGAGTCTTCGGCTCTTGTGAGAGATATGGATCTATATGGCTTATTTGCTGAGAGATGAGGGAAGTTTAAAGCATATTTCGAGCTAGTCCAAGCGGTCTGGATGGCTGCTTTCTCGTCTCTCTTGACTTGATTTGAAGGTCTTTGTGGTTAACCCATTGTGAGGTCATCGTGCTGAGAAGGGCGCTTTTTGCTGCTGTGTCTGCTTGCTCGTTAATATCGATCCCGACATGAGCAGGAACCCAAACGAGAGTAAGAGAAACACAGTGAGGTAGTTTTTTTAGCGATGACATTGCTTAGTTGAAGGATCGGGGTTGGGGATTTCCTGCTAACATTGTTGAGTGCCTGAAGGGTCGAAAGACTGTCTGTGCAGATGACATATTCCTTTGTAGCATCGACTATCTCTTTCTGGATTGCTATAATTATGGCACACGCCTCTCCGCTGAAGGCTGAGTTTAAGTTGTGGATTTTCCCGGTTTGGATCGAGTTGGTAGTTGAGTTAATTATGGCTACCGCTACCCCATCAACTGATTTTGAAGAGTCCGTGGCAATAATTGTGCGGGATCCCCAATTGCTTAGCCGGTAGGCGTTAAACTTATCTTGAGTTGTAGAGGGCAAGCAGGAATTGCTCTGAACCTGAAATGGGAGTTCGTTGGTGAAGATTAAAAGGTTGTGGCTGTGGATAATCAGCAAAGGATGAGCAAAAGGGATAATTTGGTTGATAGCGATTTTATGCTTCCCGATAAACTTGCTGAGAAGGAGACATATGGTAACCGGTTGAAAACTGCAGTAGACACTTGGTCTTCAGCTTCCTTGATTTCATTCCTGATTGGGGTTTGGTCCCCAAGTGCCAATTGTTTGAGGAGGAACGACAGCGATGCCCGGTCACTTCTCTCTCGTGCTGATCCTACGCCAGCTTCGGCCCGAAGAACGGGGATAGGGGTCCATCTAGGTAGACCAGTAGCGAATCGCGTAACTTGGTTGAATATTGTTTCGATTTTTCCAAAGTCGGTTTTACCGGCGAAGTTAGTTACATGGGTACCGTAGTTAAGGACGCTGAATGCACACGTATTGGCCAGCCTTGAAATGTGAGCTTTACTCGCTCCCCAGTAGGTTCCTCCTAGGGCTTTTAAGTAGTTTAAGCGTTTCAAACGCCTTAGCCCCTGCCAGGCGGAAGTGGTCCCGGAATGAGAGGTTGTAAGAGAAGGTGATGCCCAGGATTTTGAGGTTGTTGTCCACCCATGGGATTATTTTGTTGTCCATCGAGATGGTAAATTTGGACCGGTCTCGTTTGTTTGAGAAATCGATGATGGCACTCTTTGAGGGCTCCAGAGACAATTTCCAGACTTTACACCACTTGCTAATGGCGAGTACTGTAGATGTGATCTTGTCTTGAAGCTCTTGACGGGTTGGAGCGTCGCATATAACAAAAATATCATCCGCGTAAACGAGCCCGTGGACATCCCCTGGGAGGGAATTGAAAAGGTCGCTTTTGTAAATCGTATAGATGGTAGGGGAGAGCACACAACCCGGGGGGGTTTCCTTTAAGGTAGGGAAAATTTGCCGATGTTTTTGACGCCCATTTCACTGACACCGACCTGTCGGAAAAAAATTGGTGTATCCACCACACAACGTGACCAGGAATGCCAAGGTTAAGGGCCTTCAAGGCGAACCCGTCGTGCCAAAGAGCGTCGTATGCTCCGACCACGTCGAACGAGATGAGGGCGACGAAGTTTTTATCTGCTCGGGCTTTGACGATTTTGCTGAACAAATATTGCAACGCGACGTCGCATCCTTTGAGTGGGAGGAACCCCATGTGGGCCGGATGTAGAATTCGGTTCCGTAAGAGATAATCCGAGATCCTCTCATTGATCATTTTCTCGAGAATCTTACAGAGAGTGGAAGTTAGAGCTATAGGCCGGTATGACTGACGTCGGTAGGTGGTTTCCCTGGTTTTGGAATAGGTACAATGGTAGCCTTCCTCCAATTATGGGGGATGCAACCATCTCTCCAGATCCGGTTGATACAGTCTAGTAGTTTCCCCTGATTGTCTTCTGAAAGGCTCTTTATCATCAGGAGGGTAATACCGTCCGGACCAGGCGTTTTATTGCTCGAGCGATGGATCGCTTTTCTCAGTTCAGCGGATGTGAAATCATCCGCCATACGCTCGTTAGTAGTAGAGGAAAAATCGATAGGAAGTCCTTCGGCAATTGGCTGGCGTGCGAAGGTCGCCGCGAAAGCATTTGCTTGTGCCATACTGGATACAAGGGGATACCTCCGCTCGAAACCATTTTGTGGGCTGTTTGAGGTGGCGTGTCTCTAACTCTCAGAGCTTTTAGGATCCTAAATGCTGTGGCGGAATTCCCAGCTTTGGCACATAGATCATCCCAGTACTTCCGCTTGAGGTGTTTGGTTAGTCTGCGAAGCAAGGCTGCAATCCTCTTGGCTTGTGCCCAGGCTGGTCCAGTGATGTCTTTCTTGCTGGATCGGAGTAGTCTGCGTTTGAGGCCTAAAAGGAAGCCGCATCTGGCGTTCCACCACGGAGGGAATTTCTTTGTAAGGATGGGAGTGGGATTCGAGTTGGCTCGTTTAGCACGGGCACATCAGTTTTCGAAGTCTGAGACGGAGTCTATTTTTTGGATGTCGTCCAGGGATGCATTGAGGTCCGCTTGGAACCTGCCCCAATGAGTGCGTATTTTACCTTTTGTGAATTTATTGGAGTTGTTCGGGATAGAGATAAGTATGGGCTGGTGGTCGGAATCGAAGTTGTCGTTTAAGACTTCGTGTTTGGTGCCTAGGAACAGGTCGGATGATGATACCGGCAAGTCGAGGAGGGACGGTCGGCAACCGGCTTTGTAGAAGGTTGGTTTGGAAGTGTTGAGGAGGCAGTTGTTAGATAGGCCAAGCCAGTCTAGGATTAAGTCGGCGCATTGACTAGTTTTTGAGCTACCGAGTGCAGGATGATGGATAATCGTTCCTACTCGTTTGGCGAAAAAAAAACGAATCACAAGATTCGTTCTTTTGAACGATTTATTTAAAAGAACGTGAACGCTTGGGATAAATCTTTATAGGAACGTATCATGCCCATTTCCAGTTGACCAATGAAATATTTCAAAAATATCTGGACCAATGAAATAATTAGAAAATCTCTTTAAATATAAAGATGGGTCGGTCCCGTCAATTTAAAAATTCAACAAAAGTCAAAAATATTCACGTTCTTTTCAATGAATAGTTCGAAAAACGATTCTTTTGATTCGTCGTTTGTTCGCCAAAAGAGTTGGAACGATTCTTTAGCCAAGATCAATTCTGTAACCAGATATTTGCTCATAAACTGCTTTACAGAGACAGCCACCACACACACACATACATTTTTGCCCATTTTCAGGCGTTCGGACGGTTTTAAAGGCGTGCGCGTGTTCCCGAATTGATGTGAAACAAGTACAATCTGACCTTTCCAGCGAAACCTTCATGGCTGCCATGAGATGCACTTGAGCACACACGTCCACCGGAACCAAATCCAATCTCGCGTCGGGAGAGCCGTGTATAACTCGAATGAAACCTTTTCCAACCTTGAAAAGCGAACCCAAATTAACAACCCTATCCAAAGTCCTTCTGATTACAAGGCACACTTCGAAAACACTTTCTTCCCAAAAAAATTCATCAAACAGGGCCTTCAGCTTATAATTAATTTATGACTTAAACATTTAAACGCCAAAACTAACTATTTTCATTAATTTTCTTTAACAATTTAATAATTACTCATTATCGTTTGCTGAATTTGTTTTAAATAATGATGCAACTTTTTGTAATAAAAATCTTTTAGCTGCCACAATTTCCCATATTCATTAACTTTCTTTCGAAAAAGAGAATAATAAATAATTAATAAAATGGATGCTTTAAAAATAAAAGCGAACTTTTTGCTTATTTTTTTATTCAAAGTTAGAATTCTCTATGCATCCTTCCTCATACATTTATATAATGCTCTATTAAAATAACTCTATGGGCTTGTTTCACGTGGGATCTGGCAACAGCTCTTCGGTCTTGTTTTCATTTTTCTCGAATTACTTTTGTTGATATTCGAAATATAGTTTTCTAAGAATACGTTATTTTAGTCGTTATTTAAAAAAATTACAACTTCTTGCTGTGCTATTGGTTGTTTTAATCATTTATCAATTAAAACTTGCATTGAAAGAAGTTGGAATTTTAAAAAATAACAACTAAAATATCATTAAAAAAACTCAATTTGGAATACCAAGTCAAAAGTAATTCGAGAAAAATGAAAACAAGACCACGGAGCTGTTGTCAGATCCATCGTGAAACAAGTCCATTGTGATATTAAAACGATTCAAATTAAATTATATCACATAAATAAATATTCTTTCAAGAGTTTTATTTTAAATAATGTTTCTCGTACGTTTGACGAAATGGCAACAGTGAAAATCTATAATAATAAAAATGAATTTTGTGTGTGTATGTTCCATATTATAGACTCTTAAACTAGACATTTGTTTGACTCGTAACTTGACACAAATGTGTAGTTCATACTTGAGTTACAGATTTTGAACTTTCAGAGCTAAAAGTTTTCTATTTTTAGAGAAAATTCGAATATTCTGAAAAAAATACACCACTTTCGCTCAAATCCGATCATTGTTTTACTTTCCTGATGCCATCGGCTGAAAAAATTAAATAAAACTTTTAACGAAAATATTTAAAATTGAAAATGTTTATTTTACTGTTGCTAATACCTTCAGAAACTAAATTCATTATTTGAAAAATAATTGACATGTTTCAAGTGACGTAATCCGTTTAGTCTCCATTCCAGGATTTTATTGTGGGTTAGGTAATGATTTTTTCATGGATGGTTCTGTTGTTTGCAAATATGCATATTTAAGCTACCTATTTCCGTGAATTATAACTATGATGGATGTTCAAAGCCTAACGTACTAGAGCTGCATATTAGGGTTTAACGTTTTCATTATTTCGCCAAATACGTTGCCGAACTCGCCAAATTCTTACCTAAAATGAGCGCCAAATGAGCCATTTTTTAAAACAAATTTACAATGTTGGTTGATTGTTCGAAGGTCGTCGTGCTAGAGCTGTATAATAAGTGTGTTTGTAGCTATATCTCTTTTATCGCCAAATTCTTACCAAAAAGGCGCCAAATGAGCTAAAAGGTTTTATATGTTTATGAGGGAAATTACGATAACTATTAAGCTTGTAATCCACTCACGCTGGAGCTGGGCGAGAGCTTGATTTTGTGACGTCAATGTCACAAGTGCGCATGAGCTCAAAGCTGGATTTCTGAATCTGTATTTTTGAACCGCTTTATTAGCGATATTGTAGCTGGAAATAACTTTTGACCATGCGCAGTTAGTTTCAAGAGAGAGCTAACCTTTCTTATCTTTATTTATGTTTGTTTATATTATGAACTAAGGAATATTATGCTTATATGAGTCTTATTACGAATTCATTAATAATAATTTACTGGGAAACTAATTTTTTTAGTAAAATCATCAAATATCAGTAATAATTTGAATTATACATGAGCATGTTTACAGTATATTTACAGTAATAT
Organism: Oedothorax gibbosus; assembly: GCA_019343175.1. Classification (NCBI taxonomy): domain Eukaryota; kingdom Metazoa; phylum Arthropoda; class Arachnida; order Araneae; family Linyphiidae; genus Oedothorax; species Oedothorax gibbosus. The sequence continues at coordinate 35,476,264 of CM033274.1, read as the reverse complement.
CTTTGTTTACTTTTAAAAAATAAGAACTACATATAATGATTTTATTATGATCCTTTGACAGTTTATAAAAGACTAGGGAAAGCAAATTGCCTTCAACTAAAATTAAACTAAAAACGTGCTTTTTCGCCTTTGGAACTGCATCAAATTTGTACAAACAAAAAGTTAACAATGCAACTTTTAAAAACTCAATAAATCTGTTTTTACAGGGCATGCGCAGTAGTATTTGTTTTTAATTCCACGGACGGTGTTTTCCATCTCTCCCCCAAGCTGGATATAGCAGATACGTCACAAAATCAAGCTTTTGCCCAGCTCCAGCGTGAGTGGATTACTAGCTTTATGCGTGCATTTTTTAGCGAATGTTTTTATTTTGGATTTTAAGGTAATATAAATAACAGTATTTTGTACTTTATAACAAGCGGTAATAATAACATAAGTTTATTATCCTATAATTGGATTAAATTGTACATATACAGGGTGGTTATAAAATAACGATCGCTATTCGGAGAGGTCTGTAGCTTGAACGAATAATCCGAATGCAACAAACTTCGAGACACTTACTAATCAAGAAGGGGGAAATTTTTTTTTATGATTGCATTCTTTTTCCCTCTTCTTGATTAGTAAGTGTCTCGAAGTTTGTTGCATTCGGATTATTCGTTCAAGCTACAGACCTCTCCGAATAGCAAGCGTTATTTTATAACCACCCGGTACATGGATCAATTACAACTTTTTTTTTAGTCCGCGCGAAAGGACGGGTATTTATTTGCTAGTATTGAATAAAAATGGAATTTGCATGTTATTTCAATGTGGAATAAATTTTTAGTTTTTTAAATATTAAATATACTTCTAATTAAATTTTTTAAATAAAATTTGGGATGTAGCAGCCTAACCTGATTTTTTGCTTCAAAATGACGTATCCCACTTGTTTGTGCGACTTGCGGTTCGTTCTGTGAAAGTGGGTGACAGACGGACGGACTGAACGATCATAATACCTTCCACTTTTTACGTTATAAACGTAGTGTGGAAGCTGAAAACTATATTCTTTCTGGAGACTCGGTTGGTGAATCAATGTCACGTGGGAACAGAGGACCAATCGAAACACTGACAGAAGGAAAGGGCATGGATGTAAGCTGGAAGGAATTACGGCAACTAAAACAAGCCAATTACAGATTTTTTTTCTTGCTTAAAATCGACCTCCTACAGTCTTAAAATCTATAATAATAAAAGAAAGAGACTGTCTGTGGATCGTAAAAGACCTATTTATAAATTTTTAAGATAGATTCCCTTTAATACCAACGTGTGCACCTGAGGCTTAGTTTTTTCATATTTGTTCCATTTTTAGAGAAAATTCGAATTTTCTGAAAAAAATACACCACTTTTGCTCAAATCCGATCATTTTTTCCTTTTCGTGTTGCCATTCGACAGAAGAAATTAAAATGAACACAAAAATTAATTAAAATTGAAATTGCTTTTATTTTCTTGCCATTACCTTCAGAAACTAAATTAATGATTTGAAAAATAATTGAACGTGCCAATGAGCTAAATGTTGTTGTTTTTTAAACCCAGAATGGAGGTTTTGACGTGAAATAACATTGTTATACAATTATGGTTAATTTTGAATTTATCATGAAAATTGCGATGACCGTAAGTTCATATTGAGGAAGATTTTTGTGATATGAAGATGTGCATTTTATAGTGATGTATTTTTATTTTGGAATTTTAAAGCAATATATGTAACAGGAGTTTACTCTTTATAATGAACGGGAACAAAGGCAAAGCTTATTATCCTATAGCAAATTAAATGACACATATACTTAGATCGATTTGATATTCTTTTAGTCCGTGCGAAGAACGGGTATTTATTTGCTAGTGTTAAAAATAAAACTCCTTGTTTTTAAGAGTTATAAGAAAACTAAATGTTTTCTACGTGTCATAAAGTGAAAACTTACTCCAATCGTAAGAGCTGTTAATCCAGACTGATCTTCCACAAACCCCTAAATAAAAAAAAAAATTAAAAAAAAAAAAATTAAGCTTTAAAAAATAAGAATTGACGAAATTTTGTAATATGTTTTCAAACTTACAGGCACCGGTTCCTTCCATACATTAGTGATCATAGAGGGCCTCACGATAGCAGTTGGCATGTCGCTGGCACTGTCCTCTATAATATTTTCCGCCAAGTTCTTGCTGAACGTGTAATAATTTGGAAAACGTGGTAGGCACTGGTTCATAAGCTCCTCTAGCTCACTCTCTTTTCCATTTCTATGTGTAAAGGAAGAACGATAAGGAATTGTCAAGATTATGTTTGTTGATAAAATCAGTTGAAAAAATTAAAATGTTTGAATTAATTTCGAAAGTTGTTTGCACAGTTAAGGGGGAATGGGCGCGCTGGACCGCGGGTCTAAAAACTCAAGTTTCTCAGTGTTAATCCAGTGGCGGAAAAACTATTTTCTCTGCCACATTTCTCCGGCTGTATTGAATATTTTTACAAAGTTTTTTTTTTAAATAATAAATGTAGATAACTTACAGGTCTCTATCTTCCCACTTTTTGAAATGGCTTCGAATATTTTGTGTAAAATTATTTATTGAAAATTAAAAAAAAATATTCGAACCCATTTCAAAAAGTGGGAAGGTCGGGACCTGTAAGTCAGCTATATTTATCGTACAAAAATATCCGCTTGCAAAAATATTCAATACAGCCGGAGAAATGTGGTAGAGAAAATATTTTTTTCTCCTTAGGATTAACACTGATGCACTTTGCTTTGGAGACCCCCGGTCCAGCGCGCCCATTCCCCCTTAACACGATAAATCCAAAGTTTTAAATTTTGCAATGAAGATTCTAATTTATAACACTTTGCTTATTGATACATTTATTTTAATACATATTTTTAATTTTACTAACTAGCTTCGTTGCATGAAATTAAAAACTTATTTTTAATTAAGTGTTCAATCATTAATTGTTATTTTAAAAAATTAAATTTATAAATTACGTCTTGACGAGTGTAGTGTTCCGAAGATATTATAATTTAACCCGTGTCCACCAAAAGACAAAAATTATGGTGAAGACAAACTTGCTTCCACTTATACAGTAGAACCTCGATTATCCGATCTAATTGGGACGTAGGTAGGTCGGAAAATCGAAAATTCCGGACAATAGAGAATTTTCATTAAATAGTAAAACTTATAGTACAGAAGATCACCGAAAGTCTGCGGATCTCAAACTTTTTGTTTCATTGTAGATATCACTTGTAGTCTCACGATTTTAGACGATTCAGGGATTTTTTCCCGAAAATTTCGGATTGCTATAAATTTTTTGTGTTGCCGCATTTTTATTATCTTAGAATAACCGCAGTTTTCATGATTTCACAAACGCCGGAACCTCCAGATTAAAGAATCTCGAGATAATTCCGATTTCAGAATGGCCGGAGATTACCGATTTTTTACTCGTGGAAGAATCGCCGTAAATTTCTGAGGAAATGTTCTTTTTTTGTGAATAATGGAGAATGACCTTATTTTAGAATTTTTTTTGTTGTGGGTTTAGTGCTTAAGGCGACGGTCAGTAAACCGAGAGTTTCGCATCAATGAGGGACATATAAACGAGGTTCCACTGTATATACAGTATTTTACTACAATATTTGTTAGAATCTAGATTTCTGGCAGTAACGCAGTCGTAAACCAGCGCCATCTAGCGTAGAAGATTTGACGTTGAGTATGCGTTTATATACTACAATATTTGTTGTCATCTAGATAGCTGGTAGTAAACATAGATATCATAATTAAAGTGCTAGATTGGCTGATCACGTGATCTCCAATGCTAACGATGGGACGCGTATGGAGGCTTTTTAAGAGGGCATAATGGTCAGTGTTGCTGCCACTTTAAGGAGAAAAATACTACGAAAAAATACCAATTATTTCTAAAATTACAAAAAAAAAATACTAGAAAGGATTTAAAGTCACTAAAAATATTCCAAAATGCAGCTAGTATTTTTACGATATTTTTTTTGTAATTTTAGAATAATTCTAAAATAAATTCTAAAATTAAGTTAAAAGTTTAGTTATAAAGTTTAAAGAGTATATTAGTATTTTAGAATAGTTCTAAAATTACAAAAAAATATCGTAAAAATACGAGCTGCATTTTGGTATCTTTTTAGTGACTTTAAATCCTTTTCTAGTATTTTTTTTTTTGTAATTTTAGAATTAAATGGTATTTTTTCGTAGTATTTTTCTCCTTAAAGTGGCAGCAACACTGGCCATTATGCCCTCTTAAAAAGCCTCCATACGCGCCCCGTCGTTAGCATTGGAGGTCACGTGATCAGCCGATCTAATACTTTAATTAGGATATCTATGGTAGTAAAGTAGTCATCTCAATGCTGCAGTAATGTAATCCAGTTAATGTTGCATCGCATTAGTAAATCAACGCCATCTAGAGTGGATGCCATTTGAGGTTGCGTGTGCGGACCGCTACACGGAGTATGCGAGTACGGAATACAAGCTTGAAAATTCAGTATAACTTTTTTTCTTACCTCAAAACGGCGATAAACTTTTTCGAATGATATGGTAATCTGTAGATTCTTTCCTCTATTTTAGTGTTGAGTTTGTTGCAGTTTGAAAATGCTGTTGAAGTGTATACTAACGCCTATATAAACAAAGAAATAAGACGTACGATAAAAAAAAAATGATGTAAAATTAAAATAAAATTATCAAAACCACAACAGGACATTTTTAATTTTTCTTTAATTTTTTTTAAAAAAGCATTTAAAAAACTATTTTGATTATATACATAACATTATATGGAATAATATATTTAATAATTAAAGTTTAAATTACGTTAAATATAGAGTTTAATATTCAAATGTGCATAGTGGCATGAGTGGCTCAGTTGTATTGTTTTCATTTTTGGTCCTTCTGGAATTAGATTTGTTTTAAACTTCTTACTGAAACGAATGTTGTATATAAACTTTTCTTTCAGTAGAATCAAAGAATCTCTCTGTTTGTGAATCACGTTCAATTGCTGTCGCTTAACTTCGCTTAATATCTCCGCACAAGACAAATATCATTTAGGAGAGCTAGGAGTGATTTAATTCAGTTATTCATGTTCATAAAACAGGGAGACATGGAGGGCTTAGGTTTTGCCTTAAATAGCCGGACCAGAGGACATGATCAGTGAATAAATCATGCTTTAGAAGGGAGGTAAGAAAACTTTATTTTTACAATAGAGTTGTCAATGAGTGAAATGCTTTACCAGATTGCGTGGTGTATTCGAAGAGAGTAGAAGATTTTAAGAAGAATCTTGATAGTCATCGGAAACTGGTAAAGTATTAGATTTATTTTGGACCAACCTTGCTGGGCCTCTGGTTGGTCAACAAATTTGTTTTGTATTTGTTTTGTATTATACTGATTCCAAAACAACATTGTTCAGCCATTAGGTACACTTTTCTCTTTTTCTAATGTTTTTCGAAACTTGAAATTTTCGAAGATTTTGTATGTACAGCTGGGGAAAAAAAAAACGATCCACCCTTCGTTTTTCGGCTGCTATTGATCAGGGAATTTTGTGAAAGGTGTCATTTTTCAGGAAATAGCGTAAGGAATTCAGAACTGGCAACCGAAATTGTATAAGGGGTCGTCTACATATTAAAATGAGTACCAACTTTGAAAATTCCAATAGCAACACCCAATTTTTTTTATATAAAAATTTTTATCATCTTCAAAATACCCCAGATCCAAATTTTTTTTTTATTAATTTGCATTATTTGTTGAGATATAAGCATTCGAAGTTGAAGGCATATAATGTTAACAAAGTTTCACAAACTTTTATTTATACCTCCACAAATAAAATGAATTAAACCAACATTTTTTTTTTCATTATATACTTCATAATCTTCCAAAAACAAATCACACAAGTTTTTTCATCAATTTTTAATTGTTATTATTTTTTTTATTTAAATTTAAATAAGAAAAAATAAATTATGAATTGCAACCCCAAATTTTTGTTACATAAATCGATAAAGTAGATCAAGTAGAACCAAAATCCCGAATTTTTTAATTCAACAACAATTATTTGCCGAGTTATTGTAAAAATACTGAAAAAAAAACGAATTTTAGGGACCGTGTAAAAAATTACTTAGCAAATTGGACACTAATTTGCATTATCGTTTGGTGGTTGAAAAGCGTTTTTGGTAAATGTTTATTCAAATTATTGATGTCTGTCAAATGTCTAAAAATCTTTTCTTGTTTCAAGTGCATACAATGTATTTTGTTTGTATAATTGACATTAAATTATATCGATTACTATGTTTTTGAATGTATGTTATTTCCGATATTATTTATAATTATTTTATTATAAAATTTCCAATAATATGTTATTTCCTCGATTTTTTTTAATTATTAGAGATTACTTATTTATTTAGTTATTTAGTCAGTCAGTTATTTAGTCAGTTAGTCAGTCCGTTAGTTAGTCAGTCAGTTAGTCAGTCAGTCGGTTAGTTAGTTAGTCAGTCGGTTAGTTAGTCGGTCAGTTAGTTAGTCAGTCAGTTAGTTAGTTTAGTCAGTCGGTTAGTTAGTCGGTCAGTTAATTAGTCAGTCCGTAAGTTAGTCAGTCAGTAAGTTAGTCAGTCAGTAAGTTAGTCAGTCAGTAAGTTAGTCAGTCAGTCAGTCAGTCAGTTAGTCAGTCAGTTAGTTAGCCAGTCAGTCAATTAGTTAGTCAGTGAGTCAGTCAGTTAGTCCGTTAGTTAGCCAGTCAGTCAATTAGTTAGTCAGTGAGTCAGTCAGTTCACTGACTAACTAATTGACAGGCAGTTAGACTAAGTTAGTCAGTCTGGACTAACTAAAGGAGTGACTAACTAACGGAGTGATTAATTGACTGACTGACTGACTAACTGACTGACTGACTTACTAACTAACGGATTGACTAACTAACTGACTGACTAACGGACTAACTAACGGACTGACTGACTGACTAACTGACTGATTAACTAACTGACTAATTAACTGACTGATTAACTGACTGATTAACTAACTGACTGATTAACTGACTAACTGACAGACTAACTAACTGACTGACTGACTAACTTACTGACTGACTGATTAACTAACTGACTGGCTAACTAACTAACTAACTAACTAACTAACTGACTAACTAACTGATTAAATAACTGACTAAATAACTAAATAAATAAATAATCTCTAATATTTAAAAAAATCGAGAAATGGACAAAAATCTATTTTCGGGATTTAGACCCATTCGGGATTTTGACTCATTCGGGATTTCGGCTTGTCGGAATTTTGGTTTGTCGGGATTTCAGCTGTCGGGATATGTCCCAGACCCAGTGTGCCGAATTTTAAACCAACCTTTTGTAGCAATATGAATGAAACAAAAATTTGCATAAAATGTAAAACCTAAATGTAATAATTATGTTTGTCTATCTGATTGTAACTAATCGCATTTGCAAATATGTTCGTTATAAATAATCGTATATGTGACTTAATTTAAAATAAAAACTTTTTCTCGTCTACCCTTTATTTTATTTCTGAATTTTAAAATCCAAAATTTAAAAAAAAGGTGAAAACATAAAAAAAAATCACAATATTAGTGAAGAAGGTTTAATTCTAGCATCTTTTGGCGAGATTATGGTAACCCTTTTGCAAGCTTGTCGTTTCGAAAAAACACCCTAAATATTACCTTTATCAATTTGGAGATTTCCCCCAAACGAATTGAAAATTAATGCTTTAATATCTCAGCAAATAATGCAAAATGAATAATTCTTTTTTATACCTGGGGTATTTTGAAGTTGCTGAACATTTTTGTGTAAAAAAAAAATTGGGTGTTGCCATTGGAATTTTCAAAGTTGCTACTCATTTTAATATGTAGACGACCCCTTATACAATTTTGGTTGCCAGTTCTTAATTCCTTACGCTATTTCCTGAAAAATGACACCTTGCACAAAATTCCTTGACCAATAGCAGCCGAAATATGAAGGGTGGATCGTTTTTTTTTTCCCCAGCTGTACGTTTATTAAACAAAGTAAACTCCCAATTTTTTAATAAAAATGTCAAAAAATAATATTAAATGCAGAAATATATATTTTTTTTCATTTAGAAAAGGTGCAAAAATTGTATTTAAAGCAATAACTTCAGATATTTAAAGATTCAAGTTGATGTTTATTGCGTTTAATGAACTTCTTTTAATTTATCTAAAAAAATATTTTAAGATTCCGCTGGTTGAGAGTTGAGCTGGAAAGTGTACCTAAAGGCTGAAAACTGCTGTCATTAAATAACGGCATTTGATGATGTTAAAAAAAAGTAATATTGGTATCAACTTATATCCTTGCCAACTACAGCTTCATATTCCTATATGTATGTTTAGGAGGGAGGAGGGGCAGTTAAGCAGAAAGCAACCCAATGTAAAAAAAGAGCCATTTAATCGAGTATAGCAGAAGTTACAGTTAAGAATTACATCTTCTCATCACCCTCACACCGCTGCTCATGACAAAAATGGCGGTTTGGGCAGAGTTACGATAGGTAGCCGCTAGAGGGCGCTGGTTTACAAGCACGTATACAACATGTATAATATTAGATTTTTCGTAAATACACACTTCAGTAATTAAACGTTAACAAGAAAACTCGATATTTAGAAGCATCGTTGAGTTCCTGGTTCTCTTGAAACCGCTAAAGTTTCATGAATAGCAGGGGAATAAAAACAAGTCGCACGTAAAGAACTTTAAAAAATAGAAAGGCAGACGATTAAAACGACCATTTTGAGAGTGAAATCGAAACAATCAATGAAATCGCAGGAAATGCTAAAAAAAAATGAAAACAAGTGGGCAACATCAGCTGAAACAATCTCATTATGTTTATTCAAATATTTAATGCTTAATGTGAATTGAGTTAGTCGGACTGCTTACCTCGAGATTTCTCAACCTATGGCACAATTCTATCGTATTTACAACACCTACCGCATTGTGAGATAATATGTAACTGGAAAAAAAAAGTTGGAATTACTTCCAGAGGTCCCTTCATAGTTTACTAATATTTTTCTTCAGTTAATTTTGTAAGATAATTACAAATTTCTAATGATTTTTAATCTATATGTTAAACTGTACCTGCTTCTTCAGTAGTAGTTCAGCAGTCTTCAGTAAATATTTGGTCCATTTTGTACACTCTTAAAACAAAAGAGTGAAATCCACTCCTATAGGGGAAGTGCATTTTCGGCACCGGAAAGGAGTGGAAATTAACTCAGACTGAGTTAAAACCGCTCGTTTGTTTTAAGAGTGTAATGCTTTGCTCGGTCATTGCTGTTTTTTTTTTGTCGGTGAAGAAAATGTTTTTTGGGAAAAATTAAACTAAAACCTAATTAAATAAATTTATACTGTTCTAAAGCGATAAAAACTCGAATGTTGTTGCTAGATTTCGAAGGTATCGGCGAATACTTTTGGGACATTTGAAATTTTAAAACAAAAGTATGTTTTTATTTCGTTTCGTGTATAAAAGCATAAAAGAGATAGTCTGTGAAGAATTAAGTAAGCGAACCGTCTCTATGCCGTACGATAAGAAACTAGACACAACAGTTGAGAAAGTAACCCCAGATATTTGTAAAACATTTTTCTGCTATGAGAAGAGTTAAAAGAACTAATATTTATAAAAAGAAAGACATTGGGAAAATTGTTGGCGCGCATATCATATGATTATGTGGCATGTAAAAGATTACTTTAACACCCATTTGGCTTGTTGTCAGTTCAGGGGATATATGCCCAGTGTGCAAAAGGCTTGATCAGACAAAAAAGCAGCTCTATATTTAAGAAAAAAAGGATACAACCGCATTTGCTTTATTGTTAACGCTTCACTGAACGATTTTGTTTTTCATAATAAAACCTAGGATTTAAAATCTTCAATTGGCCAGATTACTTGGAAAATTATTTGAAAAAAATCTTCGTTTATTGTTTGCTGCCCAAATCACTGATTTATCTGAAAAGCGTTAAACTAAAAATGCACAAAAATATTAAAAAAAAACTAGGTACTGACTTTTTTAATGAGATATACTGATTTAAGGGGATTACAAAGATATACTAATCATTTTTGTTTTTTTACAAAAATCACTCAATGAATATAAAATAGGCAAATTAAGACTAACTAACCCAGTCAATCAACAAATCAAGAAAAGGTTAAAAGTTAATTAGCATATTTTTTTGGGTAGGTATATTAATAGAATTTTCAATTAATTCGTTACTTGTAGCAACGTTTTGACATTTTTTAAATAGTATGAAATATTTTAAGAAAAGTAAAACTATTGCTTTATATGTCTAAATGTACTTCTGTGCCACATATGGCACACGGTGCAGTAAAGGGTTAATTAAGTGAATTTTAAAAAAAAAGTTCTCCTCCATGAATGCTGATAAATTACCTGAGAGGTCTTAGGAAACTAATGGAAGCCGCACAGTGGAACACTATGGTGACGTTGTGGAGGATTTTCTGCAGTCCAATTTCGTCCATTCCCAATTCAGGTTGGGACACGTCACCAGAGATGACGTCAACTTTGTTGAATACATCCGGCTGAGTATCTCTCAGTGTCTTGAAGATCTAAGTGAAAACAAGAAGTCTTGAAAGAACTAAAAAACTTTTTATTCTGTTACTTCGATACTCACAGAAAACCTTACAGTACGGACGGTTCCGTGCTCTGAGCGGACAGTCGTAGAAAAAGTAATTTGTCACCAAAGGGTTTTCATTTTGAATTGTTTACATCAGTGGTTCCCAACCTTTTCTGGACCATCGCCTCGTATTTTAGGTTGATTAACATCCATCGCCCACCTTTTAATTTTCATGTTATGTCTAATCATAATTTCAGTTAAAGTGTAACTATAAAACAGTTTTATAACACTTACTACCGTTTATAAAAACAACCAAAGACGCTTTATCTGGTCACTTTTAAATAAAATAGAAAAAACATAAAACACATATTTTGAAAATTTTTAAAGAACAAAAGTGAAATAATTAACTAAGTTATTTTTACTGATTTCTAGACAATTTAAGAGAGTTTAAAGTAAAAATTGACTGGTTTGGTTATGGTTGGAGAATGGTTTTACTGTACAAAGGTACAACATTATTTTAATTTCCCCCCTTTGAATACTCATCGCCCCCTGATCGCCTCAAGTATTTTTTGCCCCCTTGATAACACAAATCGCCCACTTGGGGGCGATCGCCCCTAGGTTGGGAACCTCTGGTTTACATCCACGCTTTTTCTCCCCCATCCTCATACCTGATAGGCTCGGGTGACCATGTTTGGCCACAAGTCATTTGAATGGTTAATGTGCATGCAATTTTGTTATTCTTTTGAAATAATCTCTATCTGATTCTAAAAACATCGACATAAATTTTACCTCAATCCGACCATTTGTATATTTTTAATTAATTGTTAAAGTTTGTGCTAATTATGCGAGTAAAAAAAGTTCTCACAGTATTAAGTAAAACATAAAACTTCAAACGTTAAACAAAACTACAAAATTTTGGCCCCCACTTCTCCAATTTTAAACAGTAACTTATACTCACAAGACCTTTACCTCTTTCTCATTTATTTTAATACATATAGAAAATGCTAATGATTAAATTACATAACAGTTCAGTGACCAAATATGGCCGCATTTGGTCTGACATTCACGAATGAGTTCCACAGCTGCTTCCCCTCGTTATGCGTTAGAAGTGCTAAGTCTCCTACCGACACGCTTATTTCAAAATAGTGTCCGCTCGACACAAATGCACAAACGGTCCAAATCCAATAAGCTGAGCACCAAAATGCACAACGAGTGTCCGTAACCAGTATAACTCAGGCCAATGACAGAGTGTCCGTAATCTAAGTGTCCTCGAGCACCAAGCACCAAACAGGCCGCAAACAGGTACGTCAAGCCAAATGCCCAAACGAGGTCCGCAAATCTAAGTCCGCTTGAACAGGCACCGTACGAGTACTGACGTCGAACAAAAGATAAGAATGGACAGACAGACGGACATCTTCAGCATGTCAATACCTACTTTCTCATAAAAGTGGGCTAAAAAGGAAAGTAAGCTAAAAAAATTGGAGTCAGAATTGAGAAGTTTAAGTCTTTGATAACAAAGGTGTGTAATATGTGTAACTTACGTTAAAGTTGAGTTAATGTTAAACGTAAGCTTTTAAAATTTGTTTTTAGTATAACTTTTTTTAAAAAAATACAGACTCAAGTAGAGTTGGGCAGGCAAAATTAAAAGCATACCTTCTAATCAAGTCTGGTTGGACAATTATTTTTCAATGGATACCCAGCCATTGTGATGTTCCGGGTAACGAAAAGGAGGACTTTCTGTCTAAACAAGGCTGCCGCCTCGAACAACCTTCTACCAACATGACCTGCCGCCAAACTGTTTCCAAAATTATACGATCAACAAGTCGCCATATTCGTCAATCCCATGAAAATATTGCTAAGGGAAAGCTCTGGGAAAGCTTGATTAAAGATCCAATCCCAATGAACCTACAGTCCCTGGACAAATTATTAGACGCACTGTATATTTTTAGTAATTTTATGTTTCTCAAGAGTTTTTATGCAATAATGGTATATTTAAACTACAATATTATTGATTTTTAGTTTAAATAATTGTTGTAGACTACATATTTGTATTTATTTTTAACATATGGCAACACAATTTTACATGAAATCTTGCAGTGCGTCTAATAATTTGTCCAGGGCCACTGTACACCGAAGGATATTCCCTGCAAATTTTAGAACTTTGACTGGACACGACTACTTAAACGGACATCTCTGCAGAATCGGTATCAAAGATAGCCCTGTTTGTCCCTTGTGTTCTAGTGGAGAAGACATGAATTTTATTCATTTGACGACTTGTGCTTCTTTAGCCAACGCAGTTTTTAACTTTTTACCCCTCGACAATTTTTTTTGAAAGGCAAATCTATATTGGGCTGCACGAAGGGGAATGGTCTCTCCGACTGACTCCTCGACGTAATTAAAAAAAAAACTATTTTTTTTTGTCCTACAAAAATTGTTCCATACTCTGATATTCATTTACCTTATATATATTTTTATTTTGATAAGATTAAGCATTAAGCTTATTTTTGCATGGCAATAATAAGGTATCCATTTTGATAAATAAAACATTTGATTTGAACATTTATATTTTTGTTTGCTGATTTATTCAGTGTTATTATTTAACTGAAACTACGGGATCTAAAAGCTCAACTGATATCAGTACCCCCTGATTTTGATATTTTAAAAACATAGTAGTTAGTCGTTTTTTGACATTTTTACAAAATTGTATAGTCAATATTCCATATCGGTATGGTATTGTACAATCATTTATCAATATTGGTTTAATATCAAAATTTGGTATGATAGTGATCAATATCTGAAGATGATCATGGTAATAACTATGATACTTTTGTCAGCAAATCTTCCCTTGTCACCCGAAGTCACGAGAGTCTTAGGAAGCAATAGGAAACCCCCGCCAATTTTGGCCCTATCTCGAGACACCTTGAGAGAGCCAAGGCAGTTGCCCGCTTTCGCCTCACCACCGGACATACTTCTTGGGAGTCAACCTCCATCGACTTGGCATGGCTGCTGATGGGACTTTCCCGCTCTGCGGCTATGTTAGGATAAATGATGACCACCTAATGCATTGCACTGCACTTGCACAACATTCGACTGATGACGTCGTCAGTCGATATTGGGAGGCTCGGCGTTAAATGACCGAGAGGACTAGAATGGGCGTTGGGATAAGGTAAAAGTAAAGTAATGATACTTTTGTCCCCTCAACACATGAAAGAACTGCGATTTTTTATTATTTAAAATCTTACCAGTTTTTCGAATATCGCTTCTTTCCGACTTTCTGGTTGGACGCCCCTCTTGGGTCTCACTAGGATGTAGATGCGCTCTATTCCTGGACACAGCCTCAAAAGTGACTCGAGAAGAACCTGATGAAAAATTAAGTATAAGAATACTTAGTTAAATCACATTATAATAGGTAGCTGCCGCCGCACACGCAAAAGCAACCTCAAATGACATCCACGCTAGATGGCGCTGATTAACTACTACGTTACTTCCAGCTACCTAGACAAATGAAGAGCCCGGGGGTAGAACCCCTTGATCGATTAGGAATCTTCCCGTATTCTAGTCTCCTTGGCGGACATTGGCGACATGAAACCGGTTTCTCTCTCGTGGTACAACCGTGGGACGTGTATGGAGTGAATCAGGGTTGTCCCTAGAGAAGCACCAAGTGAGAAACCGGTTTCCTTACACCAGTTTAGGCGATGACTCGCCATCGTCGCCAAAGAGGCCTGATGCAGACAGATTCCCATGCCGTGAAGGGGATTTCCCCTGTACTATTTAAATATTGTAGTATTAAGTCGAAGCAGTTGCTAAGTGATTTGCTAAGTGAAGCTATTGATTGCTTCAATATTAAGCCCAAATAAACGCTTGGCAAATTATTTGCTAGTAACTAAGCTATATGGTTTGAAAAGCTAGTTGGAATGCAAAATAAACTGAAGGTTTGTACAGCTGTGCAAAAAAAGTTGCCACTAGTGATTATTTCGGCCGTTTTTTATCCTGAAGAATCGGACCTTTTGGTTTTTGTTAATACAAAACATTATAAATTGATTGCAAGACAAAATTTGCATGAGAAACCGTCTTCATATAATATGCACTAAGATCTGAACTCGCCAATAGTTTATGGGTAGCTCTAATGTGATGCTAATCCAATCCAACCAATGCAAAAACAGGTTTGTCAAGTGAAGCCATTGCAAGCTTGAATAATCTATTATTTCGACTTGAAGGCTTTCAGACGGCTTCAATAGTTTTTCTCGCCAAGCATCTCAATGAATAGGGTACTTGACTGCATCGCCAAAATACCTTCCAATATTATTTAAATTATAGTTGAAAGTCAAAAATAACAAATGCATATATTTTTTTTGCGAAATAAATCTTTAAATCATTAAAAAAGTCATTTTAAAAAGGCATTTTTTTCACGTGATCATCACGTGATCACAAACACAACGGTTTGGCTGACGTCACTAGTAACTATAAACAAACCGGCGTGATGTTTTTTATTTTTGACTTGGATTCATCTAATTTACTCTTGATATAAATATGTATATTAAGTCGAAGCAGTGTAAGTGTTTTAAGAAGCAGGATTGTTAAAATTTGCCCAAATAACGTGATTAATTGTGTTAAAGTTTGTTTGAAGCCTAGTTGGACATCAAATAACCAGGGTTGACAGCCAGAAAAGTTGCCGAGTGATTTTTCGTCCTAATTTAAAATCACTTTTTTTGTTCCTTTTTGATGGGCAATTTGATGAAAAAGAATAAATCATAGATCCTCAATATTTTGGTATAAGTGATCTTTCAAAAGCCATATAACAGAACAAAATTTATTCAAGTTACCCTATTTCTAAAGTCTCTTCTTATCCTGCCGGGGCCACTTTTATTTGCGCCACCCTGTAACATCGATCATACCAATCACGTTAGGTACATGTGTGAGTCAAAGCCAAGCGAAAAACAAAGTGGTGTCACAGAAACTTTAAAAATTTACTGAAAATTTGAAAGTCTACAGCATTTAGCGCAATGGACGCAAAACTTTAGGGCCCCCTAAAATTAATGGGCTCTAGGCCCGGGGCTTACAGGCCTTATATGTTCAATCTCAAATTGTATCCACTATAGAAGGCGCTAATTTACTATTGAGTTACTACCGTGGTAAGAAAAATACTTTGGTGAAATTTACTACACCAAACGAAATACAAGAAATGTTGTTTGAAACTCAGTAAATCTGTCCCTAAGAAACGAAAACATTTGGTCGTCATATTTGAAACAAATTGCTTTAGTTTAAAATGGAACCATAGATTTTCTTATATGGAAATTATACTGTTAAATATACTCTACTTATATTTATCAATAATGGACGACATATTTGAAAGTGCCACTTTTCTTAGTACATTCTTTTCATTTTAAAGCTTTCAAATGATTCATTCAGTATATAAGTGAATTAAAGTTACGTTATTTTTCAATCATAATTAAGATCTATTATAACAGGGGGTTACCGACCTCTAATTAGTTGAAGAGCTTAGTGGAATAACGTGCTAAGTGAAAAAAAAAGGTGAAAACGAGAAAATGAAAGTTTTTTTTTATTTGCGCTTAGATATGTTAAAAATGGCACTTACAAATGATATGTAAATGTATGTGATACGTAAAGTTTATGAAAAGGAAGAATCTTGTTATCTTTAAAAGGAGGGAATATGTTCATTGATAAAAAATTCTCAATTTTTTCAAAAATGTCATTTAGCATGTTCTTCCACTAAGCTCTTTAATTATGTCCTGGCATTTAAGGGGAGTCGGATGGGTGTTTGGGTCAAAAATGTCGATTTTCTTCTTTTCTTTGTTTCTATTCTACATATCTTTAGCTTTAATTTAAGACCAATATTATCGATTTCTGTTTAGTGGCATTCTTTTTATAAGCATTTTTGAGAAACTCTAAACAACAGTTCTTACCTAAACCTTACATTTCTTTTGCGTTTTCTGAAATCTAAGGTTTATCAACAGTTAGAAACATTTTTCTCAGAAACTATAAAAGATATCAACATATTTTGTTTTATTATTTCTTCCCCAATAATAGCTCTTTGATTTAAACTGGGGAATTTTAAATATCTCAGCTCAAAAAAAATTATATAACTTCAAATCTGATTTTTTTTGTGTTTTTTAATATATATTTTTAAAAAATCACTGTAAAAGTATTTTTTATACTTTGAAATATCCTCAGTTTAAATCAAAGAGCTATATGTAAGGAACAAAATATAAAAAAGTTCATAATGATATCTCATAAAGTTCCTGAGAAAAATGTTCCTAAAGTTAGGAAAATTAACATGGGCGAGATAGAACCATCCAACTCCCCTAAAGCATTTTTAAACTTCTCCATCAACAACTGTCAACAATATGGTAAAATTATGAGATCTATAAACACACACTAAACAAATATTTAAACTTGCATCATAGATAACCAAAGATCCAGCAGTTAACAAAGGTTTAAAAATTCGGAGTGACTAAATACCTGCCCAAAACTCGCAGCCGAAACCAGAAAAAGGTTGCTTTAAACATTGCGCCAAATATAGATATTGGAAAAATACGCCAATAACCCAATATTATGCATGGGCGATGTAACAGGTTGTTTGTGATTCGAGATTTGTTGATGAATTTTGTATATTTATTGTATTTTGTATATTTATTTTCTTCAAAATGCATACACTTCATAATGCAACAACTTAACTATTATTATCAAAAATTAATATTTATTATTGGCACAGACTTCTATGGCACGGACCAACTGAACATAATTGATTGCGATTACATGTGGCGATTTTAGAACTGACAATCTAGCGATCAATAGCCAATGCCTGCAACCTCGTGATAGTTGTTTTGTACCGGTTTTGGGCAGGTACTTAGCCTCGGCGTTAAAAATTTCAACAAAACCATAATCCTTATTTAAAACAAGGCTATACCACCGGATCTATTATATATATATATACCTAATTATCTAAAATTAGGCCAACTATCTAAAATTAAGAAAATTAACATGGGCGAGATAGAACCATCCAACTGCCCTTAATTCTTTCTGTGCAAGGTAATCCGTATGTGAAAAGCACAGACTGGTATTAGGAAATTATTTCTTTTCCGCTAATTCCACAAACTATAGGGCGTAACGTATTTTTATCGAATATTCTTTGCTACTATTTTTTTCTCAATTACACTTTAAGTATAAACCCTAAAAAAAAAGTTTTTGTTTTGTAGTTAACAAAAACCGTTAATATACATTTAATGCGCTTTGCAATAATGTTGCTAATGCGAGTTACGTGTATTGAAATGAAGAGGGAAATCCGTTGGAGTAAACACGACAACGTTGACACGTTTGCGGAAAAGCAGGGTATAGTCCTCCCATCACTTCTTAGCATCTATGACGTGTGTTTTAGACGAATCCAAACTATCACTCTTAAAAAGAAAAGGGGTAAGGTTTAAAAGGGATTTTGGTTTAATCCAGAGTTACTATATTTGGCGATTCATTGCTTTTGCAGGTACATATTTCCTTAAGGTTTAGAAACGGCTTCTCAACTGAAGGGCAGTTCGAACTTGCATGGGTTCACTATTATTTACATGTAGCTACATTCTAACTTATAGCGTTCCCCGAAGTGATACTGAATGTGATAAATTATACATACTACAATGAAAAAACTTAGATAAACTTAAGTTAACTTATGTCATTTTTTCAAGGCTGATTTTTACGTATGTTTTAGAAATTATTGTTAAAAGTTAATAATCAAAACTCCCAGACACTTTCTGTCGGCTGAAACCTTTGCCAGACGCTTTAAAGGTGCTTGTAAAGTTCAGACTTTGTCAAACACATCTGGTGACGCGATATGGCGTTGCGTATTTTTTAACTAAACAAAAATCTAATTAAATTGAAATAACCATCTTTTTTCATGTTTTATTTTTTTTTGGGGGGACTGTAATTGTTCGTTACTTTTATGGTTACAGAAATAAAGCAGAGTCGATAAACAATAAAAACGAAGAAAGATTATCATTTCGATTTAATTAAATTTTTGTTTAGTTAGAAAATACGTAGCGCCATATCGCGCCACCAGATGCGTGGGACAAAGTCTGAACTTTACAGTCCCCTTTAAAGCGTCTGGCAAAAGTTTCGACCGGCGGAAAGTGTCTGGGAGTTTTGATTATTAACTTTTAACAATATTTTCTAAAACATACGTAAAAATCAGCCTTAAGAAAATGACATAAGTTAACTTATAATTTACCTAGCTTTTGCACCCGGTACCTGTAAATTGGCCGTCGGTCCACTCTAGCGGGTATATGCATACACTAAAATTATATAAAAATCAAACCTAATACGATACATTTAATTCGTGAGAAAATGACTTAGGTCTGGGGTACCTGAGTTCTTGGTCTATATGGTTCTAATTTCTCTATGGCTTATAGCTATAGTTCTAATTCAAACTTTTAAACACCAAAATTAACTATTTTCATTAATCTTCGTTCGCAGATTTATTAATTAGTCTCTACCGTTTGCTAAATTTGTGCACAATTTGCCATTTTCATTAACTTTCTCTCAAAAATTCAGTTATTAATTATCGTTTGTTAAATTAATTTACAGTTTACAGAATAAATAGTTAGTAAAATTTATCCTTTATAAAATAAAAGTGAAACTTTGTATATTTTTTAGAAATCTCTATGCATCTTTCTTCATACATATATAATGAACCATAAAAAGAACTCTACTGTAAGATGAAATCAATCCAAACTGAATTATACCACATCCATAAATATTTTTTCAAAAGTTTTAAATTTATTTTAAGTTTTTTTTTTTTTTTTAAAATTTATTTTTGTTTTAATTTTCGTATGTTTGACGAAATGAAAATAGTGAAAATATTGAATAAAAATAGCATTTGCATGGTATTTCAACGTATATTAAATTTTTAGTTATTTAAATTTTAAATAAACTTCTAATTAAAATTTTTTGATGAAATTTGAAGTGTAGCCTAGGTTGTTTTCTGCTTCAAAATGACGTATTCAACTTGTTTGTAAGACTTATAAGTTCTGTGAAATCTGATCGCGATTAGTTCTGTGAAAGCGGGTGACAGACAGATAGACGGACGGACAGACAGACGGACGGACATACGGACGTACAGACAGACAGACAGACGGACGGACTCAACGATTATAATACCTTCCACTTTTTACGTTATAAACGTAGTGTGGAAGCTAAAAATATACCATCAAAGTTAAGTTAGTTTGAATTATCGTCGCACTAGAGCTACACGAGGGCTATTGGCGACGGGCGTCGTACGTGGACTCTCCCTCTACACGGGGTATTATTCGTCAGACATATTTGGCTGCATGGGCCGTTTATTGGTCGGTAGTTATTTTGACGATGCCCGGACCCGAACCAATCAAAAAGATGAAAATAACATGGAAAACTAGCCCCGGTCCCCCCTACAATAAAATATGAATTTAAATAAATAAAAGAATGAAAATATAAATGAATTCAAAATATAATGAAACAAGTCAAAGAATAATAATGAATATAATGAAAAAATATATTCATAAATAATAATAATAATAATAATTCTCAATAAATCTCTGCATACTTTAACATCCACAGAGATTTCAGATTCAATGTAATCTGAGCGTCAAAATTGGCAGCGAGAGTCGCCTAGATGGTGCCACAAAAAAAATGGCCCTCAGTTCAGGGGAATATGCCGAGTTTGCAAAGGCTTGACCGCCGAAATTGCAGCCCCATCGTAGGAAAAAATATAATGAAAAATATAAATGAATAAAATATAATGAATAATCCTACCACTCCCAGGTATCCAGTAGCGCCGGTGATGAAAACTGATTTTCCTTCATAAAAATCTTTAATTCTCGGAAGAATTGGCTTGTCTATCCATTCATTCGACATGTTGATAATTTTCTTAAAAATTCATATGCAACTGTAATTTTGAGTTTGTTTTGTACGTATTTATATTATTGGAGTACTTCCTTTTTGTTGGTTTATACATAGCGGGAAAAGAAATCGGGTGGAGATGTTGTCTACAGTTCTAATGGAAGAGCTTAGTGGAAGAACGTGCTAAGTGACAAAAAGGTGAAAACGAGAAAATGAGCTTTAAAGTTTTTCGTTTGCACTTGGATACGTTAAAAATGGCACTTACAAACGGTAAAAAAATATACTTAACTTGTAGTTTCTGAAAAGGGAGATGTTATCTTTAAAGGAGGGAATAACATGTTCATTGACACCAAAATCTAAATTTTTTGAAAAATGTCACTTAGCACGTTCTTCCACTAAGCTCTTCAACTGGGTTGCCAAGTGATATATTTTCTGCACATTTGGCGTAATTTTTATTTTTTCAGAAAACGAGACAGAGGATGCCTTCAGGGGTTCTGTTCTTGCCTTAGCCATCCTATAAGTGGGATTGTCAGTCCCATAGAGCTAATGCATTAGTTTTGAGATCACAACTTCAGCAGAAGTATTGCTTTGCCATGTGAACCCTTTTTCCCCAGGTATGGAAATTAACTTAACATCTTCATGAAACAAATTTGAAGGGAAAATGTTATCTAGTTATTTAATTATATATATTTGAAGTTTTAAAATCAATAGGATCAACTCAATTGGAGAGCTCTGAATACAAGTGAACACAAGTCCGTAAAAAGCTTTTTTTGTGCTCCAGAAATTTAAAGTGAAGGCTTCATAACAAAATTACTTTTTAACATGTTTTAAATTGCTGCTGCCTAGCGAATATTAGATGAACTATGTATTTTTTTTTATTATTGCACTGAAATTCTACATAGTTAGTGCATGCACTTGCACTGCTAAAAATCTAAAAGACAAAAAATGGACTTGTATCACTTGTATTCTGAATCCTCCAATTAATATCACCGTGTATATGAGACTGATGCACGTTAAATCTAGAGTCAAAAGTGCTTTTGATGTTGCTATACAGTTGCGTGGTGTGCCGGTTCTGGTGTTGGTCTCGTCACTTGACCATTGTTCAGAATCACGAGGTCAGTTCCCGTAGCCCTCGTATACACTGCGATGCAAAAGTTTCGACAATGACTTCATTTAGCTGTAAAATTTAGAATTGTGATAGCAGAATTACAAAAAAAACCCCTAAACATATGAAGAATATATTTTGAAATGTTATAATGCAAACATAATTGTTTGATTCGCTATAGCAATAATTTTTTTCACGAAATAAAAATTTGTATGATGCAAAAGTTTAGACACAAACACGAGATTCTGCTAATTTAAAGTAAGTAATGGCCTATTTTCGCAATGTTATTGATGAATTGTATTTTTTCATGATAAAATAAAAAAAAAACGATATTCGGTGAACTAAACATATTTAATAACAATATTGGTTCAGTTTTACTCCTAACAGACAATATAGCCTCTTTAAATCTTTATTCAAATCATATTTGCTTCAAATGTACAATTAAACATCTCTAAATACGAACTGAATGTCAACCAATCCATCACCTTACAGATTTGGCACTAATTCGTGGATTTAGGGCATGCATTGACCGATTTTCTTGATGAAAAGTGCAGTCTGTCCCATATAAAATCACAAAATAACGACATATCATTCTTTTTTGCACTTTAGTAAAATGCAGAGATAGTCACCTCTTCAAAAACGAAAAAAAAAGTCTGTCTCATCAACGTATTTCTCTCCACACCATTATAAACGTTCCACCTTATGATGCTAGAGTTTTTGAGGGGAAAAACCGGTGTTTTCAAATGGTTTGAAGGGCCATTTGCATGACTCTGTGTTTGTTAGTAGAGCAAGTATAAGTTACTTTAAAGGTAACTAAGCTATGCCTGAATTATAAATTAAAATCATTAAATATTAAGAATGAAATGAAATTTGGAATTCGTGGTTCATATTTAGATCTGTACGACTGTGTACAAGTGTCCAATATATATTTTTGAGTTTTAATTACCGATTTTCAAAAAAATAAAATGAGACTATTGTAATGGGCATATTTCACGTCTTGAGTGGCAATACAAATGCGAAAGAATATAGAAATGCGAAAGAACTTTTTCTGAATTTTTAACCAAAAACATCAAATTCGACTAAATGGATGTGACCCTCAGCAAACGTTAAACGAAATGATTAAAAAATATTTCTAAAATAACTTGCAAAACATACTTCTGAGTACGTAATACTTTAAAAAATAGATTTATATAAAGAATATATGTGTAGGAATTTTTTCTGCAGTGATTTTGTAATTTTATTGACCTTCGTTTGCATCGCCTTAAGGGAGAATGTGCGCGCTGGACCGGGGATCGCCAAAGCAAAGTGTATAAGTGTTAATCCCCTATGGCGAAAAAACTATTTTCTCTGCCACATTTCTCCGGCTGTATTGAATATTTTTACAAACGGTTTTTTTTTAAATAATAAATGTAGATAACTTACAGGTCCCGACCTTCCCACTTTTTGAAATTGGTTCGAATATATTTTTTAAATTTTCAATAAATAATTTTACACAAAATATTCGAAGAAATTTCAAAAAGTGGGAAGATAGAGACCTGTAAGTTATCAACATTTATTATTAAAAAAAACCGTTTGTAAAAATATTCAATACAGACGGAGAAATGTGGCAGAGAAAATAGTTTTTTCGCCATTGGATTAACACTGAGGCACTTGAGTTTGGAGACCCGCGATCCAGCGCACCCATTCCCCCTTAAGATGTCTACGCAGTTAGTTTACGGTTCATTTACGCTCCTTCAATTTAACGAGTTGGGAAAATATCTCTACGGCCATGTTAGAATGGTGACCACCTAATGCAGTGTTCTGAATATGCATAAATCCGGCTGATGACGTCGTCAGTCGTCTGTCTGTCCGTCACCCATATTTACAGCTCAAACTACAAATGCTACGGACAAGTGAGATACGTTAAAAATTCAGCGCATCGAAATTATAATATATTGAAAATTTCAGAACAGAATTCGAATTCTAAGTACTTCAATTATATAAAAACTGCAAAATTGAATGCTCATTTAAAAAGCATAGGAAGCCCTTTTTATTAGAATTAAATCACCATTGCCATCGCAACAATCGCTCGAGAAACTTTAATAATTTTAGACAATAAATTAAAATAAATTTATTTCTGCGACATCTATCAATTTGAAATGACGTCAAATATATTTCACTACGAGATTCTTTGTATGTTGATCTGAAATGTTTTCATTCTATTTAAAAGCGAGGGAATATTACATATTTATTCTTTGAAATATAAATTAATTTTTGCAAACGATAAGTAATAATTATTGAATTTTCGAAATAAAATAAATGAAACTAGCCATTTTTTTTTACAGCATCATTTTTCTAATTATTTATTTTTCCAACTGTAAATTAACTTAACAAACAATAAATAGTAACTGAATTTACGGAAGAAAGGTAATGTAAATGGGTAATTGTGGATACTCAAGGATATTTTAAAAATAAATTACATCATTTTTCTTCGAACTTCAAACAAATTTAGCAAACTAATTGTTAAATCTGAGAAAGAAGATTAACGAAAATCGTTAATTTTGGCGTTTAAAAATGTGAATTAAACTAACCAAAAGCCCTGTTTGGCGAATTTCTTTCCGAGCTGTAAAAATAGTTCGTTTCCTGCTGAGCACAATTGTTGTGTGGAAGCGGTTTAAGTGACAGATTTTTGTAACAAACCTACTTTTTTAATTTATTTTGACTAAATATTTGATAATAATTTGCACTGTTGGTCAAAATTGTATTAACTATAAAAATAAATAAATAAAATGTTGTGAACCCTGTAATATTTTTTGACATTGAGTACTCCTTTAACTTTTTCATTGATTTTTAATATAATTATAAAAAATGTTTTTTGTTATTTGACTAATGCTTAAAAATACTTTGCAATGTTTGTCAAAAATTAACTTTAATAGCAATATATTTTAATTAATTTCCTTAATGCATTTCAGTTATGATTTTTGAATTATTTTTTCTTCTTTTTTAGATTAAGTTTTAGATTAAATGATTTGATTTTAAAAGTACTAATTTTATTTTAGTTTTAATTTATTTCATGATTGTTGTTTTCATAAAAATATTGGCTAAATTTTGAAATAAAGATCTTTGTTTTTGCAAATATTGTGAAATTTTGTTGTATGATGAAGATTTTTTATAAAAGGTTATACATCTTTCTTGATAAAAATCTCGCCCTGCTCAGAGGTTTCCAAAAATGTATTGAAGAGCTCAAGTGCAAAACAAGTTAAATCACTTTTTGGAAAAAA
This sequence comes from Oedothorax gibbosus, assembly GCA_019343175.1. Lineage (NCBI taxonomy): Eukaryota > Metazoa > Arthropoda > Arachnida > Araneae > Linyphiidae > Oedothorax > Oedothorax gibbosus. The sequence goes on along the minus strand of CM033274.1, from coordinate 35,451,446 downwards.
TTGAGTTGGTTAGCTTTTCATACAGGTATTGTAGGAAGGGATCAACCAACATTTTGATTTGCACAAAAAAAAGTGACTTTTGACAAAAAGTGAAAACTTTTTTTGTGCAAATCAAAATGTTGGTGGATCTTTCCTGTATGAAAATGCCTGTATGAAATGCCTGTACAATGCTGTATGAAAAGCTAACCAACTCAATTTTTTCCAAAAAGTGATTTAACTTGTTTCGCACTTGAGCTCTTCTATTGCAGTGACAATCTCACTCATTCGTTTGATTTCCAGACTTGAAAAGCATTTCTCTGTGTAGAAATTGTTACGCACTGCATTAAATGCTATCTTGAAGCTTAAAACTTTTCTCGTCTACTTAACAACTATTCTGCTTAAAGTGCCTCTTTAGTGCCTAAAATTTTAGTGTAATCTGTTTCTAGAGGCCAAGACCTTTCTGACGATATATGACAATGCCACTTTCGGTCAATATTTAAACTTTCAAAGAAAAAAATGTTTTTTCAAGGACCCCTATATGTGGAATAACATGGGGGAAAACTCAGTTTCACCCCTCTGACATAATTTATTGTTTTAAAGTTCTGTTTTTTCAGTTGTACACATTCACCTAGCCTAGACCTAACTTTTTCACACGACTTTTGCATAGGTTTATTCATATTTTACAATCCAGGCCTGTATCTTTGTTGAAATGGCCGTCTCTCGGGAAAACACTGTGTTAAAATATACATTAGAACTCAAAACTTTGTGGGGACAGATAGTGCCGAAAATTTTAGTGTATTCTGTTTTTAAAGGCCATTTTTAACCTGTATATTCACCTAGGCTAGACCTAACTTTTCCAACCCAACTTTGAACAGGTCTATGCATATTTTACAATCCAGGCCTGTATCTTTGTCAAAATTGCTATCCCTCGTTGAACGCTATATTAAAAGACGCATTTGGACCTAAAACTCTTTGGGGGCAGAAGGTGCCTAAAATGTTGGTGTATTCTGTTTCTAGCGGCCAAGACCTTGCTTTTGATGTATGGCAGAGCCACTTATTTCAGTCAGTATTTAAACATGCAATTCAAAATTTGGTTTTTCAGCCTCGCCGCTTCACTAATTACGCCCCAGCATCATTCAGTGTTTTACAATTTCATATATGAAGTAAATTTCCAAATATCGCCGTCTGAATTATCAAAGTATCGCCAATAATTTACAAAAAACGTCAAAATTCGGTTTTTGGCTAACAATTGAGACGTGGACATGAAAGAAATTTATTTTTAATGTAATTTTACTACGAAAAAACATTTAAGTGACAGTAGATATTGTGATACCAATGTTTAATCTATTATAGTTTTACTATACTTACTTAAAAATTAAAAATTTATTTTCATTACTAAAACTGTATTTGATTGGAAATCTTCTTAAGAATACCCATTCTGAGTGTTTTGTAGTAAATTGGAGCTTATTGGATGAATTTTCTACCGATTTTAACCAGATTTACCCGTTCTTTGAGATTTCATTCCGGAAAATTACGAAAAGTGCATTACGTAATTGTACTGTAATCTTATAGTATTTTGCAAGTGTAAAAGCCAAATATTATGTTTTGTAATACTTTTCAATCAAGGATTTCTTATTGTATTTTTTTTCAAATAATATTTACTTTCAAAATAGGGAAAGGTTGTGAATCGATTATCCCAAGACTCGGTTAAAATTGGTCACTATCTATAAAAGTATAATTTCCAGATCTGCCGTCTGCGCAGCTTAGTGTGCAATCTTGCTCAGGCAGTGATATTATTGTATTGGGTTTCTTCCCCTGCCATTTTGATCTCTGCATTGCCCTTCCTGACTTCGTCTAAAAATTGGTGAGTACTGTAATGTGTGAATAAACTAATATAATGTTAAATATTTTAGATTATAGTAACAAAATATCGAAAAAAACATCTTGCTATATTTTTTACACCTGTTCCATAAACTTGGATTGGCAATCCTTTGCTTTATTTACTTAGGTTTTAGAAGATTTTTTTATTTTTTTTGCAATTCATTTGCTAAATATTATTCGCAATTCAAACCTTCGCGGCGCTGATGTTATGTAAACAAAAAGTACGCAAGTAGATTAGAGTTTACTTCTGCAGTACAGTTTAGGCTTGGTTTTAGCTTTAGCGTTGTTATTAATGAGCATATTTAAAAAAAAAAAAAAGCCGGCGCTGTATGCTGCTTTTTCTAGATATTTACGCATGATTTAGATGTAGGGAAGATTCATTGGTATTTCGAAATTTAATCTTCGCATGATAAATCTCTTGTAAATATTGTTGATAAATTTGATCCAGCTTAATCTGCACTTTTCTGTAAATTCACACATTTTTACTTTCTTTTAGCAAGGGTCAAAATGAAGCATGAAGATGCCGACACAGCATCTATTGCCAGGAGAAGCCGATCCGGCGCAACGGTTAGGGAGGTAGCCTTTGGAGCTTCTGGGTTCGGGTTCGAATCCCGGTAAGGCATGGATGTTTGTGTTTGTCAATAAATGTTGTTATGTGTCTATGGTGTTTGTGTCGTCTCTTTCTTTGTGTGTCTCGTGTGCCTGTGTCATTTCTGGGGTTGAGTACAATAGACCTGAGGTCGCAGTGCTTGGCGAACTTGCCCCCCACCAAGAAAGTCATATTTAAGTCATATTGCCAGGAGAATTGGAAAGGTCCTGGCTGGGTCAACGTGTTGGATCAAACGACTTCAGAGAGTGAAGAAACGATTTGTATAGTTGGAAGACTGTAGTTTAAATTTAACTCTGTTGGACACAATTGCAGTTCTGCCAGTACTAAAGCTATTATTTTAAGGGCCTGGCAACTATGGCTATAGTGCTATTTTCACAAAATTCTTTTTCTTTGTTATTTTTGTACAATAAAGCTTGTTTTTATAATGTATTGTCTTTTTATTAATAAACTTTGAAACAGAATTACACAATGTGGTTATTAGTAAGTATGAAATATAACTACATTGTATATTTAATACATGTGTTAGTAATTTTCCGATGTTTTCCATTTTGCAGCTCAATTTGGGCCAGTATTGTCAGGCTGTTTTGAGCAATATAATTGCTTATAGTACAGTTTTTAATTTTGTGAACTTTTTTTGTATATTTTTCTTTCTAAAACAGAACCTTACTGCATGTAATTCGAGTGGTTAATATTTAAATATAAACTAGAAATACAACATATTGCTATAGCTTTAAAGTAGATATTTCGTCCTATTTCATTCTTAATTACTAAAATTACAAGACGACGCAATAGTAATTTTTTTTTTGGGTAAATGCTGCAAAAGTTAGTGGGCAAAATTAAAAACTGTTTTATTGCGATGTAATGGGGTTGTTTCACGGATGATCTGGCAATAGCTCTGCGGTTTTGTTTTCATGTCTCTCGAATTACTGTTGTTTTGGTATTCGGGCGTAAGTTTTCGAAGAGAATATTTTAGTTGTTAATTTTTTTAAATTCCAACTTCTTTCAATGCAAGTTTTCCTTGATAAATGGTTAAAACAACCAACAGCACAGCAAGAAGTTGTAATTTTAAAAAATAACAACTAAAATAACTTATTCTTAGAAAACTCAATTTCGAATATCAACAAAAGTAATTTGAGAGACATGAAAACAAAACCGCAGAGCTATTGCCAGATCCTCAGTGAAACAACCCCATTGATAAGAAAAGCACGTCAATACTGGTGAAAACAGGAATGCAATCTTGCCCAACATCGATAAAATGTTATGTGCTACACATCGCCAATATTGCGCATCGATCCAAACCAATATTGCACCCCGATATTGCCGCCAGCGTCGGTAAAATGTAGCCATTATGCATTGGGCGATAGGTATGAGCCGACGTCGGCCAATATTCCTGAGCTCTTGTGTCCGACATCGGGCAATACTGCTGTGCCACCTGGGATCGCGAGCAAAAATTAAAAATATATGCATGTATATGCTTTTTGTTTATATTTTTTTTTGCTGTAATCTTTGACGACCATTTCTATTCCTAGGCATTGGTGTCTACCATTTGTTCGAATCCCAATAGATACGAGATGGTGCAAGAAGTGGTTTACAGATTGTCCTTTCCCAGTGAAAGATTTTTCCAAGAATTCAGGTAAGCAAAGAATCCGCTCTTAATCTGCCGGATAACGCAATAGACAACTTATAACGACAACTCAGTGCAATAGAATAACTGATTTGCGTTGTTCCTGTCGGATTTGTGGTTGGTCAATGAACTTAGGCATGAGTAAAAACATAACAAGAACACTTTATTACAGTTTAGCAAGATATTATACAAGGCACCCTATCGGTGAGAAATGGAAACCAAGTGATTTACAAAAGCGCGCTATCTTCTCCAACAATCTCCACCTGCGAATTATGGAAATACAAAAAACAATTTTTATAAAACTAAATCAAATTAATTCTTTAATACAAAATGACAATTTATAAATTGACAAAGCTTTCGTCATAAAATCAGAAAACCATCTCATTAGTACTCACATAGTTTAACTTAATAACATTACTTCTATTAAGTCCTTCACAAATGAAATTTTAAATTAACATGTCTGGTTTTAGTTGAAGACTTACAACCATTTAACCATTGATCGCAGATGTACTATCTGAAGACACAATAACAGGTTCTGGACAAATTCTGAAAAACCCAATTCTTTAATGTAGTTTGTTATCCATGTTAATTGTTTGACAGTCTCTGATATAGAAAATAACTCCACCTCACATGTCGACAAGCCAACACATCGTTGCTTGTGCTATTCCAACTTACTAGAGATGAACCAATAAGAATAATACCTCCTGAAAATGACTTTCCACCAGTGGCGTTACCCCAGCTTGCATCTGAGCTAGCTTGAACATACTAATATACTTATCATAAAATAACACTTTTTCTTTAGTACCTTTAAGATATCTCAAAACCTTCTTTAATAACATAAAATGGCGCTTTTCTGGCCTTTGGTTAAATTGAGATAAATAACACATCACGAAAGATAAATCAGGTCGCGTCCGATTTGAAAGATACAATAGTTCACCAACTAATTCTCTATATTCCGTTTGATCTACCAACTGATTTGTCGGATCGAAACACCTATCCTCACCTTTCGCTATTGGAAGTTTCACACTCTTGGCATTGATCCAAACCATACTTGTTCAATAAATGATCAATATATTCTTTCTGCGAGAGGGAAATTCCAGTAGCGGGAAGTGATAATTTCAATTCCCAAAATTTATTTGAATAGTAGTTTCTCTCAAATCGAATACACCTTTAAGTTTCATTAAAATATGATCTCTAATCTTAGAATCATTACTAAACACAGCCAAATCGTCTGCGTAAACACAAATTACCACAAAACTGTCATTGTCATTAATAAAAACACGCAACTATCAGAAACAAGAGGATTTAATCCAATTTTTAAGAGTTCAGATCTTAGTTTTTAGGTACAATTTCTACTCGACTGTGGTAACCCATAGAGGCTTCGCTTTAATTTACATACTTTATCCTCACCAAACTGTTTTTTCACATCCCGGAGGCAATGACATGTTGATAGTCTCATCTAAATTACTATGAAGATATGCAGTTTTTATATCATAAAATTTAATATCTAAATTAATCTTGGCAGCAATAGCTAGTAATATTCTCAAGGAGTCAATATTCACCACAGGTGAATAAGTTTCAAAGTAATCTACATTTTAACTTGATTAAAAGCAGCAGCACAAAGTCTTGCTTTGTACCGTTTTTGACTACTGTCAATGCCGTCCTTTAAAGAAAAAACCCATTTACTTTTGATAATTTTCGAATTCAATGGTTTATCTACAATTTCAAAAACATCATGTCTTTCTAGAGATCTTAATTCTTCCTGAATGCGCACTCCCAATTTAATTTATTTTTACTTTGCTTAACTTCGGCTATATTCTGAGGAATGTCTTCGGAAGTTAAGTTAACACTTTCTTTCCCCTTTAAACGTTCTGATCTTCGAAGATTTAACTCTACCGCGCGTCTTTCATCTTCTAATCTACGCTGGTCAGATTCTTCCCGTCTCTTCTCGTTAGTCGAACCAACGGTCTACCTGGTTTCTTAGAGTGATTAGGATTAGAATTCCGCGATTGACCATTCGGTTCCAGATTAAATTCAATTACACCTGAATCTTTGTTGTCATAACCACTATTTATATTCTGAAACAAATTATCTATAGCTGTTAGTTCACAAGGATTATTTTTTAGAAAAACACTACCATTAATTTGCTCATTGAAATTTACTGAACGTTCTTCAATTACCTTCTGACTTTGTATGTCATATATTCGAAATCCACGTCTTTTGTATGGAATAACCTAACATTATGCCACGCTTACCCGAGGGTTGAAACTTTCCTCGCGAAGACTTTCTAATATGAAAATATACCAAACAACCGAATACCTTCAAGTAGTTCAAGTTAGGTTTCGCTCTGTAAATAGTTCATGAGGAGTCGCGGTTTTCCCTTTGCGATATGTTAAGTTCGAAACGTGCGTAGCACAAGCAATGGCCTCAGCCAAAAACTTAGAGGTAGTTGACTATCATATAGCAGCGTTTTTGCACGATCAACTAAAACCCCTATAAGCCCTTTCAGCTTTACCATTACTTGGGGGTTAAAAGGAACAGTTAACTCTCTCACATTCCTGATTGAGCCAAGTATTCATTGAACTCGCGATTAAGAAATTCCCCACCATTATCGGATCTCAACCGCTTAATCCTTACATTATACATGTTTTCATATCTTTCTTTAAACAATTTAAATTTATCTAGAGCTTCACTTTTATATTTAAGAAAATAAGTGAAATACATCCCAGAATAGTCATCGACTAACACTAAAAAATACTTAGACCCACCTAAAGATTCATCAATTTTCCCACAGACATCAGCATGTATCAATTCCAAAATTGAATTACTTTGGTCATACTCAATACTTTTATGAGGTTTGCATTTAATTTACACATGTTACAAGCATCACAAGTTAAGTTACTATCAACATTTAGATCTTTACAGTTAATCATATTTGCATTGATCATCCTAGAAATATAATCAGAATTCAAATGGGACAATCTTTTGTGCCATAAGAGACCAGCATCAACTTTCTCAGCATGATTAACGACACATGACTTAGTGATTACATTAGGAGTCATGACTATTTCCAAACGATTATTCTTTAGTTTAGCAGTTAATATAGTATTACCAAAACTATCAATTATAAACACTTTGTCATCTTTAGAAATAATCTTAAAACCTTTTTGCATTAACGTTGTTAAAGATAACAAATTATTTCTCAAGTCATTAACAAGTAATACATTTTCCATACTAATTGCAGAACCATCACAAAGTTTAGCTTTTACAACACCTATACCCTCGGATTTCAAGTTGCTATCAATACCAGCCTGAAGAACTAAACCGTGATTACTTTTAAAGTCACTAAACCATTTAATATTGTTTGACATATGCGAACTAGCACTTGAGTCAAGTATCCAAATATCAGACATACCTCCAGCAGATTGATCAGCAGCGGTTAGGGCACATTCTCGGCGATCTTCGTATGCTGGATTAGAGTCTGGCTTGCGTCTAAAGGGATGCTTCTTGCCCTTTTCCTCTTTGTTCTGTACTTCTGGCTTTCTCTTCAGAAAACACCGTCTCGCCAGATGTCCTCTTTTGTGACAGTTCCAGCAGATCACACTATCCTTACGGCGTTGCTGCACAGATCCAGTCATGTAGGCTCCTTCTTGCCTCGGATTCCGATTTAGCTCCAATTCCTCCTCTCGTAAAACCTCCATGACCTCCTCAAGAGTCTTTTCACGTTGAGTCTTCAACATCTCCCGGATCTTGCCTCGTAGACCACGCACTGTATAGAACACCAGCTCTCTATCAGTTATCGTTAGTCCGAGTGAAGCACACTTGACACTTAAGCCTTTTGCTCTTGCAACATAGTCTTGAACAGACTCTGAATCAACAAGTTGTAAACTTCTAAGTTCGTTGCCAGCATCAAGCTTTCTATCCTCTAAAGTACCGGTAAAGTTCTTTGCAATGCTACCCAACAGTTGTTTTGCATTCAACTCGTTGGCGTATTGTAATGCTTGCTCATCACTCAAGGACAGTTTGATGTAGGCTACTGCCTCAGAGTTCTGCTTGGACCACTCAGACAGCTTAGTTTCATCGGTAGGCGTATCTCCTTTGATGACGTCGCTTAGTCCACGCAAACATAGCACCGACTCGATTTTTAGCTTCCAGACCAGGTAATTCGTACCTGTCAAAACTGGTATAGCAGGATATCTATCCATGTTCCAATGCCTCACAATTAACTACACGCTAATTATCAATTTAGCATTTACACTTAAATGATCACCAACCAACAAACCCGACGAATCCAAACCACGCTCTGCTACCAAATGTCGGATTTGTGGTTGGTCAATGAACTTAGGCATGAGTAAAAACATAACAAGAACATTTATTACAGTTTAGCAAGATATTTATACAAAGGCACCCTATCGGTGAGAAATGGAAACCAAGTGATTTACATAAAGCGCGCTATCTTCTCCAACAGTTCCAACACAACTGTGAATAGCGAGAGGAGACGATGATTGTATCCGTGCACGATGGACAAAAAACTGTACACTGTTAAAACTGAAGGTGACGCATGGGGGCCATTTTTCACCCCATGAAGAAAAGGGCATCCCATTTGGCACCTCAAGTCATTGAATCGCCTTGGGTCAATGAATGTCAGGCTTGTGAATTACCTAGGGGTGCCATAATGGGGCACCCCTAGGCAACGTTACCCCTAGGGGTAACGTTGACCTGGCACAGACATTCACCCCTGGGACTGCCAAGTGTCACCTTCAGTTTTTAGTTTCCACCGCCTTCAGTTCATAGGTTTATTTTTATTAGGATTTGAATATCATTTTTTTAAATTTCAATTATAGATTTAAAATTTTTATTTGAATTTTTTTTATGCTGGATCAGGTTTCCTCAACTCGATTCTAATTATATTTCCGAATTGAATTTAATCGATGTTTACAAATGGTAAGGAATGTAGACATTAAGGAAGATTTAGTTCTAAATAGGGTGTTTGTACATTCAATTTCACATTTCCTACAACTAGATAGGTATAAGCAACCCTATGTTAAATTTTCTCACTGGCCAAAAGTTGCCAAAGAACAGACTGGCCAATATATTATATCTGTACCCGGCTGTAGGCTGCAGCGGGAGAACTGAATTCACACCAAGATGGTCGTCATTTCCTTTACAGATAAGAAAAATGCGTTGCAATTATAGTTTTTATTATAGAATCAGATTGCACCAAGTCAATGTACACTGCTCAAAACAAATGGTGGAGCACTTTGCATACTTTTGTTTACTCTTTCAGTTCCAACTTTTTATTTATTATTCTAAAAATACAAAATTTGTGAAATAGATTCATTATGCATCTAGAATGAAATGGTAAAAAAACAGGGAAAAAATATTAATTTTTTTAACTCAAGTTTAAGGGAGCAAAATTGGAATCATAACTTTTGAATAAATTATAATAATATTTTTTCAAGACTTTATATGTTTAAAAAAAAAGTTAAAATCAATGTTTAAACATCTAAAAATGCAAGCGTAAAGAATTTAGGGTCAAATAATATCATAAAATTGTTTTAGAGGGAATTTTATTTTACCATGTTTTTCATATTTGAAGAGTACAGGGGAAGAACCGCTTGATTTATTAGGAGTCGTCCCGTAATTGTGTTTGCTTGGCAGACATTGGCGGTAGGAAACCGGTTTCTCTTTTTCTTCTTCGCTTGGTCCGAGCGTCGGAATCGTGCATCGCGTGAATCCCAGTAGGTAGAAAAGTCGTGGTTTAGGACTTTTCAATTAATTTGCGAATCTTAATATTTCTCTTAATTGTTTTAGAAAAATACGTGATTTTCAATCAATCGTACATTTTTTTTTAAAGCTTAAAGTGATGATGAACACAGTCTTTTGAATAAAACGCGGAACTGAATTTCAGGGTTGCAGTGAGAGAAGATGCACAAGAAAGGGAGAAACTGGTTTCCTTACAGTCAGTTCGCCAGTTTAGGCGATTACTCGCTAATATCGCCAAAGATGCCTGATGATTAAAGTTTTCTACGAAATTAAGCAGTTTTTCCCCTGTACTCTTCATTTTCATTTAGTTAAAACAAACATTATATAATTCTTCAAAACACATGATTCTTCCATCGAACGATACATAAGTACGAGCTTAACTCAGTGAGAAAAAAAATCGGAAGCTGATGATACCAAATGGAATCATTGGGGGTGAAAGGGTTCAAACCATGAGGTTCCCCTAATTGTTTTGAGCAGTGTTGTAAGCCTATGTAAACTCTACTATAGAATAGCGCCAAAACTTCTCCGAGGCTTACTTCAAAACGATCAATGACTGCACTTGGTGAACCGGATTTTGTATTAGTTTTTGAATGGCAGCATCTCTAATTTCTTCGAACACTATCGGGAAAGCAAACTGCAACGACAAGGAAATATACTAGGGCTCAAAAACAACTTTAAGGTCCGAGATACAATCGGATTTCCATTTTAAAAAATTAATTACGATATAAGAATGGGAAGAGATTATGATATCCTGTTGGGATGTTGACTAGTGGAGATTGTATCGCATAAAATCAGAGGTTACACTCTTAAAACAAACGAGCGGTTTTAAGTCAGTCTGAGTTAATTTCCACTCCTTTCCGTGCCGAAAATGCACTTCCCCTATAGAAGTGGATTTCACTCTTTTTGCGGAGTGGGTAAAAGAAATAAAAGAAAACAATCTACGTCTTACACTCTTAAAACGAGCGGTTTTAACTCAGTCTGAGTTAATTTCCACTCCTTTCCGGTGCCGAAAATGCACTTCCCCTATATTACTGGATTTCACTATTTTGTTTTAAGAGTGTACATAAAAAACAAATAGCCTTTATAAGATTACACCCGTGCAACGCCGGGTTTATAAAGCGGTATAAAATTACCTTTAATTGTGTATATTGGGAGGTAATTGAAAGTCGTGTTGTGTTACACCCCTTTTGTATAACCATTATAATAAATAATCCACTTACCATACCAATAACGAAACCAGCAGCTCCCGTGATAAGCACAGATTTTCCATAGTAGAAATCTGCAACCCTCGGATACAGCTCTCTTTTCTCGCTCGGACATAGTCAAATCCAAAGTTATTCAAATATAAAAATTGTATATATTTTTGTTAATTGAGTTTTATATGTAACTTTTAAAACGATGTTTCTCGGACAGATCTTTGTCAAGTCATGCTGTGAAAAGAAGGAGTCTGAAATCGAAAAGACGAAATTTGAGGATATAGGAAGCGGGTGTCATAAGTCTCATTAATGATGATAATTATTGAAGTGCGTAACCAGATTAAACGTGGCAAAAGAAGTCTTGTTGTAACGGTTCTTTGGATGAACACGCCTTTTACTTTCCACACTACGTTTATAACGTAAAAAGTGGAAGGTGTTATAATTGTTCAGTCCGCCCGTCACCCACTTTCACAGCCGAAACTACAAATGCTACATGCAAGTGTGATACGTCAAAAAAAAATCAGCGCATCGAAATTAGAAGACATTGAAAATCTCAAAAAGAAATTCGAATTCGAAGTACTTCAATTATTTAAAAAACTGCAAAATTTAATGCTCTTTTAAAAAGCATAAGAAGGCATTTTTATTAGAATTAAATCACCATTACCATTCGCAACAATCGCTCGAGAAACCTTAATTCTTTTAAACAATAAATTAAAATAAATTTATTTTTGCGCCATAAATCAGTTTAAAATGACGTTAAATATATTTCACAAAGAGATTCTTTAATTATATATTGATATGAAATGTGTGTGTGTTTTCCTTCTATTTAAAAGCAAAGAATATTAGATATTTGTTTTTTGAAATATAAATTATTTTAGCAAACGATAACAAATAATTATTGAATTTTCGAAAAAAATAAATGAAACCAGCCAAATTTAGCATGTAAATTTTTAATATCGAATTAATGCTGTGTTTGGCGCGTTTTTACCTGTTAAACACAAATGTTGTGTGGAAACGGGTTAAGTGACAGATTCTGTTACAAACCTACTTGTTTTTATGGGCGAGGAATGTAAAAGTACACCAAACACATTGTTACTGAATGGAGTTGTTTTATGTGACGAAATTTCTTCCAGCTTTCATTCTTGTTCTTATTGTGATCGGTGCTCGGTGCTACGATTTTTCCTCTGTCCTACGTGACATGGATACTCCAATCGAGGCTCGAGAAAGAATATATGTTCATTATAATTTCTGTTACACCTGAAACTTACCCATTAACCCTTTCACTCCAGCGGTACACATACCTTGTAGAATTCCCTTTACGATTTGATAAATTTTCTTAATGATAAATTTTCTTTTATGAAGATTCTTAAAAATGCTCTTATCGCTTCAGTCTATTATTTGTATACAAAATGGCTAAGTGCTAGATTTTTTGAAGTATTTGTAAAGTATTTTCAGCGGTAAATTTATCTTGCCATTTCGCATTAAGAAAATGGTTAGAATGGATAATTAATAACGAAAAAGCGGTAAATTTAAGTACCATTTCGCATTAAGAAAATGGTAAGAATGGATAATTAATTACTAAAAAATAAGTCTAACATAACTTTTTTTTTCATTCATAGCACACATAAAATAAAGTGGCAGTCCCAGGTGATGTACAAATATGATATTTTAGTATTTTTAAAATTTATGAAAACTTACTTAAAAAAATCCGACAATTCTTTTGATGACTTGTTAGCCGAACTGCGTTTTGGTGCAAAAATACAGTTTCTATTGCATTTTGGTGTTAAGCAGAAATGAGTTCAAGCTGAGCAATCAGCAGATGAGCTTCAGCAATTGTTACCACGTTGACTGCCAATCGCGCGTCAGCGCGTGGCGTGGTTCCGATTCATCGATAACAGCACATTCTGATGAAATTCATAGTACCATTTCGCCAACCGTTCTTATGAGTTCAAGTTCGTTTGAAAACTTGATAAACGTGATGGTCGAGTGGTTACACAAACTACACGATCTAGCTCTTTAATCTACCCTTTTGTATAATATTTAATTGACACTTAGTAATCCCAGATGTGTCTGATGAATTTCCATCTATAGATTTTAAAGCTTATGCAGTTTTTGTGTTATTACGAAGTGTATCTTTTGCCTACCGATCCCAATGTGCTTGGAATAATACTTGATGATTTGAAAGAGTACATTCTATTTCAAATTGCGAGGAAATTAAATCTTTCGTCTCAAGTGTAGGGCGACCAGACACCAGGCGCAGTGCGGTATAGTTTGTTATTCAACTATCTAGCTATAAATTGGCTATTGGGTTTTAATTCAATAATCAGTGACTGATGGATGAGTTACCCGGTCGGAAAATGCCAGGAACATTTCCTAGTATCTTTACGAATGTCGTGTAGCGAGTTTAGTTAGCGACGTTAATTCAACCTAACCTTGTAATTTTACGACCTCGAACTAAGACTTTTACTTTTCGAAAATGAAGAAGAGTTAGTTCATTTCCATTGTAACGAACTGGTTTAAAAACAGAATGCTCTTCTACTTCACATCAGCCTCTATCGACGAAAATTTTCCATCGCTATCGTGGCAGTCAACGTGTTAAGAGATAATTTTTTTGAAATTACTTTCAAAACATACTTCTAAGTATATAGGGATGACCTACGGTAGAGTTATTGGATACGGAATAATAATTATTAACAAACCACAATTGTAATTGCACCTATGCAGCAAAGCTCTGATTAATTTTTGGGATCAAATTAGTGCTTTTTCTGAAAAAAATTGATTAATAACCCAAAGCGCTTAAAAAGTTTAAACTTTTCCTTAACCGTTGTCAAATTGTGTATAATTTTGTTATCTTTTACATGATCTTGAATTTCGTAATTTGCAGTCTCAGATAAGTTTATGAAGGGAGTTTGGGCTGAAAAACACTATTGTAGGATGAATAGTAACATTATGACATGCATGTCTAGTAATGGGGTTGGTTGATGCACTCCACGTCGGAATCTTTTCAACTAGCCCGATCTTCTGTGCTCGAACCAACTGTAGAGCTCGTTCCGACTGGAGCCACCAACCGTGCCGTTCACCGCAAACTTTTCTACTTATGCAAATTTTCAAGTTGATTGTTTGTATATATGAAGAGTACAAGGGAAAAACCGCTTAATTTAGTAGAAAACTTCAGGCCTCTTTGGCGATGAAAGCGAGTCATCGCCTAAACTGATGTAAGGAAATCCTGATTTTCGCCAGAGATCAGCGGACACGAGTCACACGTTTGTACCGCGAAAGAAGAACCGAAAAGAAAACCGGTTTCCTGTCGCCAATGTCCGCCAAGCAGATACAATTACGGGACTACTCCTAATAAATAAATCGGTTCTTCCCCTGTACTCTTCATATACTGGTGTCTTGAGGCATAAGGCACGCTGCTCACTTTCTGGCTACACATAGCCGTTACTCTTTGGCCCTTACGACACATTATTTCTGCAGCGTCTTTATTTTTTGTACGTTAATTTAATTCTAGTTGTTTTTATCGTAATAAATTTCTTTTGGTTTTTAAATCTTTTTATTTCGTCTTAATTCATTTTGTGCTTACGAGGGTTCCAACTCACACGTTGAACAGGGGTAGTATGGGGTAACTATATTGTACAAAGCGGGGAGATTGTTGGACATGTCAAATGGGGTACGACAGATAGCAACTCAATATGCTTAAATTTACTTGGTATAGTTTGTGTTTGAGAAACACCATCTACGCAAGGTTTGAACTTGGAAAAAGAAGGAATTATTAAAAAGCTGTATGAAAAATTTAAATGTTGGTAATTTTTATTACATTTCACTGTTATACATTTATTACGAAGCCATATGGTGTTCATTAATTACCCCTATAGTCTATACCCAGTATCTACAGTACACACCATTGTCCACAGTTTACCCCCTGTTGTTGTTGACTTATTCCTCTCGGTCCAGCCGCAGGCTAGACTAAGTCTATGAGCTCGAAAGTCTTCAAGAAACGAAGGACTATACTCTTAAAACAAACGAGCGGTTTTAACTCAATCTGATTTAATTTCCACTCCTTTCCGTGCCGAAAATGCACTTCCCCTATAAGAGTGGATTTCACTCTTTTTGCGGAGTGAGTAAAAGAAATAAAAGAAGACAATCTACGTCCTACACTCTTTAAACGAGCGGTTTTAACTCAGTCTGAGTTAATTTCCACTCCTTTCCGGCCCCGAAAATGTACTCACCCTATAGGAGTGGATTCCACTCTTTTGTTTTAAGAGTGTAGAAGAAGACTAGAGAGTAGATATTCCTTTTCCAGACCAAGACAGTATAAAATGTGTTCGGGAGAAGCCTGTTTAGAGTTACACTTTGTGCACGTTAAATAGGTATTTCGACCAAGTTCAAAAGAGAGGCACCTGATGATCCGACTTCTACTACTACTACATATATATTCCGGCTTGTGTGCTTGATCAGAGACCCGCTTATAAAGCCTTCGTCAAGTAAGACAGACACTGAAAGAATTTTTACTGTCACAGAGAAAGGAATACACACCCAGGGCGAAGGCGGGAATCGAACCAGCACCCGTTACAGCGCGCAGACTGCTAGCGTAATGGTCCAAACCACTCGGCCATCCGGGTCCCTGATCCTGGACTGTATGGCTTTATTAGCTCTTACTCTTTGTTGCTAGTCTAATACTGTGCAGAACAGATTGCAAACGACTGTCCAATAATTACACAAATTGGCGGGGTAATTTTTGGGCACAAGTTTTTTTTTTCCATTTCTACAAAAGAAATAGTAAATTTCAACAATGTAACAAATCACAGATGTAACAAATCGTCATTACGAAAATTTACTGGTTAGAAAATTAAAAAAAAGTTAAAAGTTTAATCTTTGTCCAATAATTAACCCATGTCACCTAATTGTTTGAAAAATATTTTGTCATATAAAGAATATATGCGTCAGATTTTTTTCAGGAGCAAAGAGGTTAAAGTAAAATATCATTTTCGTTATTAACTTAATGTGTGTGTGTGATGTCTAAAAGATATTATTTAAAAGGTTTTACGACTTTACACTGTTAAAAATTTTGTGCTTGGTTTCACCATGATATTGGTTTCTAGTAGCTGCAACGGCTGTTTGGTGAAATGTTTCACCTTTTTCCGGTGTTTGGTTGAACCATTTCTCAGGTTTTTGTTACTAATTTCAGAAAAATGGTTCAACCAAACACTGAAAAAAGGTGAAACATTTCACCAAACAGCCGTTGCAGCTACTAGAAACCAATATCATGGTGAAACCAAGCACACAATTTTTAACAGTGTACAACATTTTTTAAAAGTTGTGTTTAGATTTTCATTTATTTATTTTATTGGTTCATAAATACAGGAGAAAATCCCGATTATAGGGGGACACATACATAAATAAGCCAAAACAGAAACAAAACAGTAGATTTTAAAACATTTGGAGATATATAAAAAAACATCAAGATCGTAAGTAAAAGAATTATACAAACTATAAAAACAATTAAAATTAGAATAAAAAGCATACATAGTAGAATGCAAACTTTGTTGAAAATAAACGTCGATTGCGCAGTGAGAAAGGAAGAACCAATAAATTAACCTGCCTAATAAATGAGGGCAATCAATAATATTATTACATAAATTGAGAATTATTATACAATTGAAGAAAAACAACAACAACAAATGATACTGTCTTCTAATTGCTAGATTTATAGTAAAAAAATTAAGTATTTTGTGGGTCTCTAATTATACGATTATTTCACGTTATCGGTTAAGGGGACACAGTACCTCAAAAATGACAAAAATTGCAATTTTTTTGTTGCTAAAAAAAGCGAAGTTTGGAATCTTCTAAAATAAGTCTACCAAGTTTTAAAAGTGCAGCTATATTTTTAAAAAAAGTTATTCCACTTTTTATGCGGAAAGGTAGGATAAAAACTAAAACGAATGAAAACTTTGTGTTTTTCTCGGGGTTCATTTTTCCTTGATGACAATTTTTTCAAAACGCTAAGGCTTTTTTAATTATTTATAAAAGTCTAAGGAATTTTGTATGCTGTTTGTCAAATATGTTAACTTCGGGAATTGGCATTAAAATTGTTTTTAAAGGTAATAGTTTTTTTTATAAAAAAATACTATAAAGTCGAAATTTTTCAATTATGCTAAAAAAATTGGGGGTTTTCTAGATAAATATTTTTAATAAAATAACTACTGAATATATATTAAATTTGGATAAAAGTTCTTATGTAAAACAGTTTAAAGTACATGAAAAAAATTGGGTTGAAATATTTGTATTTAAAAAAGCCTTAGCATTTTAAAAAATTATTTTTTTTTAAATAACTTAAAAATTAAATTATTTTAATTTTTTTTTGTCATATATTGTTTTAAAATATAGGTTGAACTAATAAAACATCAATTTTATCGTGAATATGTCAAAATCAAAATTTTTTTGAAAGTGGTACCGTAACCCCTTAAAAAAGTCGATTTCGTTTCGGCGTTATTGTTAGAAAATTCGATTGATTTATGATTTGAAGGATCTTTTCAAAGGGACGTTTTTAATATTTATCCAACAATGTGACGTTATCGTAGATATAGTTGTGCATTAGAAAAATAAAGTTTTATTAAATGAAAGTGGGCATTGAAGATTATACCTAATTTCGCGACACTTTCATACCATACTAGCGTTACAAAAGGATATAATTACCTTAGAAAAAATGGGCTCATGCGATTTTTCCTATTACTTGTTCATACAAGAAAAGGTCATAAAAATATGTCATTATGTAAGCAGTGCACTTAAAGATAGCGAAGGAATAATAAGGCTTATAACTTTTCCTTGATACTCGTGAAGACATTTCTACAATACTAGAAGTTATATTGTTTAAATATTCGACTTATTGATCTGATGATTTTATATAATTTTCTTATTGCAAAAGGGATGGAGAATATTTGTCATTCAATTATATATTTGAGTTTACTTTTCGCTGAGTAAAATATTCAAGTAGAATGATTTTTTTTCTGACGCATAGTATAGTCCTTATAGTATGAATAGAAAAAAAATGTGATTGACGTGTGTCATCGATTTTTCATGAAGTCGAGCTGAAACTTCACGTAAATTCGTGGCAAATAACGTTGTTAGCCATACTTTAAAAAAAAAGAGTAATAAGTAATGTTGTGTATCTACTAGGAGTTACAAGCCAATAACGCTCGTATTAGAACTGGTTCAGTGAATCATATGGGGCACTAAGAAGAAAACAAGCATCTTCTAAATACACACGTCTGTCCCTGTGTACTCGGACAGGGTCTACTATTTCGCACATTTTTGATATATAATACAAAAAAAGAGTTTTTAAAATTAGGCGGTTAGAAAGGGAATTGTAACAGACCGTCAAATTAAGGACCGATAGGCAGACAACCTCAGGGGGAACTAGGGACACATGACCCAATTTGTAGTTTTGTTCTTTTTAACTTTGGAAAAACACTATTTATATATGTGTAAATAGAGTCAATTTATATTTTATAAAGTATTACACAATATATATTAGTATTTTTCCGACGTATTAACTGCAATAGTAGTAAAATATAAATTGTTTAAAACTTTGGTTTGGGGTCATGTATCCCAATTCATAGGGATACATGACCCAGCCACGTGACCAAACTCAAAAATTTGGTAGTAGGACTTAATTATCAAAATACTTTCACCTAATAACAAAAATAACATCATATTATAAAGTTTAAATATACTTTAGAGTTTTTTAAGACAAAATTATTACTTCTTATTTTTATCACATTAATTATGCTTATATTAACGAACTTTAATTAAATTTAAACATAAAATCTTGTCTAAATACAAAACTGTGGATTCTTTTATTTTGAAGAGAAAACACAGGTGGATGAAGAATCGCTTCTATTTGATCAACATCAACTTGCGATGTATTATCAATTTCAGGCCATTTAATACATTTTCCATCGATTGTTTCTGCATACTGAATTGTAAGTTCGTTAGAAAAATTTTCCTTGTACCTTCCCAACAAACCTTGTATTCCGTTAAGAACCCAGTAATTTACTTTTGGGACTCCCGTAATTAAAAAAAAATTACTTGGTCTACTTCTCTCTACTTTTGTGTTGTTTATTTTGGTCACGTATCCCTAATTGGTTTGGGTTCAAGGGTTGTCACACCTATAAGTGCACTTTTTTTTATTAACCTCAAAACAAAGACATTTGCGAATAATTACATTAAAACTGTCATTCACGTAATTGTAGCTAATAACATGAACAAAACAAGTAAGTAATTGAAAAAATCTTTTCTTTAAACCAAAAAAAGTAAACCGAAAATCTTACGGTACCAAAAATTTACTCTCAGTTGCATGAAAACATCATTCTTCGTATATCTAAACACGCACGCAATGATTCAGATGGTTGTTTTCACCATGTGATCAGTTGAATGAAAGGAAAAAAGTGATGCCACTTGAACTCATGAAACTTTTCGAATGCTGAGAAAAAGTCATTGGGTCATGGATCCTTAAGGGTCAAATGTCCCTAGTTCCCCCTACGGTAAATGTAAAGACAAACGTACAAAAAGTATGAAATCCTCAGTAAAAAAAATTCTATTATATTTCTCAAATATTTTTATTGTCTTTAAGCAACCAGTTGATACACAGTCGATGTGACGTAGTAGACCATGGTAAACATGATAACCAAGAAGGAATATTTAAGAAATTGGGTGAGCCTGCGAAGCCTGAAAAAAGAATGCCAAATGTATCAAATTAACAATTATACTGTTAAAATTTTTGGCACAAGATTGCACCACAATTCTGGATTTTTCTAGCTGCCACCACTATTTGGAGCGTGAATTTACCTATTTGGTGATAAAAACCATAATTTTGATAGAGCGCAAAAAAAGGTGAAAACAAGCTCCAAATAGCGGTGACAAATAGAAAGTTCTAAGATTGTGCGATGCAATGTTGAGCCAAAATGTTTAACATTGTAATCTTTGACACTGAAAAAACTTTATTGCAATTTAAATTTCTTAATTAATTAAACACTTATCCAAATATTGCCCTTACTTTGCACTGGCTAATTGCATGTAACTGTAGTGTTAGTCACAAGTTAAAAAAGGCTTTTTATGAATGAAAAATACATCAAATTAAATAAAGCATGTTACATTATTTATTTGTAATAACTGTAAATCAGCTATTTCCATAGATATCATAGTAAAAGTATCGGCTGATCACGTGAGCTCCAAAGGTAGCGACAGGACACGCATGGAGCCTAAAATTTCAGGGCAAACAGCCCGGTGTTGCCACCACTTTAAGGAGAAAAATGCTACGGCGTCATCCAAAAGATATGATTTAATTCTAGAATTACAAGAAAATATCAAAAACAAGTGACTTTATACAAAAAATACGTGAAACGCTTTTTTAGTATTTTTAAAAATAATTTTAGAATAAAATGGTATTTTTTCGATGACGCCGTAACATTTTTCTCCTTAAAGTGGTGGCAACACTGGACTGTTTGCCCTGAAATTCTTGACTCCATGCGAGTCCCGTCACTAACAGTGGCGGTCAAGTGATCAGCCTATCTAATACTTTTACTATGATATCTATGGCTATTTCACTAATTTTTTTTTTATTTGATGTTAAAAATTGCAGTAACCATCACTTTTTATACGACAAAAATGCTAAATTTGCATGGAATCAGCCACATATTATTCCTTTGTAAAAATATTATTACAACAGGTTTGAAGACCCAGCATTCAGTCCTATTCCTCCCTAAAGTTAGGCCTACATGGAGGTATAAGACTAGGCACGAGACATGTGAACTTTCACCAAACATGGCCACTCTTCCGCCAAGACGATACCGAAAGGATTTTCAGTGATTGGTTTGACATTTCCCATGGGCACACAGAACCAATTACTGACAAGTGAAAAATACAGGGGAAGAACCTCTTGATTGATTAGGAATTTTTCCGTATTCTGGTCTGCTTGTCGTACATTAGCGACAGGAAAACCGGTTTTTCTCTTGGCTCTTCTCTCGTGGTACAAACGTGGGTATCGTGTTTCGCGTGAATCAGGGTTGCTGCGAGAGAGGCCTGATGTAGAAAGATTCTTATGCAATGAAGGGTTTTCCCCCCTGTACTCTTCGAGATAAAAACGAATTCGGTAACGTCTTGTCGGAAAATTGGCAATATTTGGCGAAAGTTCACATGTCCTTTCGCTCCATGTATTGGCAGTTATATGTAGTACTTACTGCGTTGCTTTCTTCAGGCGACTCTCCTTTGTTCTTTTGTCAGATTTCCAGTCGAACATGTCGTTTCCAGTCGGAATCGATAAAGCGAGTTTCTCAATGGGCACTTCCGTGCAATCTGTGTAGAATATCTGTAAAGAAGCACAGAGTGCCCATAATTAAAAAGAAGTTATATAGTCCGCTTGCCACTTCTTGGCATCTCAAATATTTTGATTGTGGAAGAGTCTACTTTGAATTCAGGTAGAGAACCTAAAGGAGGCAGAGGTTGCCAATCCCATGGTGTTTGGCGAGCATAGGGGATTTGTTGGGTTAGTTTGGTTGGAAACAATGTTCACACTAAATCTACACATGGGTTGTGAAAGGATAATTATAGTTAATTGCTGATGGCCGCAATCAGTTGCACAGGCATTTCTTTTCTATCTTGAGTTGATCATCAATAGATTTGCATCGCTAGGTATTATTGAATACATTCAGTATCCCCTCGTTATTGTTTATTTTAGAGGCATGAAAATTCATCCAGACAAACAAGACCTATGTTCTTGCAAACTACCCGAAGTCCAGCTCACGCCCACACATCTGGAATGCCAGCTGTTGCGGCGAGTCTCTGAGATAGCATGTTCCACTGAGGGACTCACTGCGTGAGATCCTATACAGTGATGCATCGGACAGTGTCAGGACAGATAATATCGTGGTAGAAAGTCTAGATAGCTGCAAAAACGTTGACAGCAGTCTCTTCCAGTATCGGTGCATCCCAGCTGTATAGGATCTCACGCAGTGAGTCCCTCAGTGGAACCATGCCAATCTTCAAGAGACTCACCGCAACAGCTGGGCATTCCCAGATGTGGTTGGGCGTGAACTGGACTTCGGGGTAGTTTTTGCAAGAAACATAGGTTCTTGTTTTGTCTGGATGAATTTTCATGCCTCTAAAATGCTCAGCTCTAAGCCAGACAATATTGGACGCAATATTTCTGGGGCAATTCTGTTAAGAGGAGTTTCTTATATGCGTGAGTCATAATTCTATGTCTGGCCTCTGCGTTAGCTTCAGCAGGTGTGATGGTGTTGCACTTCTGGTCGAGTTATCTAGCTTCTTTGGCTAAGGAATCTGCTCATTCATTTCATCTAATGTTGACATATGCAGGTATCCATTGTAAGACGCAGGATTTTCCCTTGCTATGTAACTTTTCGAGAAGGTCTATAATTTCGGATGTGATGTTGGTCTCTCCATTTCTGATAGCTTCTAAAGCTGATTTAGAATCTGAAAATATCGTTATTCCTTCTGTGAAATCAATAGCTTGAGATTCATTCAAGTTTAAGAGGCGAAGGCTTCTCTAATCGCTAGGAGCTCACTAGAGAAATTAGAGGCAATTATTCCTGTATTGATTTTATGCTTGCAATTTCCGCCATCTGGAAAGAGGATGAAAATTCCAGCACCTCCATTGTTGAGTGAGCTGTTCAAGGAGTCATCAGTGTTACCTCGTTAAACACTATAAGTTAAAATATAGCTATGCAGTAATATTCAATCCGGTGCAAGTTCGAACTGTCCTTCATTTGAGAAACTGTTTCTAAACCTTAAAGAAATATGCGCCTGCAAAAGCAATGAATCGCCAAATAAAGTAACTCTGGCTTAAATCAAAATCTTCCTTACCTCTTTTCGTTTTATGAGTGATCCATTGACTCTAAAACACACGTCATAGATGTCAAGAAGTGATAGGGGTATACCAGGTAGCTCAAATATGGTATGCTTGTGTGTTTGTTTTTCTAATTTTAAGTTTGTCTAAATAAACGAAATATAAACAAATGAAGAAGTTTTTGTGGTGGGTGACCTCTGGTGTGGAATCGACACAGAGATTAAATAAGTGAAAGTAGCAGGATACGCGTACAATTTATTCAAGAAATGGACTACATAAAATAAAATATACCACCTGAGAGTATATTAACAATTTGAGTCAAAGTGCGGAAATCCGCAAGCATGCACCGTATATACTAAGCAATTTATTTGCCCTACAAAATTTGCCAGGACTATTGCCTGTTAGCTGTTGGATGCAATGGTATACCATTTAATTTCAACACGAATTGCTTTAGTTAAAATAAATATAACTGACAGACCATAGCCCCCCCCCCCAAAAAAAATGTAGGGCAAATGAAGGTTTGCAAAGTGACTAATATAAGTGACTTACAAAAGAAAAAAATATTTAAACTATAGAAACAAAAACAACAGTTCAACTACAAGTGCAAAGAAAAAGCTTTAGAATGACTGATTTGGCCAATCTTCAAAAAATAAAGCGATGTAGCTCTCGCTCAGCATTGAAAGACAGGGCGGGCTGAAATGAAGGTTCCGGGATCAAATCCGGGTGTGCCCGTTCCTTTTCATTGATTACCCGGTCGTACTTTTCATCTACAACACTTAACATTTCAAAGCATTTAAAATGCTTTGAAGGACTTGCGGGCATATAACATGGATGCTCATTCATTGAACTCTCAACTCCACTGAATCTTCAGCTTTTATTTCAATTTCGACTTCCTGAAGTTGAAGATAGTGTTACTGCGTTGAATAAAGGGTTGATCACAAATTATAATTTTGGGCAGTCATAAATAAAACTTTATCCTCATGTTCGGCACAAATTTATATTTGCTCATCAAAGTTGTCTAAATCTACTCATGCTATAAGGTAGTATCTATTCGCTGTGACGAAAGCAGTAATATATATGCATCTGATTGGTTTAAATACTAGGTTAGATCAACCAGGTAGTGTGGAGTTGACGACGCTGAAGATAATTTTTTCAACCTCAACTTTCATAGCAGACGGCAGATTGTACAGTGTTGGACAAAAGTTTAAGCATGACACAAAGGGTTAATTTTATACAAAAGCAATTCCGACACCAGGTAAATCTTTTTGTGGTTTATTCATCAAAACATATTAAAATCATTATAGACATTCAATACTAAGAAAACCAAATATGTGGCAAGTTTTGCACTAAAATGACAAGAATGACAAAAATATGCTGCACAAAAGTTTAGGCACACTTAATAAAAATAATAATTTTATAATGAAATAAAACATTTTAGCATTTCGTGTAGCTTCCAAGTTGTTTTATTAGTTCGAAAACCCTTATGTTTTCATAGAAACTACCAGCTTTTACAAGGTATCAGGCTTGATTTCATACCACGCCTTTTCAATAGCTTCCTATAGCTCCAGAACTGTGGAATATTGTATGCCATTAGCCTAAACTACACTAGTAAGGATTCCCCAAACATTTTTCGATGGGATTAAAGTCCGGACTGTAAGCAGGCTATTCAAGAACGATATTATTGGTTCTAAACCACTGTTTAGTTGACCCAGATGTATGTATGTTGTCATTATCTTGCTAGAATTCCTAATTTGGGCCACCCAAAATATCTCCATACGGCAGTAAGTTGTTGTCCAGAGTTGCCTGGAAGTCTTCCGAGTTTTGATTTCCTTTGGTAAAAGCTAAGGAAGTCTGGCCGTTGAATCCAAAACCTCCCCACAGCATCACCGATCCACCACCTTGACGGCAGCTAAATTGGATCCTGGGATCTTTACGCAGATCATACCAGTAGTAGCCATACCCATCGGAACCATCTAGGTTCCATTTTTTTTCGTCGCTGAAGATCACTGACAGCCATTTTTGTTGTAAGACATGTGTTGTTGAGCCCATTTCAGTCTTGCATCTTTATGATGAGGTAGCAAGCGAGAGTTTCGCTTCAGCTTGGATTTTATAAAGTATCCACGTTCCTTGATTCTCCTCCTGATAATTTCACGCTAAACTTTAGCCGCAATCAGGCTTTAGAAATATCATATATTAGGCCGGTAGAAATATCAGAAACAGATTTACCTCTGGATTTCATTATCCATATTCTTATAATCTTTTCATACGAAAATTCAGTTGACTTTGGCACGATTCTAAGCATTGAAAATTACCTTCAACCTCTTAAAAGTAAATTAAAAACCTTCCCCTTTGATGACACAATCACTTTCTCTAGAGAAGTTGCATAAAACTTAAACGTTTGTCTATACTTTTGTAGCAAGGAAAAGTTTTGAAATTTTTAATTTGTTGATGTAAGTCAAATTTATTTATATTTTTTGGAACTATTTTTACCCTATTATTTTTCATGCTGCCCAATGAATATATATTTAAAAAAACTATTAGAAAATAGTAAATATTGGCGATTTTTTCATAAATCGCGACTGTGCCTTAACTTTTGTGCAGCACTGTATCTAATTTATGTGTTTTGCGTTGAAGATATGGTTGAGTTGAGGGTTGGAATAGAGAATTTTCGCTAGTGTGATATGTAAGGGCTTAGTAAAAACGTCTGCTTCCATTTATTCTGATGGAAAATAGCAAATGTAAATTCACCAATATTTCAAAGCATCTCTCACAAAATGGTATCTGATGCCAATGTGTTTAGAGCTCTTATGGAACACAGGATTTTCGGAAAGTTTAATTGCCCCCACATTATTAAAAAGTGAGAGCACTCTTTCGAAGGTATAAAAAAATAGTTCACTTATTAACTTATTTATATATCTGGCTTTTTTAGTCAAATCAGAAACTACCGTATATTCACCTTCAGTGAAAGAAAGTACCACTGCCGCTTGCTTGCGATTTTCAAAGGAAATCTCACTCACAATAAAACAATTTCCTTCTTAGGATTTGCGGTCTTCTTGGCAGCTTTCTCATTCAGGATCTGCGTATCTCTAACAAAGACTCGGCTGCGCGTCTATGTACAGTCGAGGACAAAAAAAAAAAAGAGAACAGACCTCGTTGTTGAGTTACCATTTATCGGAGGTATAATTGTGATACGTTATTTTAACGGAAATAATGTTCTGAGTTTATTGGTCAGCATAAAAATTTCGTAAGGGGTCGTCTTCATATTGAAATTAATACCGACTTTTAAATTTTCAAAGGCAACACCCAATATTTTTGGTATAGAAATGTTTAGAATCATTAAAATACCCCAAATATCAAGTTTGGTTGCCAGATTCCTCATAGTTGTTGATTTATGGTTACTGAACGTTTATCGATCATAATGTTAATCGGGTTCACTATTATTTGTATAGCTATATCTTAACTTATAGCGTTACCCTAGGTAATACGGTATGCGTTAAATTATACATACTACGGATGCAAATCTATTGACGATCAAGTCAAGATAGAACCAAATACGTGCAATTGATGACGGCAATCAGCAATAAACTATGATCCTCCTTTCACCAATATCCCATGTGTAGTTTCAGCGTCACCCATTTATTTTCAACAATCCGTTAGGCTCGCCAAACCACCATAGGATTGGCAACTCTGCTTCTTTTAGGTTCACTACCTGCTTTCAAAGCGGACTCTTCCACAATCAAAATATTTGAGATGCTAAGAAGTGACAGGCGGACTATAGCTGGATCAGGGGGAAACGAGACAACAACAAATCGCTGTTTAAGAGAGATTATCAGTCCCATAGAGCTAATGCATTAGTTTTTTAATCACAACTTTCGTAGAAGTATTGCTTTGCCATATTAGCCCTTTTTTCCACAGGTATGGGAATAAATATAGCTTCGAAATTATATCTAGTTATCTAGTTATTTAATTACATATTTTGAAGTTTTAAAATGTTATAAAATATACAGCAGATGGCGACACTATTTTAAAAATTTATCAATTAATATTAAAATAACTGGATAACATTTTCGTTTCAAATTTGTTTCATTTCGATGTTATGTTGATTCCCGTACCTGCAAAAAAAGGGCTCACATGGCAAAGCAATACTTTTGCGGAAGTTGTGATTCCCAAACTAATGCATTAGCTCTATGGGACTGACAATCACTCCCCTTAATATCAACAAAACTCCGGCACCATCTTGAGTATCTGCTCTTACCTCTTTGTCTGCCTCGTCCAGGTCGTCTTCCATTGTTCGGAAGTTGGTCGTGTCGTACTTGCTGCGTTTGATGGTGAAGAAAGTCGCAGTTTTCATAGCCTTGTCAAAAAGATCATACAAACGAACCAACCTAGAAGTACACAAGCATTGGTATACATATTGTTACGAATTTTTTAAATATTGTAAATATTTTAAATAACTTCAACTTACTGTACTTTTAGCTTCATTCTATTTTTGAACAAAGAAAATACTTAAATATACTATTTTTCAGGAAGTTCACAAGTTTCTATCATTTGAGTTTGAGGTATGGTATAATGGCCAGAAATGACAGAAAAGAAAAAAATTCTAAAAATGGATGAAGATGATCTTACCTTAGTTTTTTTCCTGAAAATGTTAGGAATAAGTCGAATATATAAGTGGTTAGAGAAAAGAAAATTCTAAAAGTGGATGAACATGATCTTACCTTAGTTTCTTTCCTGAAAATTTTAGGAATAAGTCGATTATATAAGTGATTGGAGAAAAGAAAATTCTGAAAGTGGATGAAGATGATCTTACCTTAGTTTTTTTCCTGAAAATGTTAGGAATGAGTCGATTATATAAGTGATTGGAGAAAAGAAAATTCTGAAAGTTGGATGAAGATGATCTTACCTTAGTTTCTTTCCTGAAAATTTGAGGAGCAAGTCGATTACATAAGTGATTGGAGAAAAGAAAATTCTGAAAGTTGGATGAAGATGATCTTACCTTAGTTTCTTTCCTGAAAATTTGAGGAGCAAGTCGATTACATAAGTGATTGGAGAAAAGAAAATTCTGAAAGTTGGATGAAGATGATCTTACCTTAGTTTTTTCCTGAAAATTTGAGGAGCAAGTCGATTACATAAGTGATTGGAGAAAAGAAAATTCTGAAAGTTGGATGAAGATGATCTTACCTTAGTTTCTTTCCTGAAAATTTGAGGAGCAAGTCGATTACATAAGTGATTGGAGAAAAGAAAATTCTGAAAGTTGGATGAAGATGATCTTACCTTAGTTTCTTTCCTGAAAATTTGAGGAGCAAGTCGATTACATAAGTGATTGGAAAAAGAAATTCTGAAAGTTGGATGAAGATGATCTTACCTTAGTTTCTTTCCTGAAAATTTGAGGAGCAAGTCGATTACATAAGCTGGAACGTAGTGCTCATAAACACAGACAATTTTGTAGAGCAAGGGATTTGGGGTAAAAAAGCAATCTGGTCCTGTTCGAAAACTGTTGGGAATAACAGAAAATTCGGATAATATCTTGATGAGTACATTCTTGAAATGTACCCAGGTGTCACTCAACGTGCCGTAGGTCGAGCAATTTACAACGAAAGGAACCTGGCACCTGGAAAGGAAAGCAACAATTAACTTGAAAATTCAGTTAAGTTGAGTTTAGTTTAAATTATCGTCGCACTAGAGCTACACGAGGGCTATTGGCGACGGGCGTCATATTTAAAACCGCAGTCAGGTGACGAGCCAACACCTGGAAAATTCAGTATTTCCGATACTTTCATGATACACTATACAGCGTGTAAAAAAGGCCCCGGCATGGAGATACGAATGCTGAGAGATGCTTAGCGAGAAAAACTATTGAAGCCACCTGAAAGCCTCCAAGGTGAATTCATAAATTTTTTTCAGTCGTTCAATGGCTTCACTTTGGCAAACCTGTTATTTCATTGGTTGGTTTGGTTGTCACTAGACTAGAGCTGCACATGGACTATTGGCGAGTTCAGATCTTAGTACGAGCTGTGTAAATGTGCTTTGATTAGATCAGTGCACAGGTGAAGATGGCATAGTTACCGTCAAATAATTCGCCAAGCATCTGTTTGGGCCTGTGTTGGGCACATTTTAATCGACAGAACAAATAAAGATAAAAAATGAATTAATTGTTAAATGTAACCACAACAACTAACAATTTATCAATTGTAATTGTGAAAAATTACAATTAACAATTATTTAATTGTTAACTGTAGTAGTAACAATTAACAATTAATTAATTTTTAATTATTTTGTTAATTTTAATTAAAAATAACAATTAACAACTTTTTTATTCGTCTTAAGTCTAAGAGTTAGAGCTTAATTTTCCTAAGTCTTTACTCATTTCGTTTTAATACGTAAAGTTAATTGTTAGTTTTAATTGTTTCATAAAACAACTACAAAAAATAATTGCAATTAATTTTAATTGGGAGTTACAATTGGCATACGTTAATCAAATTAATTTAATTGCAAGGTGCAATTAAAAGTTCAATTGCGATTAATTTAATTGTAATTAATTTAATTGCAATTATTTTTTAGTCAATTAACAAGATAATTGACAAATTAATTAATTAAT
This sequence comes from Oedothorax gibbosus, assembly GCA_019343175.1. NCBI lineage: Eukaryota > Metazoa > Arthropoda > Arachnida > Araneae > Linyphiidae > Oedothorax > Oedothorax gibbosus. Next base: position 35,421,929 of record CM033274.1, on the reverse strand, counting down.
GCCCAACACTGGTTTGGGCTTGGTATTGAAGCAATCAAAGGCTTCGCATGACAAATCTGGTTTTGACTATGCAGCATTTCCAGTCTTATCTCTACTTCTAAGCCGGGCCACTTTTATTTGCGCCACCTTGTATATTGGCTTTACTAACGTCGTGCAACCGGGTCTTCACAATCTTAGTGAAATACCAACTGACGTTCACCAAGATTATATCACAGTCGATCGGTATTAGCATATAGGACCCTAATTCACCTAGAAAAAACTAAGAACAAATCACCATAATGTACCTCAAAAGTATTCCCAACAAATCGAAATCTTACATTCCCTGCAAGAACTGCACAAATGTCCGACTTACCCCGGATCCCATGCTCGAGTGTCCAGCCTTTACCCCCCAAATTTTACAACTGGGTATGGTGCAACTGGCTTCAAAACTTTGAGGGGTCCTCTACAGCACAGGTACAAACAACGAACTTGTACTTCGTATAAGTATATAAGATTGCTGCTACCTTCTAGAGACTGGCAACCGGTTCTCCAAATTTCTTCCCGGTTTGTGCCAAACAGTAATCGCTATCGCGCAATGGAGAATGGAAATGAAGCTAATATTTGGTCGAGAAACTTGCCGGGAAAAATCGTTTGTAAAGATGTTTTGAAATACAAAATAAGATAAAAATGGTAATTCCATAGACCATAACTGAGTGAACATCAAAGCCATTCAGTTTTTATACCTTTCAGTAGAACGCCAACACAGTTGACACAAACTATCACCAAAGTAGCCAAATATCGTCTGCAGTTCTACTCCAGAAAAACGCCTTTTTAAATTTAAATTAATAACTATTTTTACTTTCTACGAATGCAGATTTTTGAATCAAATGTAGTAGTGCAATAAATGGTATTTAAAATCTAACTTTTTATGATTATTCTAAGTGAAAACTGGATAAATTTGACAAAACAAGATGAGACATTTCTGAAAAACTTTTAAATACACACCTTAAAACTTTCTAAACGAAAAAATATTTAGTGCAAAATGTAACTCAGACAATCCTTAATTCATAATATACAATAAACAAGTTCTACATGCATAAAATTTTGCAGATAATGAATATTATAAAAAATCACTCATACATTCAACGAACGCGCAACAATGGAGAGAAAAAAATGGTCGAACAAGTGGAGAAAGGGAGATAGTTGGGGGAGGGGGGGGGACGCCGATCGGCCAATGAGATTGCAGTCGCTTCCCTCGAGTGGCGGAACTCTTAAATACTTGTACGCAATACAAATTTGTTCTTTTTTTTAGGCTCGCTACTTGAAACTAACGGGCAAAGTTTTGAAGACACACGAGGAAGTTTAATTCTCAATATACACGATAAAAAATCATCTCAGAAGTAAAAGGAAGCATTCATTAACTCAACAAATGTCAATTGTTGGGACTGAGTTCTCAGAATTATCAGAAGTTGATATTGAGAGGTTCTAAACAAAACCGATGGATAAATAAAATCAACTTAAAGGCGAATGATCCCGCTGGACGGCAGGTCTCAAACAAAAAAGTGCTTCAAGTTTATTCCAAGGGAGAAAAAATATTTTCTAAGCCACATTTCATATGGAATATTTAAAAAAAAATTATGTGATAAATGTAGCTGACTTACAGGTCCCGACAATCTCACTTTTTGAAATGGGTTCGAATATTTTTTAAAAAAATTTTCAATGAATAAGTTTACACAAAATATTCTAAGCAATTTCAAAAAGTAGGAATATAGAGACCTGTACGTTATCTACATTTATCATTTGAAAAAAAAAAAAAACGTTCGTAAAAATATTCAATATAGCCAGAGAAGTGTGGCTTGGAAAATATATTTTTTCCCTTTGGATTAACATTGAGGCACTAAGGTTCAAAGACCCTCGGTTGATCGGGCTCATTCGTTCTTAAGCAAACAACAGACTTTCGGTTATCACAACTTTCAGTCCTGAAGAGGTAGTCAAATAATTAAGATTTTTAAACAGATGTATTCAACTGACAAAAGCGCCCAATTTGAATTGTATTATAAAAGAATATTCTAAAAAAAATATTACTCTACCCTAATGGACATTTTTCATTAAATATTGTACTTCGGCTGCGTAGTAGACACAATATGAATTTACCTCTGAGTGGCAACCTTCCATGCGGCTACTATGTGACTGTTTGCCACTACGTCAACGGGCACAAAATCAATATAATTGTCCGGATCCACAAACAACACTTTGATGAATCCCTTTCCAACCTAAAATTACAATGTGAATCAGCCATAAAATAGCATTTTATCCCCCCAGTAGCAACATGTCCCATTACAAAAATATACCCAACAAGTTGTTTTAGTTTTAATGTAAGACCTTTTGAGGGAGCTCTACAGCCCCGTCGTTAGAACATCGGCCTCTCATACAGAGAGTCCCGCGTTCCAACCCCGGCCACATCCTATAGATGGATTCTTGACTAAAAAAACGACTTAATTACAGGGTTCCCCGAGTATACTGCGACAGACTTACTCGTGAAATATGTGGAGTCCGTTAGTGTACGATGGTCGATCGAAGTCCAGTTGGGTGTCAGCTCAGGTGTCGACCTCGTCAATTGATCGCGGTTCTAAATAACGAGGCTAATTGTGGCTGTGTTAAAGCTCCTAAAAGTGTCTTGAAATAAACATCCGGAAACAATTAAATTACCAAAGAATTACCTTCTTAAACGATAAAAAATGTATTCTGTTCCTGCAGAAAAAATTTAAAACTAAATATTATATTTAAAGTTTAATTTGAACATTAAGTATTTTTAGGTCATCTTTTAGTCACTTTCTAATAGTATAAAAATAATTTTAAAAATACTGTTATGTTTTGTGCCATTTAGTGGTGTTTTTGAAATAATGCTGTCTTTATCTGTTACCAAATAGCTTTTTAATTAAATATCTGTGATTTCCCTTTCATTTTCGAAACGCACATTGACGTGGATCTGTAGCAATGAAATTTTTTTTAACAAACCAACAAAAAATTCGTGACGTAAACGAACTTAAAAAGTATATGTCCGTTCGAAATTGAGACACATTTGATTATCTTAATTGTCTTTAAAGTATTACAGTAGAACCTCGATTATCCGACTCTCGTTTATTTGGAACTCACTGTTAACCGACCGTCTGTGAGTCAACATAAAAAATACTCTTATAAGATCATTCTCGGTTCACCAAAGAATCCAGTCTCAGAATTTTACTGTGATTTTAAATTGAGGAATCTCCTGCAATACTGAAAAAAAATCGAGAAACTCCAGGGAGATCTTCTTAAACCGTGAAACTCTAAGCGATATTTACTATAAAGGCAAAAAAAAAACAATTTTCCCAGATTTTCTCTCGGATAATTTTAAAATTAAGAATATAAATTAAAAAGAATTGAAGAGTTTAGTGGAAGAACGTGATAAGTGACAAAAAGGTGAAAACGAGAAAATGAGCTTAAAAGTTTGTAGTTTGCACTAAGATCTGGTTAAAAACGTAACGTACAAACCGTAAAAAATAACTAAACTTAAAGTTTACGAAAAAAGGGAAACTTGTTATCGTTAAAGAAGTTAGTAATATGTTCATTGACACAAAAATCTTAATTTTTTCAAAAATGTCACTTAGCACGTTCGTCCACTAAGATCTTCAATTTTTAAGCACTTTCTGTTGGCCAGGAAGCCTTAATATCGGAGAAAACGTAACACTAAAATCTAATTTTTGCAACTGTAAAATCAGAGTGGATTTAGGGTCCGCGGACTTTCGGTGCTTCTTCATATAAGACGTTTTACTATTAATTGAAAACATTCTCTATTATCCAGAACTTTTGATCATCCGACCTACCTCAGGTCCCAATTAGGCACTATAATCGAAGTTCTACAGTATTTCAAAAAATAATCGCGCTAATTTAAAATCTTAAGTACATCTGAATACACTTACCCCTTCACTTAGCAATATCAAAGTAGAATTCCGCTCGCAGAATCCCTAGAAAATAACATTGAAAGTAAGCATACCAGTTAAAAATAAATTGAGAGGGATTGTCAGTCCCGTAGAGCTAATGCATTAGTTTTGGAATCGCAACTTCCGCAGAAGTATTGCTTTGCCATGTTAGCCCTTATTCCCCAGGTATGGAAATCCACATAACATTGAAATAAAACAACTTTGAAACGAAAATGTTATCTAGTTATTGAATTATATATTTTTGAATTTTTGAAATGCCAATAATATACAGGAGATAGCGAAACTATTTTAAAACTTTATCAATTAATAATTAAATAACCGGATGTTATTTTCTTTTCAATTTCGTTTTAAATTGTTGTTATGATGATTCCCATACCTGGGGAAAATGAGATAACATGGCAAAGCAATACTTTAGCGGAAGTTATGATTTCAAAACTAATTCATTAGCTCCATCCTCCATGGGACTGAGAGTCCCTCTTAAAAGTTAACTAAATTTTTCTATTGAAAAATGGCAAGTTTTTTTGGTTGGTTGGTTGGTAGACATATATATTCAGGTTTGTGTGCTTGGTCAGAGACCCGCTTATAAACCTTCGTCAAGTAAGACAGACACAGAGGCCAACTAGAGGATCCCCAGAATTGACTTGTCACCCCCAGAGGTATTGATTTTGTATTGGAACGTGGAGGACTTTGTGACATCGACGGATTTAACGTGCACCAGTCACCATTAGCGTACACGGGGGTCTTCGGAAGGCAGCGGGACTCGAACTCGCAACTTTAGGGATGCCAGTCCAAGACCTTACCGACCAGCCTATCCCGGCCCCCGAGTTTTTTTTTTCTGAGTGTAGTATTTGGGGATTTTCTCCACTCATCTCTACTTACTGGATGCTGTTTGATTTGTTTAAGTTGGGTTGAATAATCATCGCACTAGAGCTACACTACTCACCGGATGCGGTGCTTTCCAAATGGGGGCCACAAGCGCCGGTCTGATGATAGCCGAAGGAACTTCTGCGGCGTTTTCCAACAAGATGTTTTCAGCCAAGCATTTGTTGAAGGTGTAACCGTTTGGCCAACGTGGATAACACTGGTTTGACAGATCATCCATTGACTCTTCAGTTCCTTCTCTAAAACAATAGTTCGAGATAAGAATTCTGACCAACAAATCTCGACAATCATGTTAGACATATCCTTATTATTTTCCCGTTATCAAATACAACCTTTGTTGGGAGGCCCGAGTGGCCTAGTCGTTTGGTCGAACATTCCACTTTGAAAACAGGTAGAGAACATAAAGAAGGCAGGGGTGCCAATCCCATGGCTTTTGGCGAACACAGGGGATTATTGGGTTAGTTTGGTTAGAAATAATGTGTCACACTAAAACAACTAATGGGTAATTGGTGAAAGAAGGATTCAAGTTAGTTGCTGAAGGTCGTCATCAATTACACATGCATTTCATTTCTATCATGACTTGTTCGTCAATAGATTTGCATCCTCTGTAGTATGTAATATTTAACACATTTAGTATCACCTCAGCGAGCGCTATAAGTCAAAACATAGATGGGTGATTCCTGAGAAAACGTACAAAAACATGTCCCCGCAACATATCTTTCACATGAAGAAAAGTTATGCTTCCACTTGAATAAATTAAGATAAGGAATATTTTTTCTACTTACTAGCGTTGAAACAATTATAATAATTAATTATTTTGTGTTTAAATTTTTGTCCACAGACTATGACAAATCATGTCCGTGAGCTGTCTCACAGTCATGTCCGGGGACTGTTTTTGTTAGTATATACTAATTAAATACCAATTTTTTATAACTAAAGATGATTTTAAATTCAACTGACATTACTAGAACATACAAAACATAAAATATAATCATTAAAAGGAATATAAATATATAAATTCCGTGAAAATAAAATGTCCCACAGATTTTCATCATGTCCGTGTACAATGTATTCTTTAGCTTGCATAACTATCTAGAAATGATAACAGTACTCTGTTTCAGTCTTATTAGTATTCAATAATACACGTTATACGATGTATCACGTCGATAGTTTGAATAACGCAGTAGATAAAAAGTAATTAGAAGATAAAAGTTAAAAATAGGTAATTGACAAGATCATAGCGTAATTTCTGTGGTCAAGATATAAGAAGGTAAGCTAATGATTTTTACTTATAATTTGTTATTTATAGAAAGAAATAAGTTATATAATATCAGTTTGCATGTTTCGTTCTCCTAGGCCTAAACCTTTTGCGAATGGAAGCCCTTATTTACAATTTCATCATGTCCGTGTACCATCATGTTCGTGTGTTTGGGCTCACGGACATGATTTATGTGTCCACGGACATGACGTTTTAATTATATAAGAATAAATTGAATAAATATAAATGAAATGCATGATATTTACATTATATTTTGCCGTGAACTAATATTTAAAGTAACGCTGAAATTTTATTAAAGTGTAACATATCAATAAAATATTTTATGTTAATTTTTGGGGGTTAAAACTTGTTTAAATGAAACATTATTAAATTAAGACTTACTATCCGAATAATTAATATTAATAGTATGATCTGGACCGATGTTATTTTTCTAATGCAGTATTTAAGTGTAACTCAAATCCACAGTTTCAAAAAGTTTTATCAATATTTGTTTTTCGAGATTTTTTGCCTCAAATTGTACGTTTTCTGAGGAATGACCCAGATATGCAATAATAGTGAACCCGATGCAAGTTGGAACTCGTGCACGGATTCGTTGCATCGTGCACGGATACAATAATCGTCTCCTCTCGCTATTTACAGTTGTGTTGGAACAACGCAAATCAGTTATTCTATTGCACTGAGTTGTCGTTATAAGTTGTCTATTGAGTTATCCGGCAGATTAAGAGCGGATTCTTTGCTTACCTGAATTCTTGGAAAAATCTTTCACTGGGAAAGGGCAATCTGTAAACCACTTCTTGCACCATCTCGTATCTATTGGTATTGGAACAAATGGTAGACGTATACACCAAAGCCTAGGAATAGAAAAGGTCGTCAAAGATTACAGCAAAAAAGGCAAGAAAAAAAAGAAATCAATAAAAACAAAAAGCATATATGAATCAATATTTTCAGAAACCTCATAAGTCCACGAACCATTATTTTCGAAAAATTAAAAAAAAAACATCTGTTTTAACAGCAACCTTACATCGAAATTATTGAACATAAAATTTCACAACAATCTTTTAAGCGGGATGCTTTATTACAACTTGTAGTAAAGAAGAGACAAAAAGCATTATTCACTATTTAAAATTAATTTTACAGTTTCTGGACTTATAAGGTTTGGAAAAAAAAACCAAACAGTTATTTGTGTTTCAATCCAAGAAAAATAATACTAACTCATATTTCGTAGCTAGAATATTGTTTATGCAATTCAAAACAATTTTAGGCCAAAATAAAGTAAAACAATCAGAACAAACGTATACAATATTGGGCTTAATTGTTACTGAAAAAAAAAACAATTATATGTGTCTTGCTCTGTCTTGTAGCGATTTGATAAGGTCTGTGACTTATAGGGTTCCTGTTTTTCAAAGTGGACTCTTCCACGATCAAAATATTTGTGATGCTAAGAAGTGAAAGGCGACTATACATATATGTAAAGGAGGCCGGAACATCGTTTTAAAGAGAGACATGAATTTCCTAAAACGGCACTAACTAATGTTAACATATGAAGAATTGGAAAGAGTGCTTCATAAATGGCATCCTCAATTTATTACCCTTTTTTTCGATTTTGCTGGTATGCTTAGGTATTGATAAGCCCAACATTTGTGCTTTGTTTTTTAAAAATTGTCCTTAAATTAATTAGAGTATTTTTAGCCTACTTTTCTTTTTAGCTTCCACACTACGTTTATAACGTAAAAAGTGGAAGGTTTTATAATCGTTCAGTCCGTCTGTCCGTCCGTCTGTCTGTCTGTCTGTCACCCACTTTCACAGAAAGAACCACAAGTCCCACAGACAAGTGGGATACGTCATTTTAAAGCAAAAAATCAGATTAGGCTACATTCAAAATTTCATTAAAAAATTTAAATTAGAAGTTTATTTAAAATTTAAATAACTAAATTTTTTTTATCTACAGTGAAATAACATGCAAATTCTATTTTTATTCATATTTTCACTGTTGTCATCCACAAGTCCCACAGACAAGTGGGATACGTCATTTTGAAGCAAAAAATCACATTAGGCCACATGCCAAATTTCATTAAAAAATTTAAACTAGAAGCTTATTTAAAATTTAAATAACTAAAAATTTAATCTACATTGAAATAACATGCAAATTCCATTTTTATTCAATATTTTCACTGTTGCCATTTCGTTAAACGTACGAGAAACTTTTGTTAAAATAAAAATACACTTTTGAAAAAATATTTATTAATGTGATATAATTCGGTTTGGATTGTTGTATTATCACAATAGAGTTCTTTTAATGGTTCTATATATATATGTATGAAGAAAGATACATAGAGAACTCTAACTTGGCATAAAAAAAATATGCAAAGTTTCGCTTTTATTTTTAAAGCATCAATTGTACAAATTATAAATTTTTTGAACTGTAAATTAATTTAACAAACTATAAATAAGTGAATTTTCGAAAGAAATTTAAATGGGAAATTGTGGCGACAAAAATATTTATTAAAAAAGATTACATCATTATTCTTCGAACTTCAAACAAATTTAGCAAACGATAAAGTCTAATTATTAAATCTGAGAAAGATGATTAATGAAAATAGTTAATTTTGGCGTTTAAAACTTTGAATTACAAATAGCTAAAGGCCCTGTTTTCATTAGAATTAAATCACATTTGCCATTCGGAACAATCACTCGAGACACTTTAATTCTTTTAGACAATAAATTAAAATAAATTTATTTTTGCGACATCGATCAGTTTGAAATGACGTCAAATATATTTCACTACGGAATCCTTGTATGTTGATATGAGATGTTTTCATTCTATTTAAAAGCGAGGAATATGACATATTTATTCTTTAAAATATAAATTAATTTTTGCAAACGATAAGTAATAATTATTGAATTTTCGAAATAAAATGAAACTAGCCAAATTTAGCTTGTAAATGTTAAATATAGAATTAATGTTGTGTTTGGCGCGTTTTTTCCTGTTAAACAGAAATATGTGGAAGCGAGTTAAGTGACAGATTCTGTTACAAACCTACTTGTTTTAATTCGAAAGAATTAAAAAAATGAAAAAGTAGGTATTGACATGCGGTCGATGTCCGTCTGTCCGTCTGTCCGTACCCCCTTCCAAAATCGGTTCTAATCATCGGATCTTAAAAATTCTTTTTTTGTTAGAAAGCTATGACCTCAGATACCCAACTTTCATACTTTTTGTCCGTCTGTCTGTACGTACGGACGGACATAAATCTACTATCTGTCGGCGAATTCCCCATTGAATTAGCATTGAAATTCAATTTTGAGTCATTTAAGTCACTGTAGGTATTGAAATGCGGTTGATGTCCAACTGTCTGTCTGTCCATCTGTCTGTCTGTTCGTATGTCTGTCTGTTCGTATGTCTGTCCGTCTGTCTGTCCGCCTGTCTGTCCGTTTGTCTGTCTGTCTGTACCCCCCTTCCAAAATCGGTTCTAATCATCGGATCTTAAAAATTCTTTTTTTGTTAGAAAGCTATGACCTCAGATACCCAACTTTCATACTTTTTGTCCGTCTGTCTATACGTACGGACGGACATAAATCTACTATCTGTCGGCGAATTTGCCATTGAATTAGCATTGAAATTCAATTTTGAGTCATTTAAGTCACTGTAGGTATTGAAATGCGGTTGATGTCCAACTGTCTGTCTGTCCATCTGTCTGTCTGTTCGTATGTCTGTCTGTTCGTATGTCTGTCCGTCTGTCTGTCTGCCTGTCTGTCCGTTTGTCTGTCTGTCTGTACCCCCCTTCCAAAATCGGTTCTAATCATCGGATCTTAAAAATTCTTTTTTTGTTAGAAAGCTATGACCTCAGATACCCAACTTTCATACTTTTTGTCCGTCTGTCTGTACGTACGGACGGACATAAATCTACTATCTGTCGGCGAATTTCCCATTGAATTAGCATTGAAATTCAATTTTGAGTCATTTAAGTCACTGTAGGTATTGAAATGCGGTTGATGTCCATCTGTCTGTCTGTTCGTATGTCTGTCTGTCTTTCCGTCTGTCTGTCTGTCCGTCCGTCTGTCTGTCTGTCCGTACCCCCCCCTTCCAAAATCGGTTCTATCCATCGGATCTTAAAAATTCTTTTTTTGTTAGAAAGCTATGACCTCAGATACCCAACTTTCATACTTTTTGTCCGTCTGTCTGTACGTCCGGACGGACATAAATCTACTATCTGTCGGCGAATTTCCCATTGAATAGCATTGAAATTCAATTTTGAGTCATTTAAATCACTGTAGGTATTTAAATGCGGTTGATGTCCATCTGTCTGTCTGTTCTTATGTCTGTCTGTCTTTCCGTCTGTCTGTCTGTCCGTCTGTCTGTCTGTCCGTACCCTCCTTCCAAAATCGGTTCTATCCATCGGATCTTAAAAATTCTTTTTTTGTTAGAAAGCTATGACCTCAGATACCCAACTTTCATACTTTTTGTCCGTCTGTCTGTCTGTACGTCCGGACGGACATAAATCTACTATCTGTCGGCGAATTTCCCATTGAATTAGCATTGAAATTCAATTTTGAGTCATTTAAATCACTGTTGCCAAATCAACAATGGCATGAGAAACTTTATTTATTTAAACATATTTGAAGCAAAATAATATTTTCATGAATCAGTTTGGAATGACGTCATAAAATGTAGCACAATTTGATTCCTTGATTATTCATTAATTATCTAACAAGAAAGCGGCAAGGCATACTTTTGCATACAATTATGCTAAGTTTTAATTTACATTTCTTATTTTTTTAATGCAGTTTGGAGTTTCATTACTTTTGTTATTAATAAATATTTAATTATTCCTCGAACTACAAATAAATCGGGAGCAGACGATAAATAATGTTTAATTGATTTGCGAAATAATATTAAGGAAAATAGTTGATTTTGGCTTTTAGAAGTTTAAATTATTAGCAGGATGCTGTGTTTCGATTTTTTTTCTAATATGTATAAATCTAGTGTAGAAACGGCTGTTGATGATATTTACTGTTAGAAACCTAGTTTTTTCCCGATTAGAACTTCAGTAAGTATTTAAGTAACAGGAAAGTAGGCTATTTTAGTTCTTTATGAACTTCTTGTTTTATACGAGCTTCCAAAGCAAACAATGTTTTACAGTGGATTCAGTTACTTTTCAAAAACAGTATCAAGAATTTTGCAACTCTCAAAACAATGATCTTATCAATACCTCAGCCTTCCACCAAATTCATACGCATAACCCCGAATAACCACGGTTCTTTAAACCAAAGTGCCTTTGTATCAATCCAAACGGAAAAACAATATTTTCTTAGCCACGTTTCTCCTGCGGTATTGAATATTTTTACGAACGGTTTTTTACCCGTTAGATGCCCTTTTTTGAAATGGGTTCGAATATTTTTTATTTAATTTTCAATAAGTAATTGTACACAAAATATTCGAAAGAATCGCAAAAAGTGGGATTTTGGGCCTGTAAGCAATACTGCCACAGAGACATGTAGCTTAGGAAATAATTTATTTCCTTTGGATTAACACAGAGGCACTTTGGTTTGGAAACCCCGGTCATTCGTCTTTAATATGATAAGTAACATACTGGCTACTTATCCTATTAACAATTACAATATCCTATAACTTACCTCTAGTTGCTTTAGTTTCTTACACAATTCCACTACGTAGTAAGTACCCATTGTATTTGCACCCATAAGATTCCTACGAACAAATTAGAGATTTATTCATCTTGAAAGGATAATAATAACTGGTCTAAAGACTAATGATACAATTGAAACGGGTGGGAGCAAATTATTTTATTATGTTTTTTAAATGGATATTAAATTTCGCAGTTTCGTTTTAATGATTGAAATAATTTAAGTACGTATAGTATACGGGCAGCTCTACCATAATTTTTAATTTCAGGTATAAAAAACTTGTGAAATCTATTTTTTCGAAATCACTTTAAATATTTGTAAAAAGGTTTATAAGGGTTCTAGAATTACAAAAAAAAGAATCAAGAAGATGAATCAAGCAGAAAAAACAAAACGTTTGGCGATTCCTACATTTGGCATCAAAACCAAAGCAACCCCCAGTCAATTTTCTAAACTTGTAGTACTGGGCAAGTGAAATAGCCACTGCGTATCTGTTTGCTGTGTCCTGATGACAACGACATCAAATGCCACAAAACTTGGCGACCACCAAGGGCGCCAAGCGATGCAATAGCTTGGGGGATGACTCTGCCAAGTCGCCAAGTTTTGTTGCATTTGTGGCATTTGATGTCGTAGTCAGGACACAGCCTTTCATAGAGTTAAGAAGAAATGGAGATGTTTGGCGAGAAACAAAGTGAAGCTGCCAGAAAGTCGCCAAGCAACCCTAGTAAGACCAAACAAACCGCTCACTCAGCGTTGGTTCATGCTGAAAGGCATTTCATTCCTTAACCCTTTCAGCCCCAATGACAATTTGGCATCATCATTTTAGAATTTTTTATTCTGATCGTCTATAGCCATTTGTGATATCAAAATGCACATCATTTCGATTCTTCAAACTTTTTTCAATTCGAAAATATTTTTAACTAGCAAATTTATACCCGTTCTTCGCACGGAATAAAAAAATATCAAATAGATTCCAAATATGTGTACCATATACCCTGTTATAGGAGCATAAACTTATTGTTGTTTCCGCTCGTTATAAATTATAAAATCCCGTTTCATTGCCTTAAAATTCCAAAATGAAAAATACGCTATAAAATGCACTCATAAATGTCATCAGAATTCCCTCATAAATACATAAAACCTTTTAGCTCATTTGGCGCGTTTTGGAAAATAATTTGGAGAGAAAATAGATATAGCTACCCACACCCATTATACAGCTCTAACACAATGACCTTCGAACAACGACCAGATATAGATAATGCTAATAGATGTCAGCCCTATTATTTTTTTTAAAATTATGATCAGAAACGTGATGATGCCAAATGGCATCACTGGGACTGAAAGGGTTAAGAAAACGTTGATTAAAATGCAAAAAATGATGTTTGCGGTTTTCAAAGGGGAATCTTCCACAATCAAAATATTTGAGATGCTACGAAGTGACAAACGGACTATATCAAATCTTTTTTGTCTCACTTCACCGATTTGACGAAACTGAGGTCTGCCGCGCAGTGGAAGACTATGCTAACGTCCTGAATAATCCGGTCCGTATCTTCTTCGATCAACCCTAAGTCCGGTTCCGACACGTCTCCGGACACGAGACGGACTTTGTCCAGGGCATCCGGCTGCTCCGCCTTCAACCGGTCGAAGATCTGAAAACAGAAATATTATATAGCTACCACTACACTGTAATTTTTTTTTTGTTGTAAATTTACTCTTAGACGGACTTGCCAACTGAGGCTCTATTGTGACGTTAATTCAATCAAGTTAAAAACTGTTCCGGATTTATCTCGGTGATAACAAGCGCCAAGAGAAAGTTTAAGAGTCATTTTTTTTAAAACTGGGACAAATTGCATAGGGGCGTGGTAGTTGATGTCTTCGATTTTCTTGAAACTTTCAGGATACGTTAGTAGTACTAAGATATAAAAAAGTGAATTTCAGTTTTTCTTAAATCAGACTTGTTTGACCTTGAGAGAAGGTCAAAGTCAGGTCAGGGATAAATGGTGTACAATATAATCATCCTTCTACTTCTAAAGCCATGAGTGTCCCATATTTTTTATTTTGAAATATTGATACTACTTGATACTAGGTACATCTCAGCATAATTAGTTTGGTGGGTCACTCATAGCTTTGAAGGTCAAGGTCCTTCGAAAAGGTCATTTTCGTCGATTTTTGTGATGTTTCTGACTAATTATCTGATTATTCATAAGTGACCCACAACAGTAATTATTGGACTAATTACACACACTAGGGTAGTACTTAAATATAAAACACCATGAGTGACCTTTTACTTTGGCAGTTACAGGGTCTCAAAGTTGATCATTTCCAAAAAAATGTCAAATTCAAAGGTCAATTACTCCAGAAGCGAAGAGTCAATTACTTGGAGACCCAGTTGTAAATACACTTTAAATGTTGTAGTTTTAGATCCAGGTTACAAATCCATGGCACCTAACTTGCTTTAAAAAATGGCAACGAACATTACAAAAATAAATTGTCTTTTACTTCTGAGAAAATCACGAGATCTCCTATGATTCGTCAGTTGTAATTCAATCATTTTGTATTTTGCAACTATCAATTGTTCTTTATCGCTGTTCCTTAAAAAATTTCATAATTTTTCAATAGTATGCGCAACTTCTTTTAAACTTTATTAATTGAATTACTAAGGTTATATAAGCATTAATAGTGTATTTCATTATAGAGTTGAAATAATTTTTTATGTAATTTTTTAAACTATCAATGTAAATAAATTCCCGAAGGTTAACACCAAATGTTTCGGTGCTCCCTTCGAGTTCGCGTTAACGGGGTTCGACTGTACTATTATTCTTGTTCATATGAATATTGTGCCAACTTTTGTTTTTATCTGTCTGTTTCCCTCACCACTTTCTGGAACAGCTGTTCTTTCCTCTGCTCGGGCTTGACTCCCTTCTTTTCCCTGATGAGGATGTAGATCGACTTGATTCCAGGACAGGTGCGCAGGAGAATTTCCAAGATGATCTAAGCAAAGAATTATACAATCAAAATATTATACATTAAATTCAAATGCAAGGGTATCCATATTTAAACATTACTCTAATTTTAAGTTGTAGATAGAATAAACTAATTTTTAGAAAGTTTTGAATTAAAAAAAAAAGTTTCGAGAAAAAACTTGTTGAAAAGTTTTAAATTTCAAAACATTCAAAATTTTCTGATCAACAGTTTTATCTGTAGACAACTTAAAATTTGAGTAATGTTTAAATGCAGCCACCTTTGTATATGAATGTATAAACCAAGATGCTCTGCTCAAAAAATTAGACATTCAAATACAAGGTTTGCCATATTTAAACATTACTCTAATTTTAAGTTGTCTACAGATAAAACTATTGCTCAGAAAATTTTTGAATGTGTGTGTGTTTCAAAGCTTTTTTTTTCAAAACTTTATTTTTGAAAATTCAAAACTTTCTGAGCAATAGTTTCTTCTGTAGGCAACTTAAAAGAAGAGCAATGTTTAAATACGGATACACTTGTATTTTAATTTGAATTTATAATTTTTGTGTAGATTAACTTGGAGTATACACTATACACAAAGGTAGCCGTATTTAAACAGTACTCTATTTTTAAATTTTCTACAGATGATACTATTTCTCAGAGAGTTTAAAATAATTTTATGGAACATATTGATAAGGTGAAAGCAAAATATTTTAAAATTTTGCCGCCAATGGGTGTTTTTGAATAAATTACCTATTTAGCATCCTTTTACGAAAGTTAAAAAAAATTTAGCAAAAACAAAATGCCCAATATGATGACCAACATTTTTAGAAACCATCTTGAATGGTACAAATAGACCATTGAAGATGGTTGTTGAAAAAGATGGTCATCATATTGAACATGTTTTGTTTTGTAATGGTTTTTATAATGGTGATAGAAATATACACCAGTGAACGAAATGTGTTCTGTGAAATGCACCGAACATATTGTGATATCTCTTTTAGAACAGGTAAAAAAAGTGACTTTTCTCGATTTGCGAAACAGTAAAATTCCTCCAAGGCCAAACTTAAGTAAAAATAGGCTAAATGTGTACAAACGGTATTTCAAGAGTATTAACCCTTTCGCTCCCAATGATTCCATTTGGAATCATCTGCTTGAAATTTTTTTCTCACTAAGTTAAACTCGTAATTATTTCAAATAAATTTTATTAACTTCGCCATGCATTTTTCTATAAAGTTATAGTTTCTGTTTGTATCGTTAGATGGAAGAATCATGTATTTTGAAGAATTAAATAATGTTTGTCATAGTTAAATGAAAGAATGAAAAACATGGTAAAATAAAATTCATTCTGAAATAATTTTATTAAATAAATTGGCTCTCTAAATTCTTCATGATACAATTGCTACAATGTGGGGATTTTACAACAGCCGCAATTTGAAGATTTTGCGAATTTAGTCGTAGTTTCCCAATTTAGATCGCTTAGATATGCGATTTTAGGCTTGCCTAATTTTTGCGATTAAATGATCACAACAATAGTTTGACATATTTAGGATAGGTGAAGAGTTGTGATTTCAAGATAGTTTTTTTAGAGAGATTATTGTAAACCACTATATAGAAAAAAGTTAGTATTAATGATTTTGGGAAACTAGTCGCGATAACTGAGAATAAATTTATTTTGTTGTCGCAAAATTGAAAGACCTGGCCGCATTTTGCGACTGGCAACCGTTAATTTCGAAACCTGGTATTGACATAGTGGATATTTCCACTGCCTGTGCCCCCTTCTAAATTTATTTCTATCCATCCGATTCCAAAAATAGTTTTTGTAAGAAAGATATGACATCAGAGACCTACCTTTTATACTTTTTGTCTGTCCATCTGTCCCTTTGTATGACCAGGGCCGGATTTCTAAATAGGCAAAGTAGGCTATAGCCTAGAGCGGCGGATTTTGGGGTTCGGCAAATTTTACGATAAATTAAAGCAGCATTCGTCATAAAAAAGTAATAATTTAAAGATACTAATATTTTTACGTAACAAACAAATAATTTACATTAATGCGTTAACCGTAAACCTATATATATATAGTACTAATATTTAGTAGCAAACATAGTAGCTGCGAGGGCAATTGCACTGTTGTAAATGGGCCAATCTGACTTAAAACTATAAGTTAAACTCAGAAATATTCTAACGACAATTCTTTTTATTAAAACTGAAACATAACGTTAAAAGGGTGGCTAACAACGCCCCTTTTCGAAAAGTCAACAATTTATAAACTTCCATTAGCATTGCCAGATCCAGAATCGTGGCCAGATCCAGAATCCAACGTCAGAAAGGCGGTTGTCGTGCACTTGAACTACTCGGGCCAACCAAACCAACCTTTCTCAACATTCTCCCACCTTGAAAAGTAGGAGCTTTTCAAAATTTTAAGACACGATCCCGGAAATGGCTCACAAACATTAAAAACAAAACTATTAAAATTTAAGGTAAACTGGAAAATGCCAAAATAAAATTAGTATATTATTTTAAGCATCATAAATGCAAAAATTATTCAATATCAAAATTTTATAACAAGAATTATTAAAAGCCAAGAAAAGTATTTTAAAACACAAAAACATCAAAAGTCAATCAGTTCAAATTTTTATAGCTTCCCTGGTTTCACCAGTCTTCCCGAGCGGGTCCTCACTGCATTCGCACCATCGCTGCTCGCGCCAGGCGGAGGAACGTCCTGAACTGTTTGCTCCTGATCGATCTCCAGACGATAAAGTCTCTGTACTGGTCTCAGAAAACTCCCTTTAGCTGTCTTTACTCGTACTAGCCGGTTGACTCCATCCTTACCTGGAAATATTTCAATCACCCGTGCTATAGGTCACTCTATTCTCTTTCTGTCATTGCCACCCACCAGAACAATATCGCCTATTTTTATTCCTTGAGTATTCTTCCCACTAGGTGATCGCAGCAGACCCAGATACTCTTTCTTGAAGCGTCTTCTCAAATGTTCTCTCAACGTTTGAAGATACCTTAGTCTTTTTGCCAAACTGATGGATTCGATAGAGTCTAAATCATTTACTTCATTTCCATGCAGACTCCGTAGAAATAGTGAAGGTCGCAACACGGACAAATCATCCGGGTCTTCTGATAAATAAGTCAAAGGGCGGTTGTTCATGAGAGACTCGCATTCACAAAGCAACGTCACCAACTCCTCGTAGGATAAGGATGCTCTGTCGAGGTTCTTTCGTAGAAGGCCTTTGAGAGTTCTGACCAGACGCTCCCAAAACCCTCCCCACAAGGGGGCGGCATGAGGATTGAATTTCCACTGAATCTTCTTCAACTCGGAATCCCTCAAGATGTCGTCCCATTCCAACTGTTGCAAAGCTGCGTTGACACCAAGAAAATTAGTGCCGTTATCAGAGTATATGGTAGAAACTCTCCCTCTTCTCGCAATGAATCTACGAAGAGCCTGAATGAAGGCGTTACTGCTTAAAGACTGTATCAATTCCAGGTGTACTGCCCTGTACACTGCACAGATGAAAATCACTATCCAACATTTTTCTTTGGACTTTGTAAGAAGCGGTCCAGCTAAGTCTACCCCGGTGATCTGAAAGGTTGCGGAAATAGTTGTTCTATCTTTAGGCAAAGGTGGGATTGGCACGCTAGGAGCCTTTACCTGACTTCTCTGACAAACCAAGCACTTCCCGACCACTGAACCTACTGTTTTTCTTCCTCTGAGGATCCAAAGTCTTTCCCTCAGCATGGTAAGAAGGGTAAGAGTTCCTGCATGCCTGTTAGCCAGATGGTGATGCCTGATTAATATCTTCACTAGAGGATGATTGGAAGGCAGAACGACTGGATAAGTGTACTCCTCCGAATCATTCGAGTCAATCACTCTAGACTTCATCCGAAACACACCCTGACCGTCTTTATAAACATTGAGAGTTTTCAAGCACTTATTTTCAACAAAGCTTTCTTCTTGAATGCATCGAAAAAGTACACATTCGGGTCCAGAAAACTCTTCTCCGGTAATATAAGGAGGTCTTGACTCCCAACAGGTCTTCCTTTTGAATCGAAGCATCTAAGCAACTATCTTCACTATAGTATTGTAGTTGGAAACTTTTCTCGCTAGATAGCCGGTAACAGTTTCTTCTTCACTCGTTTTGAAGCACAAAGCAGTTTTCCTTCTTTCCTTTTCTACTTCATCCGACTTAACCTCCACGCTAGCACACGGCCAGGTTTCTGGATCATCTTGAAGCCACTTAGCTCCCTCCCACCATTGGGACTTCACGAGCTGCTCCGGAAAACAACCTCTAGACAGCAAATCAGCCGGATTCCTCGTTCCAGGTATATGATTCCAATCTGCAATTTCCAAAAGAACTCTAATTTCTTTTACCCGATTCTCAATGAAAATAGACCATGGGTCGGGATTTTTAATCCATGCTAAGGCCACCGTAGAATCAGACCAGAAATAGGTTTTAAGGTTAGATACTTTCAGAGATTTCCTTATAAATGAATTCAATCTTGATCCTACAAATGCCGCCATAAGCTCAAGCCGTGGAATAGTTAATACCTTCGTAGGAGCTACTCTTGATTTTGCCAAAAGAAGACTCACATAAACTTTGCCTTCAAATTCAGTTCTCAAAAATTCCTCTCCTCCCGTATTTGGAAGTTGAAAAAAATATCATGGAACAATTTAAAAATTCGTTTATTATTTCGCTATCGATTTAGAGTGTAAAGGTACATATATGATTCTAATATGTAAAAAAAAATAGTCAAGAAAAATATCTGGGATATCTTACAACAGAAGTGGGGGTAGCAAAAAAACCATTCTGACGCCGAACAAAAAAAAAAGAACACAAATAAATTCGATCGTAGCCTACAAGCGGCAAATCTTTAAATCCGGTCCAGTGTATGACTCTCTTAAGTTAATATTCCCTTTCTAACCGTCCGATTTTAAAAATTGTTGTTTTATTGTTTGTTAGTAAGTACATCTGACCTTTGTGACTTTTTTTTAACTTTATGCATCCATCCAAATAATAAATTATTTTTCACATTTTTAATTTTTGGTGTGACAGGAAATGTATACATTTTCGATAGTTTCTCATATAAAGGATTTAATTACAAAAATCAGTGTCCACTGTTAAAAATTTTAAGAAGGGCACAAATAACTTCAATGCATATATAACCGCGAAAAGATATAAACTTTCAGATTGTGTTCACAGAAATCAAAATAATACTTGAGCTCTTATTAAAATTAAAAATGGAGAATATAGTTTGAGCCCGCATTTGTTTTTAAATTCTTTTACATTTCATTTGAATTTTTCTTAAAAAAATTACTTTTACATCATATGAAGTCACACTTCTATTTAGCTGCTACACTACGTTTATAACGTAAAAAGTGGAAGGTATTATAGGGGAGACCGGGGCTTGTTTTCCCATGGGGCAAGTTTTCCACCAGGTCTTATATTGGAAATGAGCAGTTGGGGGGCAACAAATGTCTGTTTGGTTTATGAAGCAACACGGCTTATGTCACTCACAAGAATCTTTGTTCAGTTGGTGCTGTAATATTTTCGTTAGAGCTGTTTTTATGATTTTTTTAACGTTGAGTATTTTTTATGCTTACATTCAAACCTAAATTAAACGCACTTTCATTTAACTTAAAGTTTTATCATTGCGAATAAAAGCTGGTTCCTCTCTCTAACTAATTATGCATTTGTTTTCAAAATAACTTAAACCTCTAATCGTCAAGGCACTAATAAAGTCAAAATATGGCGACGGGGCAAATTTTCCAACAATGCCTTGTATGTAAACGAGCTCCAAAATTTCTAATATTCCAAACATGTAATTATTTTTTAATGTATAAACCAGTAATATAACCATACATTAAGTTCTGAAATGTAAAAAGTTTTGTTTTAGATTACAAAATGTCTGCATAGTATTAAAAAGAACGCTGACAGAAATCGTACCATACCGGAGCTCTATTCGTTGCTATTATAACTGTCAAGTTTGAATTTAGTAGCGTAAAAGCATAAAATAACTTAAATATTCCCAAGATATCGTGAATAATTCTACTGTAAAATATTAATACGTTATTTTGCACCCAAAAATTTGGAGTAAATTGACTGGCTAAGAAAAAAAGAGAAGCAATCTCACCAAACTTCAGTTATATGCGATATGATTTTTTATTTTTTGCAATCTTTTGGCAATACTTTAGACAACCCTTAGAAAAGAGCACCAAACTACAGTTACACAAAAGGGGAATTTACACAATTTTCTTGATTTCAAAGTGATCCAGGGGATAATTACTTTTGTGTAACAATTTGTTATAGTAAACAGGCTCTTTTTTCAATTTTTCTATATATTCTGAATATAGTCTTTTGGGCGATTTTAGTTTACAGTAAAATGTACATAAAAACAAAAAATGTTTTTTAGTGTGTAAAATCGTTTCAAGAATATTTGGAAAATTTGCCCCATCCGATTTCGACAGTCTGGGAAAATGTACCCCGTATACGCGGCACGTTTTCCAGCAGAACAAGCTTGCATTTAACCACTCTCTGCTAAAAAGTGGATTTACTTTTTAGAAAAGTAGAATGCTAGTTTGTACATAACCATGGGAGGAAGGCAATGGTATCTTATTTTCGTCAACATAAATAAAAGTAAAAAATATACAATCAAAAAGCAGAAAACGTGGAAAACTAGCCCCGGTCTCCCCTAATAATTTAGTCCGTCCGTCTGTCCGCCTGTCACTCACTTTCACAGCCCAAACTACAATTGCTACATACAAGTGTGATACTGCAAAAAGCATCGAAATTAGAATACATTGAAAATCTCAGAAAAAAATGTCGAATTCGAAGTACTTCAATTATTAAAAAATCTGCAAAATTTAATGCTATTTCAAATATTATAAGAAGCCATGTTTATTATAAGTAAATCATTATTGCCATTCACAGCAATCGCTCGAGAAACTTTATTTCTTTTTTAATAATAAATTAAAAGAACTTTATTTTTTGTGAGATAAATGAGTTTGAAATGACGTCAAATATTTTTCAAAAAGAGATTCTTTGATTTAATATTGACATGAAATGTGTTTTCCTTCTATTTAAATGCGAGGAATATTACATATTTATTATTTGAATTTAAATTAATTTAACAAACAATAAGATATAATTATTGAATTATAAGAAGAAAAAAAATGAAACTAACGCAATTCCGTGTGTAAATGTTTAATATAGAATTCATACTGTGTTAGGCGCGTTTTTTCCTGTTAACACGAATGTTGTGTTGAAACGGGATAAGTGACTGTTACAAAAACCTACTTGTTGATCTAAATAAATAATCCACTTACCATGCCAACGAAACCAGCAGCACCCGTGATGAACACAGATTTCCCATTGTAGAAATCTGCAACCCTCGGATACAGATCTCTTTTTGATAGATTATCCTTCATTGGTAATTTAAAAAAGTCTTTCAACTATAACAAATATTTGAATTGATATTAAATCTATTATTCGAAGTGTAAGATGTTAAGAGATTGGAACAGATCTATTGCAAGTCATGATTATTTGGAAAACAAGAAATCTAAAGTGTAAAATAGTAAGGATGTAACGATTGAAGGATAATTTTTTAATGACGGTAATTAGCAAATTTGCGTTGCGTAACGAACACAGACGTGGCAAAAAACTCATTAAGTCTTCAGTTTGAGTTTAAATGTACACGCCTTTTTTAATGGGTGAAGTGTTCTACACTGTAAAAGAATGTGTTTTAATGTATCTTTTCAAAAATAAATACAATTCAAGCAATACAAATGTGAAATTAGGCCATAAAATGTGTTCATTGATTTTCTCTATATTTTCAAGACAGTTTTTCTAGTAATTTTACTATTAATTAAAATTAAATTAATTAATTTGTCATTTTTTTGTGATTCATGATATTTTGAATTATTTATATCTTCCCGATCCTTACTACCAATACTTTGGTCAACCAAACCTTTTCAGTTAAGGTTAGGTTCGTTTCCATTATCGTCGCACTAAATCTACACGAGACCAATTGGTGACGGAACGGCACCAAACACAACCTTTTTGGGCGACATCGTACGTAGCGTTGGGACTTTCAAGACTAATAAGGATATTTTAGTTAAGAATTCGAAAAAAATTATGCGCATTATAAGTAAAGAAATTACATAAATGATATATTATTAACATTTATTATTTGATCGACAGCTTAAATTATAGTTAAAAAAGAGAACAAAACAGTAATCTGGCGGATTTGGGGTGAGTCCAAGAAATGAAAGTTCCCCTTGCCCACTGCGCATGCGCGTGATTCGCCCCTGTTTGTGAGTTTCTGAGCTCTAGACGCTAGTCAACTTACCTAGCACATCATGCTCGGTTAGCTGATTTACAGGGCATGACTATAAATACACTGCTCAAAAGAATTAGGGGAGCACTTTGCGTACTTTTGTTAACCCTTTCAGTCTCAATTTTTTTTTATTCTAATAATTTAAGGTTTGTGAAATAGATTCAATATGCATCAAGATTGAAATGGTCAAAAACAGGGAAAAAAAATCTTAATTTTTAATTTTTTTTTTAATTTAAGGGTATAAGAATTCGCGTTCTGTGAATTCCTATATTTCGTGTGGGTTATCCAAAAATGATAACAGAAATATCCATCTTGACGAAGAGGTTTAAAGTTGGTTTATTCTTGATTAAAATATGCACATCTTGAGAATTGCAGATCATCGGATCCAGTTGGATCAGGTTCACAAAAGGATGCTGGTTCTAGCGAGTTCTGCTTGACTACCAGTCTACAAAAGAGCAGGCGCGCATATGCACCGCTACCGGGGTTACATGTTTTTCATAGAAGGGATCGCTAGATAGGTGCCGCCCATTACTGCCTTCTGTCACTATCTGTTACACTCCCCCTCTGGTTTCGCCGACATCCCGGCAAGGAACCAGCCTTAGATTTGTTCTTTCTAGGGCGTTCTCTCTTCCTCAAAGGCACTAATGGAGTAGCATCGGAGTTAGAGCAAGGTCTAAGTGCAGGTAGAGGTACATGATATACTTCCATATATACATCAAGTTCCTTTGAGTTGGCCACCTCAAAAGTTGTTGGTGAACTTTGAGTGATGACAAGAAATGATCCGTCCCTATGAGGCATGAATTTGGCAGTTTTGTTTTTTGCTGAATTACTTGCCGAGTGTCTTTCAACCTATACTTTGTCTCCAGGGCTGAATTGAGGTCCCTCTTTACGGTTCTTGACTTCTTGTCCGCGAATTTCTTGCTCTCGTCTTGTTTCATTTCTATCAGATGTTTTACCTATTTGGTCATCTCAACGAAATTCTTTAGATATGGGGTTATTTCGACTACAAAGTTGTTATCGGTGATCACACTCCTGAGGTCATGGTTTATGTCATCGGTATTTTGTAGTTGTCGTCCGAATTGCAGGAATGCTGCTGTCTGGCCGGTAGTCTCACATCTGGAGGTGTTCATTGCAAATCAGATAGTTGGCAACTTCTGCGACCAAGAGGTGTGGTCTTCTCCTACAAGAACGTTAGACAAAGAACGCTAGACGAGGTTTCAAGTCCCTATTTTTCCTTTCCACTGGATTTGCTTGTGGGTGGTACACGGGAATTTAAACCTGATCCACTTCTAGGAGAAAACACACCTGTTGTATTATTGCGCTTACAAATTGGGAGCCATTATCCGAGATGCAAGGCCAAGAAGGGCCATACCTCAAAAAGACTTCTTCGATGAGGGTGGAAGCGCAATCTTCTGCCGTTGCACTATGCAATGCAAACACTTTCACCAACTTCGTCGAGGAGTCATCTACCATAAGGATCCATTTCTTACCTTCTTGTGTTTCAGGCAATGGTCCAAATAAGTCGATTGCGAGTGTTTCAAATCTTTGAGCGTATACAGGTGAATGTAATAATCCGGAAGAGATGCATGGTTTACAAAAATCTAATCCAAAATGCGACACTTGAAACAAAATTTATTATACAATTTCTTTAGTAAATTGCTGCTGCCATCTGGCGAGAAGTATTATTAGCTATAATATATTTGTAAAATCTCCGATATCATCGATTGTTTTTCGAGTTACCGATCGGAATATATAGATTTGCGCATCGTTTACATTCACCTTAAAAACACCAAAATGCGCACTTGAAACTAAATGAATTAAAACATTTATTTAGGAAGTTTTGGTTTACTAATCCTCCACCAGTCTGACGAAGTCAGACTAGATCAGAGAGTCCGTTGACATGAGTCGGAGACAAGAAGAGGAGAGGAGTAAATATCCTCCCAAAGAAGACCCAAACAGTCCAGGATATGAGCGGGAGAGGCCTGGTACTGGTAGCATTTCGGACAAAGGGGATAAGTCTTATAACCGTTGATAAATTCCAGGCATTTAAGGTGACCACTGGCAAGGCGAGTTAGGCTAGTACTTGACTTTCTGTCACATGGAAGGTTAAGAGATAGCCCCGGCTTGCCACCCTTGTATCAGTGATGGGAGGGAGGAACAAGCCAATCCTTTAAGATTTGAGATTTTTTCTTTGAGTATATTTCAAGATAAGTGAGTTCGGAGGAAGAGGAATCTGAGTGACTGCAGCCCTCTTTTGCAAGACTATCAGCCATTTCATTTCCAAAAATGTCCACATGGGATGGTATCCATTGGAAATGAATTTCATGATGAAGAGAAATGAGCTGCAGTTTGTGTAAGATAGAAAAACTTTTTTTTATCTCCAATAAGGGTCCAGTTGTAGAGATGTTGCATTGAGCTGCGACTGCCAGTAAAGATCCATAGGTCGTCGAAGTTATTGTAGCTCAGGATAGCGTGCAGACCTGCATCGATTGCTGTAAGTTCACTTCTAAAAACAGAACAATGGCCTGGGTTACGGAGACTGAGTTTAAGTTTGTCTTGCGGGGTTTCGATGTAGATACCGCTGCCTGTGAGGTTGTTAATTTTGCTGCCGTCGGTAAAAATCTTGATGTTATTTGCGGAGATATTATTTATGACTTCCAGTGCCAAGTGTTTAAGATAGTCGGGCACAGAATCTTTCTTGTTGACAGGAACAGGAAGATTATAGTGAAAGTGAATCCTGGAGAAATCAGAAGAGGGATTTAGGCAACTATGAAGAGAATGCGGCTCAACATTATCGGCAAGAAGGTGTTGTGCCATAATTTGACTGAAAGGGCTGTTTTTCTTTAGGCGTTGATTGGTAGTCCAATTATTAAGATACTTTGAGGTTTTGTTGTGCTGGCCGAAACTGGAGAGTTTATTATAGTATTTTACTAAGCAAGCCTGCCTTCTGACATGAAGAGGGCGTAAGTCCGCTTCGTAGAGGACAATCTCTGCAGGGCAACTGCGTTTCAATCCGGTAATGATACGAGCGGCACTCAATTGAACCTTTTCTAATTTTTTCAGGCTTGATTCAGAGGCCTAACAACTATGCTGCTATAATCAACAAGTTGCTGCTATAATCTGCTAGAAGTATTATTAGTCTGATTATCTTTGTACAATCTCAGATATCATCGATTGTTTTCCGTGTTACCGATCTATGTATAGATTGTTGCATGGTTTAAAAAAATAATCCAAAATACGACACTTGAAACCAAATTTATTATATGTACCATTTATTTTTTAAGTTGCTGCTGCCATTTGGTATCAAAAATTATTAGCTATAATATATTTGTACAATCTCCGATATCATTGATTATTTTTTCCGTGTTACCGATTTATAAATTTGCGCATTGTTTACCTTCGACTTGGAAACTTCAATATGGGACACTTGAAACCAAATTCATTAAGGGTTATAGTTTGTTCCTTACATATAGTTTTTTTATTTAAACTGAGGATATTTCACAGCATAAGAAAATACTTTTACCGTCATTTTTTAAAAAAAATATGTATTAAAACGAGCAAAAAACCAACAGATTTAAAGTTATTTAATTTTTTTTAAGCAGAGATATTTAAAATTCCTCAGTTTAAATCAAAGAGCTATTAATGGGGAAGTAATAATAAAACTAAACATGTTGATATCTTTTATAATTCCTGAGAAAAATGTTCCTAACTGTTGAAAAACCTTATATTTCAGGAAACGCAAAAGAAAAGTAAGATATAGGTATGAAACGGTATATACAGAGTTTCTGTAAAATGCTTATAAAAAGAAAACCACTAAACAGAAATCGATAATCTTAGTCTTAAATTGAAGCTATTAATATGCAGATTAAAAATAAAAAAAACCTGAAAATCGACACTTTTGATCCGAACATCCATCCGTCTCCCCTTAAAGCATTTCTTTAAGAGTTACTGCTGCCATCTAGTGAGAAGTGTTATTCGCTTTATAGTTTACAAAAAAAAATTGCGACACTTGAAACCAAATTTAGATCGAAAGTTAGGTTGGTACATGTATTTTCCCGTTTGTGTGCTTGTTCAGTCCCGCTTATAAACCTTGATTAAGAAAGACAGACACAGACAGAATTTCTACTGACACAGAGAGAGAAGGAACTCCCAGGGCGAAGCCGGGAATTTTAACCGGTACAGTACGCAGACTGTTAGCGTGATAGGCTGCGATCAAACCCACTAGGCCACAAGGGCCCAAACCAAATTTATTATACCCTTTCTTTAGTAGGTTGCTGCTGTCATCTGGAAAAAAGAATTATTAGATATAAAATCTTTGTACAATCTCCCATATAATCAATAATTGTTTTCCGTGGTACCGATCTCTGTATAGATTTGCGCATGTTTTACAATTAACGCGGAAGCTTCAGAATGCCGATAGACAACAATATTTAAGCTTGTTTTTCTCGACATTTAATGAAGGGAGTGATTAGCTTTATAATCCTTGTAATGTAAAACTTTTCGGCTTTAGGTTTAACAGCACGGGTGCTGCATTCTGACTAAGAGTGTTTTAGAGTTTGATTCAAATATACAATCATAGCATGGTTTCTATTTTGCTTATTATCCAACGAATATGCGTTTACTACAATACTTTACTCTTGAGTTTTTCGCGCCTTCGCCCTAATATACATTATACAGAGTGGCCCAAAAGTAGGTTTACAGTTAATGCCGGCTAAAATATACCATTGGTGAGAACTTTGTGCTATTTAGAACAGGTTATTTATTGACATGGTCATGTTTAGTTTTTTTGGTTGGCTAAAATTAAGCCGTACTACAGCGTATCGGATCCAAAGACTAGCGATTTCTGTACTTTGTTTTATTTAGTTTCGAGATAGCTTCTGTTTATTTCTTTGATGCTCGAAAGATAAACAAATGATGTCGCCTGAGGAAGCAACTTCGAATCCCGCCGACTACCAGTTATCCAAAACAGGGATTTGTGCTTTTGTTTATAAGTGAGAAATCATGGCTGTAAATCTGAGCAAGGAACACTGAGTGGATCCTTAAGACCTAGTGGAAGCATGACAATGAGAGGAGATAGGGCGTAGGATATGAAAAATGAGTTTAATTTTTCTGTGCCGTCCCGTCAAACGATTTTCTGCATCAAGTTTGCGACTAAGAGTTCTTTCGCCGATGCACCGAAGTCTGGAGGACCACGCACGACGTTGACTCAGGAAAATGAGATGAATGTAGCCCTTACATTCGCATACAGTCCAAAAAAGTCCACGTTTCAGGAGCTGATGATCCCTAGGGCATCATAACAACGTTTCATGGCCTTCTTGAGGACGATCCTGACCTGCAGATTACAGTTCCGTGAGATGATGCGCATCAACTGACTGAACAACCAGACCTGCTTTTGAAAGTAACTGTTCTGTATAAGTAACTGTACACCAACTACTGTAACCTATGTTTAGCACACTCTGTATAACACCTTATTTCGTAGAGACCAACTTGTTTTAAAAAATTCTTGTAAAAGCTATGTATTTTCTGCTATAAACTTGTAAGTTCTATTCATGCATTTTCTGATAAAAAAGTTTTTTATGAGGGACAATTTGGAATATGAGGGACAAACAGTATCTTTTATCATGAATTTATACCATTTTCTAACATCATGTGAAAAAAATTTACTCACGATCCTGCAACTAGGCCAATATTGAAAGACTTTTGACATTATACTAGTTTTGCCTAAGGATAATAATTAGAAAAGTTAAATTAGCTTAGGATAATGAGTTTTTGGCTTAATTAAAAAAAAGTTTTCCTTTAAATATATTAGCAGCATTATATAACAGCAAATAACAGTCAATGATGCGAAAATTCGTTCTAACAATTCCGACATACTTTTGCTAAAGACTTCCTGTTACCTTTACTCTGTAAACTATAAAATAGTTAAGTATCCCTTACCACTGGATACAGACTAGCAAATTGGGCTGGGGTCAACGTCCCGCCTACTTATATTTTTTTATGACTACTGTTTAATTAAAAAAAATTACGTTAATAGTTTAAAATATTTATTTTAGTTTTTAGTTTGTTTTACTTTCTTTAACCTGGCAATTTGGTATTTCTTGAACCTGGCAACAACACTATCTATACTATATTATTTCTTAAGTAAATGTTTTGGCGAACGCGTGTATTTTGCAGTGCTATCTGATATCTCTTTTAAATTTTTTTATATTTAGAATTAAATTTTGTCGGCAGTTGGTAAAGGGTGGTTTATCTTCTGATAATTCCACCAGCATACTGTCGGGCGATTTTTCCAATTTTTAACATTTGCATATCGTGGTGATTTGAGCTCTGACTTCGTGTTGTCAAAGGAGCCTGTTGTTTCTTAAGATTTGTCGGCCGTTGGTAAAGGGGGGTATATCTTCTGATATGTCCATAGCCTACTGTCGGACGATTTTTCCAATTTTTAAAATTTGCATCGTGGTGATTTGAGCTCTGACTTCGTGTTGTCAAAGGAGCCTGTTGTTTCTTAAGATTTGTCGGCAGTGGGTAAAGGGGGTTTATCTTCTGATATTTCCATAGCCTACTGTCGGGCGATTTTTCCATTTTTTAAAATTTGCATCGTGGTGATTTGAGCTCTGACTTCGTGTTGTCAAAGGAGCCTGTTGTTTCTTAAGATTTGTCGGCCGTTGGTAAAGGGGGGTATATCTTTTGATATTTCCATAGCCTACTGTCGGGCGATTTTTCCAATTTTCAAAATTTGCATCGTGGTGATTTGAGCTCTGACTTCGTGTTGTCAAAGGAGCCTGTTGTTTCTCAAGATTTGTCGGCCGTTGGTAAAGGGGGGTATATCTTCTGATATTTCCATATCCTACTGTCGGGCGATTTTTCCAATTTTTAAAATTTGCATATCGTGGTGATTTGAGCTCTGACTTCGTGTTGTCAAAGGAGCCTGTTGTTTCTTAAGATTTGTCGGCCGTTGGTAAAGGGGGGTATATCTTCTGATATTTCCATAGCCTACTGTCGGGCGAATTTTCCAATTTTTAAAATTTGCATCGTGGTGATTTGAGCTCTGACTTCGTGTTGTCAAAGGAGCCTGTTGTTTCTCAAGATTTGTCGGCCGTTGGTAAAGGGGGGTATATCTTCTGATATTTCCATAGCCTACTGTCGGGCGATTTTTCTAATTTTTAAAATTTTCCTCGTATTTATTTGAGCTCTGACTTCGTGTTGTCAAAGGAGCCTGTTGTTTCTTAAGATTTGTCGGCAGTTGGTAAAGGGGGGTATATCTTCTGATCTTTCCATAGCCTACTGTCGGGGGATTTTTCTAATTTTTAAAATTTTCCTCGTATTGATTTGAGCTCTGACTTCGTGTTGTCAAAGGAGCCTGTTGTTTCTTAAGATTTGTCGGCAGTTGGTTAAGGGGGTTTATCTTCTGATATTTCCACAGCCTACTGTAGGGCGATTTTTCTAAATTTTAAAATTTTCCTCGTATTAATTTGAGCTCTGACTTCGTGTTGCTAAAGGAGCATTGTTTTCGATATTATTACTTTGTGTTCCTTGTGTGTCTACTTGGGCTATTAACATGTTCTAGAGGTGGTGTACCTCTGTGTGTTTTGATTTTTGAGCTCTGATTTTTTATCGTACTTTTGACATTTCACTATGTCTGACTGTTTTAGAACCAAAAACGCAAGTACAATATTTGATATATTTGTTCGGAGGAAGTAATACCTTGAACAACAGCTTGGCGTCGCAAAGTCCCACGGACTCTTGGAGTTCATTCAGATTCAAGTACTAGCAGTGTTGCAGCAAAAATTAGCGAAAGGGGTCAGGCTAGTCTGGCAAACCTTGATGAAGATGTATCGATGGGAGAAGATATCCATACTTTATCGTTTGACCATTGCAATAGTGCCCCTAATTCTGAGTCGGGAGCTTTCATAAAAAATGGAACAGAGTTGTTGTATCCGTCCTCTGAAATAAATATCTTGGAAGCCTTTGCGAGCATCCTCTCGTTCTCCCTCAGATTTAATATGTCACAAACTTGTTTGCAAGAATTGCTTCAACTCTTGGAACTCCTATTGCCTCCGAGTAATTTACCTGGGACTAGGTACACATTCTTTAGGAAACTAACTTTAGAATTAGATAATTTATGTGAAGTTCATATGTACTGTCCAAATTGCAAATCTCATTTGTGTAAATTGTCTGATTCCATTGCAACTAGCACGTGCTACTATTGCTCTAAAGGTCTTTACCGCGATATTAGTTTAAAGCAAGGAAATTTCCTTTTATATGTGCCTTTAAAACCACAGTTAAAAGTAAAATTTGAAACATGTGACATATTAAGTGAAATATCAAAATATAGGCAAAAATTTAAATATGATAACTTTATACAAAATGTTTCTGACGTGGTTAATGGTGCTTTGTATAAGTTGGCAGTTAGGGATTTGAATGAAACTGATATATCTCTTCAGTTTAATATTGATGGTTTGCCCTTATATCGAAAGTCACGTACTGATATATATGGCCAGTACAGTGTGCTAGAAATAGCTGCCTCCATCTCTTCGAAAATTCGAAAAAAGCATGTCTTGATGTGTGGTATATGGTTTGGGACAGAAAAGCCAGTAATGGAATGAGTTTTTAAAACCATTTATTACTGAGGAACTGGATGAATTGAGCAGTGGTGTAAAGTGTGCGCACATTTTTAATCACTTCACCCATTCTATTGGTGAATCTCTTAGAGAAAGGTGTAGATAAACACTGATTAGCTTTTGTTCATGCTGCTGCACTACTTTTAGGAAGAAATATATCTTCAGTTGCCATATTACAGCGGATTTGGCTCTAAAAAGTTCGTTTCTGATCTTGCATCTATTTATGGTCGGGAAGAACTTTCATATAATGTACATTTGTTATTACATTTACCCGATGCTGTGAAAAATTGGGGTCCTTTATAGTCTCATTCTTGCTTTATATTTGAAGATTTCCTGGAAAAATTGAAAGCTCTGCATCATGACACTAAGGGAATTCCGACACAGACATTAAATTCTTACTGTAATAAGTCGATTGTAAAAATCCTTCAAACAGATTTAAAACATGGTAGACTCATCTCCTTTGTTGAAACTATGGAACGTGGTAAAAGACAGACGCAAAAGGCTATAAATGTCAATGGATGCACATTGTTTGGAAATGGTAAACCTAAGAAGTTAACACGTATTGTGGGAAACTTGCTGGAAGATGACATGGATAGAAATGTCGTGACTGATACAGTGCCACTCTCTTATAAAATAATGTCGCATTCGAAATGCATTTACACATCCGAAGCATATTCAGAAAAAAGTAAGCGTTCTAATTTTGTAGTTTCCGTTTAAAGACAAAAATGTACTTTTATATTCAGAAATCCACGATATTGTTCTTGTGGACGAGAAGGTATTCCTTGTTGGTAGGCAGTTGAGAGTTTTAAGAACAAAATTAAGACATTGGTCAATATTATGTGATTACATTTTAATATTAGCTAATGATGAGGATCAACTCGGAGTAAGTGATATTGTCTTTGAACCAGAAAATATAGTTCAAAAGTATGCTACTGCCGAATTGAAAGAAAAAAATAATTTAGTATACCTTGTTCCGATGGTTATTGTATCAGAGCAATAACCGGAATGGCTCTTTATCTTAAAAAAATTGTATAAATTTTAAATGCAATAAATATTAAGAAACCGCAATTCTGTTCTGGAATGCAATTTAAGTATTTAAAGATTTATATTTGAACATAATAAGAAATGTAAAAAAAAAATCTTGGTTAAAATGAGCTTTTTTATTCACAAAACCATATAAATATTTTCATTATTGATCAGAAGTTTAAATTTATCCACTTATTAATGAAGTATATGGATAAAGGTCTTCTCTTGCATTTTAATGATAGGGAAAAACTGAAAACAAGCCAAATCATGGTGACAAAATTAAATGGTTCCTATTTCACAAAAATATGTACAAAACTAAAATGTGAGAATTTTCTATTTTATAAGTTGAGGATATTTATGTTGAAATTAAACGTTATACGTACCATCAGACAATTCTTTTGAATTAGCAAACATTAAGACTAAAACAAAATCAAATAAAAACACTTTCAAAAAAGAAATTCTTGGAACTTATAAAAAAAAAAACCTTCATTTTACCTGCATTTTCCTTCAATTCCTTTCCTTTACAAAAAAAAGCTAATTATCAGCATAAAACCTTCATTGATAACTGATTTATGCAAGTTATATCTTTCTAAAACTAAGCTGCAATAAACCTTTACATAAGCAGCAGTTATTCTTCAAAATTTAATATAATGATTTAATCTCCAAAAAACCTTTACATAAACTGCAAAATATCAGCATAAAACCTTCATAGATCGTTGATTTATGCAAGTTATATCTTTCTAAAACTAAGCTGAAATAAACATTTATATAAGCAGCAGTTATTCTGCAAAATTTAATATAGTGATTTAATCTCCAAAAAACCTTTACAAAAACTGCAAAATATCAGCATAAAATCATAGATCGTTAATTTATGCAAGTTATATCCTTTCTAAAACTTAAGCTGCAGTAAACCTTTGAATTAGCAGCAGATTTCCTTCGAAATTTAATATGATCTCGTCAGCAATAAATTTTTACAAAAACTGCAAACTATCAGCATGAAACCTTCATTGATCATCTCGTCTGAAAAATTTTTCATTCGTCAGCAAAAAGTCAGCATCTTTGTGATTTTTTGCTGTGAACGATATACAGCATCAAGTTTGCGACTAAGAGTTCCTTCGCTGATACACCGAAGTCTGGACGACGCCACGCACGACGTTGACTCAAGAAAATGATATGATTGTAGCCCTTACATTCGCATACAGTCTAAAGAAGTCCGCGCGACTAGCGTCTCGGGAGCTGATTATCTCTAGGGCATCATAACTCCTGATGCACCAGCTGAACCTTAGCCGTACCGCCCAAGACTGTTTCATGGCCTTCTCGAGGGCGATACGGACTTCGCATTCCTGGTACTCTGGGTTTTGTCGAAAGAATCGTAAAACGGGAAGAATAGATACTAATATTAAAAGTATTAATAATATGAACAATAAAAATTACAATACTAATTAGCCCCCCACTGGACGAGGTCGATTATCGACGAGCCTCTCACTGAGAAGATTCTGTTCTGTCTCTGTCCTAGCCATACAAGATACGTATTCGTTAGGGAGAAAAATCCTCTAAATATCACTGGGTGCCCGAGTACACTGCGATATACGTGCTCGTTACATCTGTGAGCCAAAGTCCTGACAGCTTTAGCGTACGATGTGAAGTTCAGTTGGTGTCAGCTTAGGTGTCGACCTCGTCACTTGACCAAAGCTCTAAGGCGTAATTGGCTGTGTTAAATCTCTTAAAGGAGCCTAGAAATAGATGGCCTGAAACTATTTAATTATTAAATTACCCATGAAAGGTGGGGCCGTAGTGAGCCCAGTGGTCAGCGTCTCGGTCTCGGGATCGGAAGCTGCGATCGAGTCCGTACCATGAAGACCTACCGAGTATATGCGAGTACGTGCTCGTTAAATCTGTTGGGTCCGAAAGTCCTCTAAGTTCCATACCAAATCAATACCTCTGGGGGTGACAAGCGATTCTGGGATCTCTAGTTGCCTCTGTCTCTAAAAATTAGATGGATCCATTATGTGTGTGTGTGTTGTCTGTTGTGTCTGTCTTACTTGACGAAGGTTTATAAGCGGGTCGCTGACCAGCACACAAACCTGAATATATATGTCTACCAACCAATGGAAAGGTTTCAGATAATGTAACACCCTTGTTTTCCTTTTTCCTGCGATTTCATTGGTTGTTCGGTTTCACTCTCAAAATGACCGTCATAGATGAAAAAGAACTTTTCCTTCTATGTAAGCTTTCTTTCGCAAATGATTTAAACAACCTACAGCACAGCAAAAAGTTGGCATTTTAAAAGTTTAATAAGTAAAATACTCTACTATAGAATGCGCGGCCACATTATATATTATTTTAGAAGGTTTTGACAATAATATACGGGAGACCGTGGCTAGTTTTCCACGTTTTCTTCTTTTTGACTGTATATTTTTGACTTTTATTTATTTTAAAGAAAAAAATACATCATTGCCTTTCTCACACGGTTATCTACAACCTAGCATTATTACTTTTCTAAAAAGTAAATACAGTTTCTGACAACGAGTGGTTAAATGCAAGCACGTTGAGTTGGAACATGTGCCCCGTAGACGGGGTGCATTTTTCCAGACTGCCAAAAAATGGATGGGGCAAATTTTCCAACTATTCTGAAAAAATTTAACACACTTAATAAAAATTTTTTATGTGCCAACCCAGAACAAATGTAAAATTGTAAAAAAAGTTAGTTTACTACACCAAATAGTTATGAAAAGGTTATTATCACCGGGATCAAGTTGAAATCAAGCAAATTGTGTAACTTCCCCTTTTGTGTAAATATAGTTTGGTGTTCTTTTCTAGGGGTCGTCTAAAGTATTGCTGAAGATTGCAAAAAAATAATAAAAATCCTATTGCATGCACTGAAGAAAATTTAGCTACTAAATACATTTTTGACAGTTATTCGAGCAACGTATATCGCTTCAAAATGGTATGATTTTTGTCAGACTTCTTTTTATTACTATGTAGATAATTTGTAATCAGAAACAAAACTTTTTACATTCAGAACTTAATGTATGGTTATATCAGTAGGTCATATATTGAAAAAAAAAACCCAATTACATTTTTGGAACATTATAAAGGTTGGAGCACGTTTATAAACTAGACCTTGTTGGAATTCTTGTTCCGTGAATTTTGGAAAACCTGCCCCCTCTCTATATTTTAACTTTAATAGTGCCTTGACGATTAGGAGTTTAAGTTATTTTAAAAACAAATAAATATTTAAGTACAAAAGAAACCCTATTTTATTATACGCAATGATAAAACTGGAAGTTAAATGGAAATGTTTAATTTAGGTCTGAATCATAAAAAATCACTAAACGTTGAGAAAATCATAAAAACAGCTCTAACGAAAATATTACAACACCAACTGTACAAATATTCTTGTGAGTGACATAAGCCGTGTTGCTTTTTAAACCAAGCAGACAGTTGGCGCCCCCGCAACGGCTCATTTCCAATGTGGAAAACTTACCCCATGGGATAACCTAGCCCCGGTCTCTCCTATTTATTATTCAGAAAGATAGTTTTGTGAAATTCAATAACTATTGTATTCATCTTATTTTACAAATTTAGATTTTTATATATATTTAGTATATTAACTATAAGTAATTGAAGAGTCCAGGGGAAAAAACCCTTCACCGACTAGATATCCCTCCGTATCAGGCCTCTTCGGCGATATAGCGAGTAACCGCCTAAACTGTTGTAAGTAAACCGGTTTCTCACTTGGTTCTTCTCTCTCGGCAACCCAGAAACTCTTGTACCGAGATAAGAATCAAGGGGGGAACCGATTTCCTGTCGCCAATATCCGCCAAGTAGACCTGAATATGTTAAGATTCCAAGTAAATCAAGGTTTTTTCCCTTGGTTTCTTCAATTATTTCAGCAATGAAAAAAACTTTCATTCAAGTGGGAACAGGTCGTTTAAACGATTAATGTTATTTAATGGTATTGAAACAAAAATCTCATATATGCAAAGAAGTTTTGCGTTTTTACTCTTAAAAGAAAATACTAGCTCTACATTTCGTAATTACTTTTTTTATCAACAGTAAAAAGTAAGTGACGTGTTTTTTTTGTAAGAAAAATGTTTATAAATTTGTAATTAGTACCTTGAAATCGTAAACTAGACTTTTAAAGGAAAAATTATGTAGTTTGATATTCATCATCATCATTATATTTGGCACGAAAGCTTAGGGTGAGCCAGCGCCTTCTGTTAGAGACTGCTCCAGGACAACTTACTCTTTGGCTGGCTCTTCCAGTTTTTTACTTTTAGGACTGTAAAATCCGACTCCACAGAGTCAATCCATCTTAGTTTTGGTCTACCTCGTCTTCGTGTTGTGAGAGGTTTGGCAGAAAATACCTTATTGACTGGGTTTTCATCTTTCATGCGTATTATATGCGTAGCCCAGTTCATCCTATTTATTTGTTGTTGTTGTTGTTGTGACTAATCCATTCTTGGTCTGACTTCGTCAGACCAAGTCCAAAAGATCGTTGACCCGAAGAAAGTCGATAACCAGAAGAGGGAAAAGGAAAACATCCTCTCTGGAAAGGCCGACGCAGTCCAAAATATGTTCGGGAGAGGCCTGCTGAACATGACATTTAGAGCAAGTTGTAAAGATCTTCCTGCCCTCCGAGAACGAGAGACATTTTAGGTGGCAACTCGCCAATCTGGTGACCGCAGTGCAGGTGGGTCTGTCACAATTAAGAGCAAGTGAAGAGACCGGCTCCTTGCCCGCATACCAGTGATGACTGGGAGGGATTCTCCACTCCTTCGAAATTTCACAATTGACAATGGATTGGTGTTCTAAGAAGGTAAGGGCTGAAGAGGAGATTTTGGAGTCACTACAACCCTCCTTGGCAAGACTCTCTGCCTGCTCGTTTCCATATACGTCAATATGGGATGGGATCCACTGTAGAAAAATATTATGGGTCTCTAAAATAAGCTTAAGTTTATGGAGAATAGAAATGCCAGTCTGGTCTCCGACCGCAGTCCAATTATAGAGGTGATGAAGAGAGCTGCGACTGTCTGAAAAAAAACCAAAGGTCCTCATAGTCCACTTCGTGAAGGATAGCTTCCAGACCTTTATCAATTGCAATAAGCTCACACTTAAAGACTGATGACGAGTCAGGATTGCGATAGCTCATTCGCAAATTATCCCTGGGTTTCTCAATATATATGCCACTGCCAGCGCAGCGATCCAGTTTGCTTCCATCTGTGTAGATTTTAATGGCAGTGTCGGGGACCATATTAATGATTTCCAGAGACAACTGCCTAAGATGGGCAGGGATCGAGTCCATCTTGTTAACAGGGATAGCAAGGTCAAAGTGAAAGTGGACTCTTGTGAGTTCTTCTGAGGGATCCTAACAAGATTTTAGAGAGTGGGGTTCAATATCCCTCCGTATTCAATGTAACTTTTCAGACTTCTAAATATTTACAATTAACTTATACAGGTTCTCATATAGTTGAGGGCATTCATTTTTAAGCAGCCCTGCAGAAATAAAGTCATGTCCTGGTGACTTGTTATTTTTAAGTTTATTGATTGCTCATTGAATCTCGTCCCGTTCTGGGGGTGGAATTATTTCATCATCATTGAAATCCACTGAGTTGCGTCGTTGGTTTTCTCTTGTATCCTCTGAATTTAAGAGATTGTCAAAATGCTCAACCCATCTACTAAGGATTTCTTGTTTGCCAGCCAGACTTTCACCTTTTTTATTTGTTTGATATTACTTTACATTAACTTTTTACAACTTTACAGTAATTTTTGATTGTTTCAAAACCATGGTGCACTGATTCACTCAAGCACTTAGACTACACACTACACTTGCACTCTTTTATGGTAGCTACCACATATCAAAGGTTTTTTTTTATGATAACGTTGTTGGATAAATAGAAGAGAAAAGTAATTATTTGTTCATGTGAAAACACTATAAACTGTATCGTTATCTTCTAAATTTCTATAATTGTTAATTAGTTTATTCTAATATGTGAGTACATAGTATAAAAATAGTTACACGTGTAATCAAATCTAAAATTTATTTTATTTAACATACATCAACAAATGCAAACGTAATATATTGATGAAAATGTTTCATGTAAAATTAAAACAATGAGTTTAAATAACAAGGAAACACATTCACAAACTCCCACCCCTCCCCTTTGTCATTTCTAACAAAACACTTTTTATGTACATTCATACATTTAAAATCTGTACATCGCATTTCAGCATCACAGTTATAATTTTTTTTTTAAATTTTACAGAATTTTACATTCAAAGCATATGGGAGAATTGCAGACATAGGACCATCAAATACCTAAATTCACAGCATAATGTTTATAAAACAGCAAAGTCTTTTTTTTAAACATTTTAATTTTTCTTCAAAAAATAATATTGGACATAATCAAAACTTTAAAAAGTGTGAATTTTCAACTTAAACGATTTTTTTCCTTAAAATCAAGAAATATTTTACAAAAAAATATCTTCGTTATTTTTGTTTGCAAATGTAAGGTTCTGTTCGTTTGTATGCTGAATACAAGAAAAAACTGTATTTTTACAATATTTGTATCGAGACTTGCATTTTAACTTCCATAACATATCCACATATGAGGTACATATACAATGCAATAAATACAAAATTTACAAATCGAATAAGATACAATACAGAATTCAATCGATAAAAAGAACTGTATTTTTTTTAAAATGTATCGAAACTACATAGTTAACTCCTAGAGCATTTTCACATATGGAGGGTCAGATCCGACATCCATAGGATTGTCCTTGATTCGAACTCTCACATATTGCAATAATATGAGAGCAGATACAGTGACAGTCATGGCTTGGTTCGATTGCATTGAACTTCCATACCCACTGAAATATATACATATACCATGAAAAGATTCTAATCATTATAGCATTGCGTTCTCCGTTTCTTTTAAAGTCACATGATCACACCAGAGCAATCTAATCAACAAAGCACATTCAATATCGACTTTACTAATAAGCAGAGATTGAGGTAACGCGTTACTTGTAACGGTTACTTTTTTTCAGGTAACGCCGAGTAACGTAGTTAGATTTTTCAGAAAGTAACTGTAACTTAGTTATTTTTAGCGGTGACGAAGTAACGAAGAAAATTTTCGCCACAGTTCGGCGTTCGGCTTAAAATTAATTATTTTAATTTAACTTTCAACATTTCGTTGAATTTTCATTTTTAACTTTTTTCCGATTGTTCTCTTTGAAAAACGGTAAGGTGGCTAAATTTCAATTTTTCTTATAACTTTTTTTTAAAAGTAACTGTTATTAGTTACTTTTCTTATTCAGTAACTGTAACTAGTTACTTTTCATACTAGGGGGCACGGCCTATTCTCGCTATCGCTCGCCAACCCCCGGGAACTGCTTGCGCAGTTCCCTTTGGATCGCTTCGCGATCCAGGCTCGCTTCGCTCGCTCGATTTCAGTCTAGCCTTAAGGGTAACTCATTTCTTAAATTATTTCTTGTGTACATTGTTTTGAACTTGCAGCAAACTGTTGAGTTCGGATTTTTTTATTTTAAAATATCGCTACGATCTATGACCGCAAATGCAACGAAATTTTAATAAGGAAATTTCCATGTTATCTCAGCGACTTTTTCAGGTTTTGAGTAAACATTTTTAAGTAATTATT
The DNA here is from genome assembly GCA_019343175.1 of Oedothorax gibbosus. Classification (NCBI taxonomy): domain Eukaryota; kingdom Metazoa; phylum Arthropoda; class Arachnida; order Araneae; family Linyphiidae; genus Oedothorax; species Oedothorax gibbosus. The sequence goes on along the minus strand of CM033274.1, from coordinate 35,381,554 downwards.
TGTTGTCATTTCACAGACTTGTCAAACGCTCGGTTTTGTGTCATTTTGACTGCGACATTTTTCGACTGGCGCCAAAGCCGACATGTCCTTAGGTTACCGCCTTAGTATTCTTTTAAAATAACATAATTACAATTAATGCTTAAAATTTAATGGTTATCATTCGAAAATTATTCGCTGCTTGAATAGATCCATTTTAAAAATTGGAAACCGTGCATGTAGCCGTCAACGTTTTAGAAACTATGTTTAAAAACAATTGTTATTTTCTCTTTTTTTATAACTAATAGTTTTGTAGTTCATCGATAGAAATTATAATTTAATTTTTCAACTTAAACGTCCTAATATTATGATGTTTAGATTTAAACTTAGCTGATTATATCCTAAAGTTGTTTTTCAAACACTTTTTTGTTGTTTCAGTCTTCCATTTGAAATTAGTAATTTTTGTTATTTCGATTGTGCCTTCCCGAGATAGAAATATAGGAAATTGGGCTATAAGAGTATATATATATAGATTAAAAACTTTAACTAATTACTTTTCATATCAAGTAACCGTAACAGAGTTATTTTTTTAAAGTAAATTTCCAATCCCTGCTAATAAGTATACCAGAGTCACAACAACCTATAAGTTTGGCAAACACTTAACCTCTCAAGACTATTTATTGTCAATTGAGTAACTTCTACATTTGGCGCAAATAAAAGTGGCCTCGGCTTGGAGCTACAAATGCAGGGAGATGCTTGGCGAGAAAAACTATTGAAGGCCCAAAGTCGAATTCATAAATTATTCAAGCTTTTAATGGCTTCCCTTGTCGAAGCTATTTTTTCATTGGTTGGCTTGGTTGTTAATGTTACTAGACTAGAACTGCATATGGACTACTGCCGAGTTCAGATCTTAGTGCGAGCTTTGTAAGTAAGCGTTGATCAGATCAGTGCACAGGTGAAGATGGAATAGTTACCGGCAAATAATTCGCCAAACGTCTGTTTAGCTTATATGAAGAATTAATGGCTTTCTTGGAAACCTTTAGGACATGTCTAAATGTGATGGCATAGATGCAGTATCTGTCTTGTATGTGTGTGTATGTCGTGTCCGTCCTTCTTGACGAAGGTTTATAAGCGGGTCTCTGTGACCAAGCACACAAGCCTGAAAATATATGTCTACCAACCAACAAGTTGTCATGCCCGTCAAAGTTTATAAACATTCATGAAGACCCAAGTCCAAACTCATGTGCATGACAAAGAGTCTAAAATAGGGCGTACAATTGGGAACTTGTGACGTACAAGAATCCTACTACAACGAAGATGGAGATTGCTTGAATGAAGCTTGTCACGTGGTAGCGTCTGGAAATAAGATAAAGAACGATGTTTGTTAGACAATGTTTGTAATGTTAGTAAGATGTAATATGAAATAAGGATTCCAATACTTTAAAATATTAGTCAATTTGGTGGTTGTTCAACTAATAATTACTTGAACACTTTTTTTTTAAATTTAGAATTTCGATTTATAGACTGGTTTATACATAAAATGATAGTTTTTGTGTGACCTTTAAGGGGACACGGTACCCAAAACATTATTTCTAGAAATAATAACATTAATTTGTAAATTATGTTGGTTTTATTTAATGTTCACTCTAAATAAACATTTTCTAGCAATAAAAACAAATATTTACAAGTAGTTTATCATTTATTTTTAAAAAAAAGTCAAAATTTTGAACTTTTTTTAAAATGCTACTATTATTTGAATTTTGAAAATAACTCCACCCAATTTTTAGTTTGTTTTCAGTACTATTTGTTCAAGAACTGTGCATGGATTTTAAAATGTGAGCTACAGTTAAAAAGCAACATGCATTTATACTGAAAATCACAAAAAAATTACAAATTATTGAATTCAAAATTTAAAAAAAAAAACTATAGATAGTAGACCTGATTCCATGCACCATTTATAAAGAGCACAGGTTAAAATTTTAAAAATTCTAACTTAATTAGCAAAAAAGCCTTAGGGATTTATTAAACACAAGAATTGAAAAACGCGAAACCGAGAAAAAACGTTGAAAGCAGATGAAATACGTGTTCAAACTTATAGGAATGACTCCAGAAAATATTTAATAACTTTTTTTCTACAAAAGATATCATTATGGAACTTCCAGTAAATGTCCAAAAAGATATTATGAATAATAAGAAGTAAAAACTGAAAAATCGATATTTTGACCAATTTTTGGGTACCGCGTCCCCTTAAAGGACTCATGTAAGAAAAAAACAATTAGTTACACATTTTGCCAGAATTAAGTCGAAATTTAACTGAAACTAAATGCGAACGATTCGACTGCAAATGGGCAGAGATTCGAAGATTTTGCTCGTTTCCTAAATTAACTTAAACAAATCCTTCGCGCGTGAATGACGTCACGCCACGATTGGTCACAGGCCATTCAAACGATCGCGTGCGAACTGTTTGTTTACTGTTTTTTCACTTAATATAGGCGAAAAATGTCAAATACCATTTTCTTTTTACAAGAAAAAAGGAAACCCCGATCGGAAACTTATTAAGCTGTGCGGGGAAACCCAATAGATTTGTCTGATAAGAAATTTATTAGCAAGTATCATTTGGATAAAAAATCGTTCCAACTCGCTTGGCCAAAACAGAACAAATCAAAATATTCGTTTTTTTAACGATTCATTAAAAAGAACGTGAACGCTTTAGATGAATCGTTAAAGAACGGTATTGGCTCATCTTTATATTTTCAGTGGTTTTCGACTTTTTTAATTGGTCAACTTCACTTAATAGGTAGTTTCTTGTCCATGCTCGATAGACAAGATCCTAATGCGACAAAGTCGTGAAAGAAGTGGAGAAGCGTATAAGTCCTCCTTGGAAAGACCCAAGCAGTCCAGGATATGTTCGGCAGAGGCTGCTGAGCCCCACATTTGGAGCAGACAGCGAAGTTTGGAAGTTAAATACGTTTTTTAGAGCGTTCGCAGGACGGAGCTTAAACCGATCGTATTCGCAGGGCAATCGTGTGCGAATTTCAAGCGTTTCAATTAAATTTCAGCCTTAGTTCAATTATATTCAGCTTTTACCTATCACCATTACATTATCATTCGCATTCGACGCGCTTATTCAGTTAAATTTTGTCTTATAACCTAGTAATCATCCTGCAGCGGGTGATTTTGCATCGTGCCACACAAATCACACTCAAATTTCGAAAACAATGAAGATGCAAACGCTCTATTTTGCAAGTAGTTGTAATCAGTTCCTGTTAATTGATCGCAAATGCTTTTCAATGTTTAAAGGTTAATTTATATATTGGTAATGAGAGAGACTCTTAGTTACATTTTTTATGACAATAACTTAAAGAATTAATATCAGACGGCAGTAACTGCACTTACTGTTTGGCTAAATGCATGCGTTCCGACTTGGATTTCTTATCCGTAGTCCAACTCACAAAGGGGTTCACCGTTATGACATGCTCGACTAATTTCTCCAAATCACAACCATCAAAGCTCGTTCCCAGCATCTGGAAGAGAGAGCTAATTGAGATATCTCTTTAACCCGTAACCGGGAATGTGAAATTTCTTTAACATACCCAATTATTGGGGGGGGGGGTCTACAGTACCCCTCTTACTTTTAGCTTCCACACTACGTTTATAACGTAAAAAGTGGAACGTATTATAATCGTTCAGTCCGTCTGTCTGTCACCCACTTTCATAACCCAAATTACAAATGCTACGGACAAGTGTGATACGTCAAAAAATTCAGCACATCAAATTTAGAAGACATTGAAAATTTTAGAAAAGAATTCGAATTCGAAGTAAACTCCTCAAAGCAATTAGGGGAACGCATGGTTTAAACCCTTTCATCCTCATTGATTCCATTTGGTATCATCAGCTTCCAATTTTTTTCTCACTAATTTGAGCTCGCACTTATTTATCGTTAGATGGAAGAATCATGTCTTTTGAAGAATGAAATAATGTTTATTTTAATTAAATGAAAATTTGAAAAACATAGTAAAATAAAATTCACCCCAAAAATTTTTATGAAATAAATTGATCCTAAATTCTCCCCGCTTGCATTATTAGATGTTTAAAAATTGATTTTACCTTTTTTTACAAATAAAGGTTTTAAAAAATTATTGTAATAATTTATTCAAAAGTTATGATTCCAATATTTTCCCCCTTAATGTTTAGTTAAAAAATTAAGATCCCCCCCCCTGTTTTTTACCATTTCATTCTGGATGCATAATGAATATATTTCACAAATTTTAGATTTCTATAATAAAAAATAAGAAGCTGGAACTGAAAGGGTAAACAAAAGTACGCAAAGTGCTCCCCTAATTCTTTTGAGCAGTGTACTTCAATTATTTAAAAATCTGCAAAATTTAATGCTCATTTAAAAGGCATACAAAGCCATTTTTATTAGAATTTAATCACCATTGCCATTCGCAACAATCGATCGAGATACACACTTTAATTGTTTTAAACAATAAATTTAAATAAATTTATTTTTGCGCCATAAATCAGTTTAAAATGACATCAAATATATTTCACGAAGAGATTCTTTGATTGTATGCTGATAGGATATGTTTTCCTCCTATTTAAAAGCGAGGAATATTACATATTTAGTCTTTGAAATATAACTTTTTTTAGCAAACGATTATTATTGAATTTTCGAAAGAAAATGAAAGAAACTATCCAAATTTAGCGTGTGAATGTTTAATATAGAATTAATGCTATGTTTGGCGGGGGTTTTCCTGTTAAATACAACTATTGTGAGGAAGCGGGTTAAGTGACAGATTCTGTTACAATTTGTAATAAGCTTCAATAAACAAATATTGCAATTTAATCAAATAACGCATTAGCCCTACAAAGCAAAAAATCTTTACACAAAAAAATGTCAGCTAGGACGCCAGAAAATACCATATACTTTTTATAGCCAACCAGAGACGCCTCTTCATTCCTATAAGGAGGGGACCAACGCCAGCCGTCAAAAGATAGGAAACACTGCTCTAAACTGTACCTGTCTGTCTTCCGGCTGCATGTCTATAAAACATTTTCTCAAGTTTTCTCTCTCGTAGTCCCAGCTGTGAGTCATGAAGTAGCTCGTGGACTGAATCGCAGCCTCGACAAACTTGTATTTTTTGGTTAGTCTGGAAGAACATAAAGCATGTCAACTCTCCCATAAATACATAGTTTTTTTCCAAGAAAATTATTACGAACTCTAGACTTTTAAAAAAAATTAAATTATTGGTTTTGATTAACCATTTCTTACATCGGTTAAATATGTAGGATCAGATTTACTGTACGGTCCCCCTTGGCGCGATTTTTTCGGATTTGGCGATAAATATTTTTTCTGGCAACCTGTCTGACTTCGACTGATGATTCGAATTCTATGACTTCGCACCGATGACAGCGCAGTATAAAGATCGTGACGTCATAAGAAACATTCCCATACGATCTTTTCTTTGAATCGTGTTTTTTTTAAAATAATCGCCAAAATACGGACTTTTGGCGCGTTTTTGGAAAGTTCACCAAGGGGGACCGTACAGTAAATCTCTACCAATATGTATTACAAAAATAGGATTTTTTTTTCAGAAAATCGAATGTGAAATGAAGAGCGTAGGGGAAGAACGTGCTAAGTGACAATTTTGGAAAAAATGAGTTTTTGTGTCAATGAACACATTAGTAACTAATTAATGATAACAATTTGCCCCTTTTCCATAAAATTTAAGTGTAGTATATTTTTTACAGTTTGCAAGTACCGTTTTCCGCAGATCCGAGTGCAAGCTAAAAACTTTAAAGATAATTTTCTCGTGTTTACCTTTTTGTGACTTAACACGTTCTTCCCCTAATCCCTTTAAATAGGATTGATATCATATTTGTACATTTTCTGGACTGGAAAATATCTAGTATTTATCTTAAGGTGGTCCGGTACCTTGTGCAACTTTTTCTCTATTTTTGCAATTTCTAATTCCAAATTTTTTTTATACGTAAGCAAAATCTTTAAAAACTACTCTCAGTCAAAATAAGCTTTAAATTCTGTTCAAAATTCGACAAAATTTAAATTTTTCATCAAATTCATAATGTATATAAATTTTGCATTCGGGATAACATTATTTTTTTTATTTCTGTCCTGTATATCTCCTATGCAGAGTTATTTTGAAATAACGAAAACTAGATTATTGTTTTCCGTTCGGAATGCTTTGGCGAACGCTTCCTTTCACCACTTGGTTCAATTTAGTGCCAATTGTTCTTCTATAGGCCGTGCTTTCACCAATCTTATGAACTTGGCAAAGCTATATAGCCATCAATTTTCTTACAAAGCCAATATCTACGTTAATCGAGCCAATATCTATTGACTCTAAGGCTGAAATTTAACTGAAACGCTTCGAATTTGCACACGTTTGCATTGCGAATGCGATCAGTATAAGCTCCTACCTGCGAACGCTCTTGAAAAACCATATTTAACTTCCCAAACCACGCGAACTCATGCTTAAGGGCGTGTCATTCGTGCAATCGACACGAACATTACGCCCTCCTCATTTTACATGAAGTTGACCAAAGAAATTTTTTTAAAGTATCTGGACCTATGAAGCTGACCAATGAAATAATTTGTAAATCTCTGGAAATATAGAGATGGGTCTGTCCCGTTCTTTTAAAAGATTCGTTCCAAACGTTTACGATCCTTTGAATAATCCGTTCACAAAAACGAATCTTATGATTCGTTCTTTTTTCGCCATACGAAGGTACAATTCTTAATCCAAACGATACTTGCTAATAAACTTCCCATTGGACAAATCTATTAAGTTTCCCCGCACAGCATAATAAGTTTCCGGTCGGGTTTTCTTTTTTCTTGTAAAAACAATATGATATTTGACATTTTTTGCATATGTTGTGTGTCAAAACAGTAAACAATCAGTTCGCACCACGCGATTGCTCGAATGCTCTAAGACCAATTGTGGCGTGACATCATTCACGCGCTAAGAATTTGTTTCAGTTCAATTAGGAAACGCACAAAATCTTCAAATCTCCACCCATTTGCAGGCGAATCGTTCGCGTTGCGCTTCATTTAAATTTCGGCCTAAAGCTGGACATACACAGAGATAGAGGTCCATTGGAACCTTCGTCAAGACTTTGAAAGTACTTTCTCTCATTAGTAAAGCCATGGTTTGTGTAAGAACACAAAATTGGCCGCTGATCTAAGGGTTCGGGCTTTCCTGCTTTCCTATTGGCCTTTATTTTTCACGTGACCGTTACTTCATGAATAACGTTGATCTCCGCGTCCGTAAACGTCGAATCAGTCGTGGTTTGCTTCCCAGAGCTTCCAAAACTTGCGAAATTGCCAATGTATCTACCTATTCGGAAGAGATAACAGTGGCCTTTGCTCATACGCATACGTTAGATGCAGACGCATCGCTATACGCTAATTCTAACAAACCGCCCAAGCAAAGATAAGACGCTGATATCAAGGAGCAGGGCGTATTTTAGTGCCTTGACGTGCGTCTTCAGTCCTTACAAACTAGGGCTTAAGAACGCAAAATTGGCCGCTGAGTTGTGCGTCCTACTTGCCCGCTTTTTTTATTGGTCAAAGTTGTCACGTGGCTGCTATTTCATGAATATCGTTGATCTCGGCGTGCGTAAAACGTGAATCAGCCGTGGTTTGATTACAGCGCGCAGCGATCAAAAGGTGCGAAATGGTCGATGTATCTACCTATTTTCTCATTGCACTTGATGAGGACGCATCGCATCGCTAGACGCGAATTCTAGCGAACCACCCAAGCGAAGATAAAACGCTGATATCGCGCAGAGGGGCGCTTTCTTTGGTCACACCGTAACATCCAATCTCCTCTCGTGATAACGTGATAGCATGTCAGGAGAGGGCACTTCAATAATCATTGACGAGAGAAAATACGTGGTCTCCATGGGAGAATAATTGGAGCATTGGAGAATAATTTCCAAGTGGACGTGTTTCTCTAGCTGCGTTACGCAGACTTATATCACGGTATGACAGCTCTCTCCCCCCTCCTCCCTTCGGTGCAATTCAGGGAGTTAAAAGGGGTTTGGAAGAGAACTCTTCCATGCTACTTTCCTACTTGCTGGGTCCCAGATTCAGAACTCAGAAAAAAAAGCCCTGTCGCAGAGAAAAAAAAAGTAGTTTTCTTGGTTTTCAATCTCCTTTACCAAACTGTAACAGTGACACAGCCTATCTAATTTTCTGCACATATCGTGGACACGACAACAACAACAACGACAGTGATACCGTGTATTGCCCATCTGCGTATGCAGTGCCGGATTTAAAGACCCGGGGCCCCTAGGCACTTGACATTTGGGGCCCCCCCACCATCCCGAAGCTATTTTAGAAATTTAGCAAATTAAATACACTAGTACAGAACATACAATTTTTAATCGACTTTAATAAACATCAGAATAATACAGTAAGTTACTATAGTTATTCTATAAAATTTATAAAATCACACGGGGGCGAACTATCTTCTGTGCAAGAAAACGGACCAGGGATGCCAGGTCTGGCGAGTTTTCGCAAATTTGCCAATTTTTGAGGCCGTCGCGTCGGGCGATAGGTTTTTGGAGTTTGGCGATTTTCAAATTTTTTGTAAGTGATTTTACTTTTTAAGGGCCTTCTTCCTGACTGGGCCCTAGGCCCGGGCCTTGTAGGCCTAGGCCGAAATCCGGCACTGTGCGTGTGGCCCCCATAAGTACCTTATTTTGCTGCCGGCCATTTTGAGGAAAAGGTCGAAGAAGAACGCCGGGACGTAGTGCTCGTAGATGGCGGTCATCCGGTAGAGGAAGTCGTTCGGGACTATCTTGAGGGTCTCGGGGGTCCTGAACGTGTGCGGGAGAGGGGTCGCCTTCACCTTTTTCATCATGCTGGTGGTGAAGTCGCCCAGAGTGGTGACGCACACCGAGCTGCAGTTGATCACCAGCGGATTTGGATACCTGGAATAGAACAAGAATACATCCTTTATCTCTATAGGAGGAGAGAAGGTCAGATCGGAAGGTCGAGTGAGAAAGCAACCCAAAATGTAGAACAGCTATTTAATACCTCAGAACACTAGGGCTGAAATTTAACTGAAACGCTTCGAATTCGCACAAGATTGACCTGCGAATACGATCGGTTTAAGCTCCGCCCTGCAAACGCTGTCTTTTACGTGAAGTTGACCAATGAAATAATTCGAAAATCACTGGAAATATAGAGATGGACCAATCCCGTTTTTTTTAAGGATTCATCCAAAGTGTTAACGTTCTTTTTAATGAATCGTTCAAAAAAACGAATCTTTTGATTCGTTCTTTTTTGGCCAAGCGAGTTGGAACGATTCGTTATCCAAACGATACATGGTAATAAACTTCTTATTAGGCAAACCTATTGGGTTTCCCCTCTCAGCTTAATGAGTTTCCGGTCGGGGTTTCTTTTTTACTTGTAAACATAATATGGTATATGACATTTTTCACTTATATTGAGTGCCAAAACAGTAAACAAACAGTTCGCACGCGATCGCTCGAATGGCCTGAAACCAATCGTGGCTTGACGTCATTCGCGCGCGAAGGATTTTTTTCAGTTCAATTAGGAAACGAGCAAAATCTTCGAATCTCCACCCATTCGCAGGCGAATCGTTCGCGTTGCGTTTCAGTTAAATTTCGGCCTAGGTTACAAGTGAAGACAATGAGTTTCAACATCCTCCTGTCAGCCTTCTCAAAGCATCCACTCAAAGCAGTGTTAGAATTTGGATGAAGAATGTAAGAGAAATTTTTGCCACTAACTTAAAAACTATGAGCAAAATGCACATTATCTATGAGCATTACTGATAAAAATCTGTATTGAAAAATGCTATTTTTATACATTTTATCCACAAACTCTTAGTCTGGAATGTCACTGTATTGTTTTTAAAGATGGCAGTAGTTGCGCTCGTACAAAAACACAGGAGTTTCACAATTTCATGAGAGCTAGAGTTCACAAGTCACCCATTAAAATATTAAGTTTAAATAATAATAGCTTAAATAATATCGCAAATAACTTTACTTGCGTCTGCGGTTTCCTTAAGGGGACGCGGTACCCAAAAAATTAAATCCAGTATTTTTATCGCTAGCATTCAAATTAAACTATTTTTACAAAGAATTAACATTCCATAAACATATACGAAAAAATGATAAATATTAAAACTTAAGTTTTTTTTAATTAAAAAATTCTAAAGTTTTTTCAAAATGCTACTCCTCCTACATTTAAAGAATTTTGTAATGGATTTTTTTTTCAAAATGTTCCCACATCATCTATCAATAAAAGTTGGTATGGATATTGAGCTATCAGTTAAACAAAAAAAAGTTATGTGGCTTTATGTATAAAAATGGTCAAAAATTAAGATTTTTTGTAAATTTTCACCTTCATAAGTTTTTTTAAAAATCTATTCACACTAGACCTTATCCCATAACAACTTTTGTTAGACGCATTTTTCAAAACAGGAAAAAAAAATTTTGGAGCTCTACATTAAATTACCTAAAATCCTTAGGGTTTTAACCATTCACAAGCTGAAAAAATTAAAAATTTTAAAAATCAACATAAAATTTAAAAAACCATTTTACCAAACCACCATATCATTTTCAATAAACCTCCATCATTATAAAAGAAACCTTCTTTTTTGCAATATCCTTAGCTCACAGCATTCGAGCATGTTTAATTATTTTCTGGGCAGCCCTAAATTTTGGGTAATGCGTCCCCTTAACATAAACACAAAAAAATTGACCTTTCCAGCGAAGCCTTCATGGCTGCCATGAGATGCACTTGAGCACACACGTCCACTGGAACCAAATCCAATCTCGCGTCGGGAGAACCGTGTAGAACTCGAATGAACCCTTTTCCCACCTGAAAAAGAGTAAAGAATTTAATAAATATCTTTCAAGCAACCTACTCCTTTTTAGTATTTCTTACTAGTTTTCCTTCCGCTACATCTGCTCGAGCCATGGTTTCGGTTTGAGTAAGTTTCGCATGGGCGTAATACAGTTTAAGTGCAGTGAGTTGTTTTTCTGTTCCTAATAGATTGTTAAGGCACAGTTCACTTTTCAAGGATTTTACCCATAAATATAATTATGTTAATAACTATTGTCTTTTTAAATTTTATGTAATTTTTAATCGTGTTCAAAACGATGTTGATATATTTTTTATGTCTTATACTGAGTTTAAGAAAATATGTTTGTCAAATATTTTATCCTATTGATTTGTTTCTTGGGTACAGTTTGCTGGCTTCGTCGTTTTATCTATATTTTAGGACATTGTTTTAATGATCATATTGTCGTTTGTATTTTTAATTCTTTTGGCCTTGTAATTTTTTGTATATGTGATCTTTATAGTTAGTCCTCTGCCTGTAAATGGACCTGTTCTGTTTGGTGACAGACAGACAGATAGATGTTTTAAGTTTATAATGTTGTTTCACAAACATGAAAAGTTTAGCACTATTTTATACTTGAAAAGAATATCGAAAGTAATTAAAGAATAAAAAACGTTGGTAATGTTTGAACCTCTTTTCGACACGTGAGAATCTTCAAAATTTAAGTATGTAAAAACCTAGTATGTGAAAAAAAATTGGAAAACTTACTCCAATTGTAAGAGCTGATAATCCTGACTGATCTTCCACGAACCCCTGAAAAATTGAAAAATAAATAATGATTTAAAATAATAAATAATAATAATAATTGGCAAATTTTGCGTTATGTTGGCTAACTTACAGGTGTAGGTTTCTTCCAAACGTTGACGATCAAAGATGGTCGCACAATGGCAGTCGGCAAATCGCTGGCACTGTCCTTGATGATATTTTCTGCCAAGTTCTTGCTGAAAGTGTAATAATTGGGCCAATGTGGATGGCACAGGTTCATAAACTCCTCCATTTCACTTTCATTCCCCTTTCTGTATGTAAAGAAGGAACGATTAGGAACTGTCTAGAATTGTTTTGTGTATGAAATCAATTGAAAATGGATAAAAATGTTTGAAATAATTTCGAAAACTTTATTTCATATAGAAACGTTAAAATAATGCTATTAATCACATGTTTGTTTAGTTAAAAGTATAGCCTTGTTTGTACATTTTGTGGATATAAATCCTCTCTAACTCTTTTTGGAAAATAAGTTTTTAATTCTTATCCCTTTAAGGAGGTATTTATCTAATTTTAATCAAGTTTTGTGGTAATGTGGTACAATACCAATAGATGGCGCTGTAACCTCTTGCGATTGGGAAATAACCAAAGATATCATAGTTAAAGTATTCGATTGGAAGATCACGTGACCTTCAATCTAACGACGGGACGCGCATGGAGGCTTTTTAAGAGGGCAAAATTGCCAGTGTTACTGCCACTTTAAGGAGAAAAATACTACGAAAAAATACCATTTAATTCTAAAATTACAAAAAAATATCGTAAAAATACTAGCTGCATTTTGGAATCTTTTTAGTGACTTTATCTCTTTTAGTGAAATCCTTTTCTAGCATTTTTTTTGTTGTAATTTTAGAATTAAATGGTAATTCGTAGTATTTTTCTCCTTAAAGTGGCAGCAACACTGGCCGTTTTGCCCTCTTAAAAGGCCTCCATGCGCGTCCCGTCGTTAGATTGAAGGTCACGTGATCTGCCAATCGAATACTTTAACTATGATATCTATGGAGAAAACCCTTTTCGCGTCAGAATAAGATCGGAGACCAGCGGCTGCGCTCGTTTGGCAAGGTGCTGATTGAATAGCTTTCTGCGGAAATGCGGTCTACGTAGTTGTTTATTTGTATAAATACTCTAAATATTAAAGTTTTGTGCTTCAAACCTTGCATCTCCTCCCTTCTCAGTTCTCACAGTTTCTATAAAAATAATATTTATCCACAATATTTTAAGAGATATAAACATTAAAAAATAACAATCTTTGTTGTGGTTCATCTGCTCATAAAATCTTTATTTATCCATGAAATGAAAAAAAACCTTTTGGTGATTTGCTCTTTATGTAAACTTTTATTTTATGTCAATCGATCCCCTTAATTAAAAAAAAAAGATGATGTCCGATTGCATCCAGGCCCAAACCAGGATTTTTGAGGACTCTCCCATAGGTCCCCGTTAAAATTGCCAGCTTCATAAACAGAGAAAAACCTGGCCCAGGACAAATTAAAGAGAAAAAAATGAAACTTCGAAACAATTATGATAAAAACAAATTTTCGAAAATGCCAACGCACCGAAAATGCCTAAATGTTGTAAAAATTCCACTTCATATTTTATTCAACTTGTTAGGTATAGCATCCCCAAGTTAAATTTTCAAGCTCGCCAAATATCGCTAATGAACAAAATAAAGATTTTAAATCAATAAAATAAAAATAATAATGATATTCAAATATCAATCCTACAAATTAAACACACGTGCTTATACGTATTTATACTTAATTTTTGCTTAATTAATACTTAATCATGCCCAACCAGGAGTTTGAGGACTCTCCCATAGGTCCCCGTTAAAATTGCCAGCTTCATAAACAGAGAAAAACCTGGCCCAGGACAAATTAAAGAGGAAAAAAATGAAACTTCGAAACAATGGACAATTACAGCGTTTTCCACAAACATATTTATTCGATTAAGCATATTAAAAAACCTCTAATACTCGAGTATTTCTGGTTTTAAAGATGTATTTATTTTTAAATTCATTTTTAAAGTTAATGATACGTCACTCCTGTTAAACCTCTCTTAGCATAACAGATGACGTCACGGTTGGTTTTTTTTTGTTCTTGGCGTGTTATTTCGTATCACGTTTCACTGTATCCTTTTGAAACTGTGAAACGTGCTTTCATCCTTATCAAACTCTTAAAAAAGTTATGCTATTTTACAGAAACATGTCATGTTCATTCAGTTAATTTCTTCAAACGTTGAACGATTTCACTCGACTATTCCGATCAGATCCAACAGTCAATAGTTCTGCAATAGCTCATACGCGCTCTAGTGTGTGTATTTTAACTAACAACCAAACTTGGAACAAGCTGTTTAACTTCCTTGATATGAACTGGTTACAAATAATATTGTCTTCTTCTTTTAATGAGGTTTCGCAGAAATTGTAAGGTTTACTATTTTATAAAGTGCATTACAGCATAGATCGAAACATCGCCAAAAACATAACAGTTGACGTCAGAGCTGTTTTCAGTGACATACATTTTCGGCAAATTTCAAATGCATTTTTTTTGTTGAAATTAAACATATTTGTGAATATTTAACCTTACATTCGGAATCTGCAGCTTCTAATGTACCAGAAAAACACATATATTATGAATTTCGCGTTTCATGCCACTTGTCCATTATGATAAAACAAATTTTCAATTGGCGATTGCGTAAGCCCTGGTTTGTAAGGATTGAAAAGGCACGTCAAAGCGTTAAAACACGCCCTGCTCATCGATATCAGCTTCTTATCTTCGCTTGGGTGGTTTGTTAGAATTCACGTCTAGCGATGCGTCCGCATCTAACACATGCGTAGTGAATGAAGGTCACCGTTATCTCCTTCGAATAGGTAGAAACATCGGCCATTTTGCACGTTTTGGACGCTCTAATCAAACCACGACTGATTCGAGATTTTCGAACGCTGAGATCAACGTTATTTTTGATGCCGTGGTCACGTGACAACTAGGGCCAATAAGAAAGCGGAAAATTCGGACGCACTGCTCAACGTCCGATTTTGTGTTCTTACAAACCAGGGCTGTACGCTGCTAAGCAACGAAAATGCCTAAATGTGGTAAAAATTCCACTTCATATTTCATTCAACTTGTTAGGTATAGCAACCCCAAGTTAAATTTTCAAGCTCGCCAAATATCGCTAATGAACAAAATAAAGATTTTAAATCAATAAAAAAAAAATGACATTCGAATATCAATCGTACAAATTAAACACACGTGCTTATACGTAATTATACTTAATTTTTGCTCGCGCGAAACTTCTTCTTTTGAGTCTCGATCTCAAATTCATAAATTTGCAGAGTATTCTGCCATTTTAGCAAGTCAGTTTTTAGTTTTAAATATTTTAAGAAATGTTAAACAATCCGAACAAAAAATCCTGTAATAGTTATTTATGCAACAAGTGTGAAAAGTAACACTTCTTAAAACTAGTGGATTTTATTTCACGAGCGAGTGAAATAATGACACGTGTTTTAAAAAGTTTACTTTTCACACGTGTTTCATACACTATTTTTTATAATTGCGTGAAAAAATCAAATATCATTGGTTCAAAAATAATTTACGTGCTTATTTTTTACGTAAAGAAGATCGGCATCGATAAATCTCTGGAACTACAAAAGGCAAACTTATTTTTTAGTTTAAAATAAAACATTTGAACATGGATACTGATTCAAAAATAAAATAATAATTAAATTCACGCGCATAATATTTATAAATAAAGCAGATCAATAAATTTCAGGATTTTATGAATATTATGAAATAGAAATTTTACTTGAAATGTTGGCATCTTATGAAAAGAGTGAAAAAAAGTACTTTTTTTTCACTGCATTTGGGTGAAAAAAAGTAATTTTTTTTATCACTGTTTCTAAAAAGTATAACTTTTCGCACGCGTCTGATATTAAAAGTATAGTGTAAAAATCGGATTTTTTTCACGCAATTATAAAAAGATAATTTTGGACATGAGTGCATAATAGAAATATTAATGCACTAAAATCTGTGCCAAAATCTGTCTTCTTCTATTGAGCGAAAAGCAAACTAGATGTATTCTGCAGTGGGCAGGTAAACTGCAGTAATAGCAACAATCAGTTGTACCTTTTTCGTTCTGAAATAAAAAAAATTCCAGTAATGCTTTCTTAAAGGTTAGGTTAATTGAGTGCTTGCAACGATGGTCCAAGTCATTATGGAAGTTACTGCAGTTTTTCTGCCCACGGCAGTATTCGGTTGAACCATTTCCCAGAATTTTGCTTTAAAAACCTGAAAAATGGTTCAACCTAATACCAAAAAGATGGTGATAAATGAAGAGCACAGGGGAAGAACCACTTCATTTATTAGGAGTCGTCCCGTAATTGTGTCTGCTTGGCAGACATTGGCGGCAGGAAACGGGTTTTTCTCTTTCTTCTTCGCTTGATCCAAGCTTCGCAATACTCGCAATCGTGCATCGCGATTTGCGAATCTTAAAATTTATCTTAATTGTTTTAGAAAAATTCGTGATTTTCAATCAATCGTATTTTATTTTTAACGCTTAACATGATGATGAACACAGTCTTTTGAATAAAACGCGGAACTGAATTCCAGGGTTGCAGTGAGAGAAGATGCACAAGAAAGTGAGAAACTGGTTTCCTTACACCAGTTTAGGCGATTACTCGCTATCATCGCCAAAGATGCCTGATGAGGAAAGTTTTCTACGAAATTAAGCGGTTTTCCCCCTGTACTCTTCAAATATTACCACACAGTCGTTCCAGCTGCTTAGAAAAATATTTTTGTGTGATTAAAACCTACCACCATATTTTTAACAGCGTAAGGCAAGAGAGCCGAAACGATTAAAGTTTATCCATTATTCCAGGCCAATTGATTTTTTATAAGGTGGTTTTTACTTAGGCTTCTTTTTAAAGTCTTGGTCACGTAGAATATTCAAAAATAATTTTGGTAAATAATTTATCTTAGTCTTTGGTAAACGTCAAACTTCCACACCATCAGTTTTCAAATGAAGACCCACTATTACCAAACCACTTGGATTATTGAACGAGCATTCTTTTAAAAACACATACAGGGTGGTTATGAAATAACGCTCGCTATTCGGAGTGGTCTGTAGCTTGAATGAATAATCCCAATGCAACAAGTATTGAGACATTTACTAATCAAAAGGGGGAAAAAGAATGGAATCATTAAAAAGAAACTCGTCTCTTGACCAGGGTTCTAAATTACGAGGCGTAGACAATTATGGCCAACACAGCCAATTACGCCTCGTAATTTAGAACCCTGGTCAAATGACGAGTTTCTTTTTTATGATTCCATTCTCTTTCCCCCTTCTTGATTTCGTAAGTGTCTCATTTAGACATTTACTAATCAAGAAGGGGGAAAAAGAATGGAATCATAAAAAAGAAACTCGTCTTTTGACCAGGGTTCTAAATTACGAGGCGTAGCCAATTACGGCGAACACAGCCAATTACGCCTCGTAATTTAGAACCCTGGTCAAGAGACGAGTTTCTTTTTTTATGATTCCATTCCCCCCCCCCCCCCTCCTTCTTGATTAGTAAGTTGGTTGGTTGGTTGGTAGACATATATATTCAGGTTTGTGTGCTTGCGGTCAGCGACCCGCTTATAAACCTTCGTCAAGTAAGACAGACACAACAGACAACACACACACATAAGTGGGTCCATCTAATTTTTAGAGACAGAGGCCAACTAGAGGATCCCCAGAATTGGCTTGTCACCCCCAGAGGTATTGATTTGGTATGGGAACTTAGAGGACTTTCGGACCCAACAGATTTAACGAGCACGTACTCCGCAGATACTCGGTAGGTCTTCAGTGGTACCAGGACTCGATCGCAGGACCTTCCGATCCCGAGACCGAGACGCTGACCACTAGGCTCACTACGGCCCGATTAGTAAGTGTCTCGATGTTTGTTGCATTCGGATTATTCATTCAAGCTACAGACCTCTCCGAATAGCGAGCGTTATTTTATAACCACACCACCCGGTATTTTTAATTTTACAAAAATTGCTTCTTTGCATCTCAACTATTAACTTATTTTTAATAAAGTTTTCCCAGAATTAATTGTTATTTTCAAAATGAATTATGAATAACGATTATGACGCGTTTGGAATACATGCCAAAAAATCACCGTTAATTTATTTCTTACCTCAATACTTCGATAAACTTCTCTGAATGAAACGGCAATCTGTAAATGTTCTCCTCTATTTTAGTGTTTTGTCGATTGCAGTTCGAAAATGCCGTGGAAGTATACACTAACGCCTATATCAGTACAGAAATAAGACACATTATTAAAAGAAATATATGTAAATATACCTACAATATGTAAGAAAATAAACAAAAATATATGAAGAGTACAGGGGAAAAACCGCTTAATTTCGTCGAAAACTTTCCTCATCAGGCCTCTTTGGCGATAAAAGCGAGTCATCGCCTAAACTGGTGTGAGGAAATCGGTTACTCACTTTGTTTTTCTCTCACGGCAACCCTGATTTACGCCAGAGATCAGCGGACACGAGTCACACGTTTGTACCGTGAAAGAAGAACCGAAAGGAAAACCGGTTTTCTGTCGCCAATGTCCGCCAAGAAGATACAATTACGGAACTACTCCTGCTAAATAAAGCGGTTCTTCCCCTGTACTCTTCATATAATATATACAATACCGTAAAGAGTCATCATAATTTGAAAAAGTCGAATATTTTAATTACGCATATGAAGCGTTTAATTCTGTAAGAGACGTGTATTAGGCCACCTATTTCTCTTAACTACTATGATACATATTGTACTTTGTAAACTATATATCGGTACATTCAGAATTAAAAAAAAACAATAATCCATTTTGAATTAATTAGGGAACATTTAATTACCATATCTGGTACTAGCATGCATTTTTGAAGTTCTTATAGTCCTATATCTATGGATGACTTAAAATCCTGCCCGGCCCCCTTTAAATAAAGGGTTGCGGAAATAAAAGTGGCCCCGGCGTAGAGATAGGAATGCATTGAGATGCTTGGCGAGAAAAAATATTGAAGCCGTCTGAAAGCCGCCAAATCGAAATAAAAGATTATTCAAGCGTGTAATGGCTTCACTTGGCAAACCTTTTTTTGCATTGGTTCGATTAGATTAGCAATACATTAGAGCTACTCATGGACTATTGTCGAGTTCAGATCTTAATGTGTAAGGGCTATTTGATCAATGTACAAGTGAAGATGATACTCAGTACAGCAGAGGGTGTTCATTGTAGAAAGTTGGTTGGTTGGTACATGTATTTCCGGCTTGTGTGCTTTATCAGAGACCCGCCTATAAACCTTCGTCAAGTAAGACATACACAGACATAATTTTTACTGACACACAGAGATAAATTACACCCAGGGCGAAGGTGGGAATCAGACCCGCACTCGGTACAGTGCTCAGACTGTTAGCGTAATGGTCTGCGATCTTAACCACTAGGCCACCCGGGCCCCTAGAAAGGGGTAGGGTTGGTACATACATATTCCGTATTGTTTGCTTGATCAGAAACCCGCTTATAAGCCTTCGTCAAGTAAGACACAGAAATAATTTTTATAGACACAGAGAGAGGAAGTACACCCAGGCCAAAGGCGGGAATCGAAACCGCACCCGTCACAGGCGCAGACTGCTATCGTAATGGTTTGTTATCCAAACCACTAGGGCATCCCCCCCCTAGAAAGTTTTATTAAAAAAATTTCGTGGAAAAAATGTTGCCAGTTGTTTGTTAAAGAATTTAAAGGTGTAAAAGTTGGGGTCCGGGTGGCCCAGTGGTTAAGAGGTGTAAATTCTCTAAGTGGGTGTAAATTCCCTTTCTGTGTCAGTAAAAATTCTGTCTGTGTCTGTCTTACTTGACGAATGTTTATAGGCGGATTTCTGATCAAGCACACAAGCCGGAAATACATGTACCAACCAACCAAACAAGTTGCAAAAGTGCCACAAAACAGAGTACTATATGCAACGATTAGTTACGAAATGTCATGGGGCCGTAGTGAGCCTAGTGGTCAGCGTCTCGGTCTCGGGATCGGAAGGTCCTGCGATCGAGTCCCGATACCACTGAAGACCTACCGAGTATATGCGGAGTACGTGCTCGTTAAATCTGTTGGGTCCGAAAGTCCTCTAAGTTCCCATACCAAATCAATACCTCTGGGGGTGACAAGCCAATTCTGGGGATCCTCTAGTTGGCCTCTGTCTCTAAAAATTAGATGGATCCACTATGTGTGTGTTGTCTGTTGTGTCTGTCTTACTTGACGAAGGTTTATAAGCGGGTCGCTGACCAAGCACACAAACCTGAATATATATGTCTACCAACCAACCAACGAAATGTCGTGACACAGGATCTGTTTTGAACAAGTCCAAAAACATTCCGAAACCAGATATGTGTCTTGCAATTAATTTATTATGTTTTGTATTAACAAAACATAAAAAGGTCCGATTTTCTAGGATAAATAACGGTCGAAATAATCCGTAGTGGGCACTTTTTTGCAAACTTATACAAACCTTTAGTTTATATTACAGTCCAATTAGCTTGTCAAAACATAACATAGTTGCCGACAAATAATTCGCTAAGCGTTTGTTTGGGCTTAATATTGCAGCGATCAATATCTTCACATAGCAAACATGTTTTGCATTAGTTTTTGACTTGGCAACAATTGTATCTTCTTCCTATATCCATCACGGGGCCACTTTTATTTGTGTCACCCTGTATAATTCATTTAATTAAGTGTTGGTGTTAAAAATGTTTTTTTTTTAAAACCTTTTTATTGTGTTACGAAATATTCACATTAATAAACATAGATTAAAATACCCATTCTACTTTAAAATGTGAAAAACGTTGCTTAAGAAAGGAGTTTAAGGTAAAAATAAGAAACCCAATTTACTGTGAAATTGTGTTAAAATAGTTTTAAAAAAATTTATTAGTAAAATTATATAAAAAATAATATTTAGATAGTAAATAAAACAAGAAGTTCATAAAGAACTAAAATAGCCTAATTTCCTGTTACTTAAATACTTACTGAAGTTCTAATCGGGAAAAAAAACTAGGTTCCTAAAGTAAATATCATCAACAGCCGTTTCTACACTAGATTTATACACATTAGAAAAAAAAATCGAAACACAACACCCAGCTATAATTTAAACTTCTAAAAGCCAAAATCAACTATTTTCCTTAATATTCTTTCGTAAATTAATGAAATATTATTTATCATCTGCTCGTGATTTATTTGTAGTTCGAAGAATAATTAAATATTTATTAATAACAAAAGTAATGAAACTACTCCGAACTGCATTAAAAAATAAGAAATGTAAATTAAAACTAAGCATAATTGCATGCAAAAGTATGCCTTGCCGCTTTCTTGGTAGATAATTAATGAATAATCAAAGAATGAAATCGTGCTACCTTTTATGACGTCTTTCCAAACTGATTCATGAAAATATTATTTTGCTTCAAATATGTTTAAATAAATAAAGTTTCTCATGCCATTGTTGATTTGGCAACAGTGATTTAAATGACTCAAAATTGAATTTAATGCTAATTCAATGGGAAATTCGCCGAAAGATAGTAGATTTATGTCCGTCCGGACGTACAGACAGACGGACAAAAAGTATGAAATTTGGGTATCTGAGGCCATAGCTTTCTAACAAAAAAAAAAGAATTTTTAAGATACGATGGATAGAACCGATTTTGGAAGGGGGGAACGGACGGACAGACGGACATCGACCGCATGTCAATACCTACTTTTTCATTTTTTTTAATTCTTTCGAATTAAAAAAAGAAAAGTAGGCTAAAAATACTTTGTTTTACTGTCAAAATAAATCTTAAAAAATTTTCAGTTTAGATTTCAGTCCTTTACCATTAATGTGGTCAATTTATATTATTTTATGTTTATTATTATTGATTACTATTATTTATTATTATTGATTATTATATTGATGTTTTGATTAATACTATAATTTTTAATTAATACTTTATTTAAGTTGGAAAGCATTATTAAAACTTTATATGAATCAGAATACTTGATACTTTACGTCTCAATTGGAACATTTAAAACTTATGAAAGATAATTAGACTACGTTCAAATCATATTTAATTTTAAAAATGATGTTTAAGATACTTTATGGTAATTTGAGTTTTTAACATTTAAAAGTTTATTATGTTGATAGGAATATGTAATATTAAAATTTGATAATGTTAATTATAATATTTATTAAGTTAATTATGTTTAGAATGTTAATTATAGACTCTTTAACACTTAAAGTTAATTATATTTTTTACAGATTAATTGCTTAAAGGTAATTGTTCTGATTAAAAAGACTTACTTTTAGCTTTTTTAACCTACGGCACAATTCTATAGTATATACGACCCCTTCAGCATTGTGAGACAATATGTAACTGAAAATAAAAAATTCGTATTACTTTCAAGCATTTCTTTAGAATTTACTAATGAACGTTTCTGTTTATTTTTTAAGATTTAAAGCCTCTAACTTAGTAGAAATTCCCGTATGTGCACAACGGCAAAATCGGACAAGCAGATATTTCTTTCTTAGTTTTTGAAAGTAAAAAGGAGCGAGCAGTTGGTTTGGTTGTTCACAAAATCTGCTTCTACGAAGGAAACTGACTGCGAATCATTACATTAAATTCCGATTTGTAATTTTTTTTCTTCTATGCGATTATGTAACCCTTAACGTTCGTATAATTTTAAAGAAAACGGTTATAAATGTGCTTATTTTTTTATCCCTGAAAATTAAATAAAAATATATGTATGAATAATATATGTACACTCATTTTCAATTTTTAATTTGTTTTTAGCATGAAATTAAAAAATAAAAGTATGTTAATTTTATTGGAGTTTTAAGAGGGGGATTTAAGTTAGTTTTAATCTTATTAGAGAGTTATCATTGAAAACTCCAACTATTGAGCTCTTAATAAAGTGACTGTCAGTCCCATAGAGCTAATGCATTAGTTTTGAAATCACAACTTCCGCTGAAGTATTGCTTTGCCATGTTAGCCCTTTTTCCCCCAGGTAAGGGAATCAACAAAACATTGAAATGAAACAAATTTGAAACGAAAATATTATCTAGTTATTTAATTATATAATTTTGAAGTTTTAAAACGCCCCAAAATATTCAGCAGATGGCGACACTATTTTAAAACTTAATAAATTAATAATTAAATAACCAGGTGTTATTTTCTTTTCAATTTTGTTTTAAATTGATGTTATGACGATTCCCATACCTGGTGAAAATGGGATAACATGGCTAAGCTGCAACGGCTGTGTGGTGAAACGTTAAACCATATTTTTGGTATTCGGTTGAACCATTTCTCAGGTTTGTTTCCAAATCCAGAAAAATGGTTCAACCAAACAACCTTCCAACCTCAACCTTTTGCAAAAGTTGTGATTTCAAAACCATTGCATTAGCTCTATGGGACTGACAGTTAATCTTATTGGGTGGATTGCAGTTCGATGTAATGTTTTGGCTCTTCATACACTGTTACAAATTTTGTGCTTGGTTTCACCATGATATTGGTTCCTAGTAGCTGCAACGGCTGTGTGGTGAAATGTTTCACCTTTTTTTCGGTGTTTGGTTGAACCATTTTTCTGGATTTGGAAACAAAAACCTGAGAAATGGTTCAACCGAATACCAACAAGAAGTTCATAAAGAACTAAAATAGCCTACTTTCCTGTTACTTAAATACTTACTGAAGTTCTAATCGGGAAAAAAAACTAGGTTCCTAAAGTAAATATCATCAACAGCCGTTTCTACACTAGATTTATACACATTAGAAAAAAAATCGAAACACAGCACCCAGCTATAATTTAAACTTCTAAAAGCCAAAATCAACTATTTTCCTTAATATTCTTTCGCAAATTAATTAAATATTATTTTTCATCTGCTCGTGATTTATTTGTAGTTCGAAGAATAATTAAATATTTATTAATAACAAAAGTAATGAAACTACTCCGAACTGCATTAAAAAATAAGAAATGTAAATTAAAACTAAGCATAATTGCATGCAAAAGTATGCCTTGCCGCTTTCTTGGTAGATAATTAATGAATAATCAAAGAATCAAATTGTGCTACATTTTATGACGTCATTCCAAACTGATTCATGAAAATATTATTTTGCTTCAAATATGTTTAAATAATAAAGTTTCTCATGCCATTGTTGATTTGGCAACAGTGATTTAAATGACTCAAAATTGAATTTCAATGCTAATTCAATGGGAAATTCACCAACAGATAGTAGATTTATGTCCGTCCGGACGTACAGACAGACGGACAAAAAGTATGAAAGTTGGGTATCTGAGGTCATAGCTTTCTAACAAAAAAAGAATTTTTAAGATCCGATGGATAGAACCGATTTTGGAAGGGGTGTACGGACAGACAGACGGACAGACAGACAGACGGAAAGACAGACATACGAACAGACAGACAGATGGACATCAACCGCATTTCAATACCTACAGTGATTTAAATGACTCAAAATTGAATTTCAATGCTAATTCAATGGGAAATTCGCCGACAGATAGTAGATTTATGTCCGTCCGGACGTACAGACAGACGGACAAAATGTATGAAAGTTGGGTATCTGAGGTCATAGCTTTCTAACAAAAAAAGAATTTTTAAGATCCGATGGATAGAACCGATTTTGGAAGGGGGGGGGGGGGTACGGACAGACAGACAGACGGACAGACAGACAGACGGAAAGACAGATAGACAGACGGAAAGACAGATAGACATACGAACAGACAGACAGATGGACATCAACCGCATTTCAATACCTACAGCGATTTAAATGACTCAAAATTGAATTTCAATGCTAATTCAATGGGAAATTCGCCGACAGATAGATTTATGTCCATCCGGACGTACAGACAGATGGACAAAAAGTATGAAAGTTGGGTATCTGAGGTCATAGCTTTCTAACAAAAAAAGAATTTTTAAGATCCGATGGATAGATCCGATTTTGGAAGGGGGGTACGGACAGACAGACAGACAGACGGACATCGACCGCATGTCAATACCTACTTTTTCATTTTGTTTAATTCTTTCGAATTAAAAAAAAGAAGTTCATAAAGAACTAAAATAGCCTACTTTCCTGTTACTTAAATACTTACTGAAGTTCTAATCGGGGAAAAAAACTATGTTCCAAAAGTAAATATCATCAACAGCCGTTTCTACACTAGATTTATACACATTAGAAAAAAAAATCGAAACACAGCACCCAGCTATAATTTAAACTTCTAAAAGCCAAAATCAACTATTTTCCTTAATATTCTTTCGCAAATTAATTAAATATTATTTATCATCTGCTCGTGATTTATTTGTAGTTCGAAGAATAATTAAATATTTATTAATAACAAAAGTAATGAAACTACTCCGAACTGCATTAAAAAATAAGAAATGTAAATTAAAACTAAGCATACTTGCATGCAAAAGTATGCCTTGCCGCTTTCTTGGTAGATAATTAATGAATAATCAAAGAATCGAATTGTGCTACACTTTATGACGTCTTTCCAAACTGATTCATGAAAATATTATTTTGCTTCAAATATGTTTAAATAAATAAAGTTTCTCATGCCATTGTTGATTTGGCAACAGTGATTTAAATGACTCAAAATTGATTTTCAATGTTAATTCAATGGGAAATTCGCCGAAAGATAGTAGATTTATATCCGTCCAGACGTACAGACAGACGGACAAAAAGTATGAAAGTTGGGTATCTGAGGTCATAGCTTTCTAACAAAAAGAATTTTTAAGATCCGAGGGATAGAACCGATTTTGAAGAGGGATACGGTCAGACGGACAGACAGACAGACGGACAGACAGACAGACATACGAACAGACAGACAGATGGACATCAACCGCATTTCAATACCTACAGTGATTTAAATGACTCAAAATTGAATTTCAATGCTAATTCAACAGGAAATTCGCCGACAGATAGTAGATTTATGTCCGTCCGGACGTACAGACAGACGGACAAAAAGTATGAAAGTTGGGTATCTGAGGTCATAGCTTTCTAACAAAAAAAGAATTTTTAAGATCCGATGATTAGAACCGATTTGGAAGGGGGGTACAGACAGACAGACAAACGGACAGACAGGCGGACAGACAGACGGACAGACATACGAACAGACAGACATACGAACAGACAGACAGATGGACAGACAGACAGTTGGACATCAACCGCATTTCAATACCTACAGTGATTTAAATGACTCAAAATTGAATTTCAATGCTAATTCAATGGGAAATTCGCCGACAGATAGTAGATTTATGTCCGTCCGGATGTATAGACAGACGGACAAAAAGTATGAAAGTTGGGTATCTGAGGTCATAGCTTTCTAACAAAAAAAGAATTTTTAAGATCCGATGATTAGAACCGATTTTGGAAGGGGGTACAGACAGACAGACAAACGGACAGACAGGCGGACAGACAGACGGACAGACATACGAACAGACAGACAGACAGATGGACAGACAGACAGTTGGACATCAACCGCATTTCAATACCTACAGTGATTTAAATGACTCAAAATTGAATTTCAATGCTAATTCAATGGGAAATTCGCCGACAGATAGTAGATTTATGTCCGTCCGGACGTACAGACAGACGGACAAAAAGTATGAAAGTTGGGTATCTGAGGTTATAGCTTTCTAACAAAAAAAGAATTTTTAAGATCCGATGATTAGAACCGATTTTGGAAGGGGGGTACGGACGGACAGACGGACAGACGGACAGACAGACAGACGGACATCGACCGCATGTCAATACCTACTTTTTCATTTTTTTAATTCTTTCGAATTAAAAAAAGAAAAGTAGGCTAAAAATATGGTTTAACGTTTCACCACACAGCCGTTGCAGCTACTAGGAACCATATTTTTGGTGAAACAAAGTGCCTAATTTTTAGCAGTGTATACTACCGAACCCACCAGGCATTGGACTTTTCATTGGTGGATTTAAGTTTATTTTATCCATATTGGCACGTTACTATCAAACACTGAAGCTCGGAACTATCAAGGTGGAGCGAGAAATAGAGGGCTTAACCTCATCCCGCCATTTTTACGGGAGCGAGATTGGGAAAGGGTTAAAATTACTTAAAATATATATTTGCAAAAATTAACAAACACGCTAATATACAGGGTGGCCCAAAAGTAGCCTAACAGTTAATGTTGTACCATTGGTAAGAACTTTGGCTTATTTAGAACAGCTATTTGACATAGTCGTGCTTAGTTTTGTTAGTTAGCTAAAATAAAGTCGTAGTACAGCGTATCTTATCCAAAGAGTAGCAATTCGTGGAATTCGATTGGTTTAGTTTCGAGATATCTTCGGTTTATTAGACCTTACCGACCAGGCCATCCCGGCCCCGTTTATTTGTTTGATGCTCTAGAAATATGCAAATGTCACCAGAGGACGGGATCAGGTGGTTGCAGGAATGCATCAATGTCGAAGGTAGACAATTTGAGCACCTTCGGGATTAAGAATGTAAATATATGTATGTAAATAAAAGCTGTCACTTTTGACCATGGTTCTTAATTACGATGCCTGTCGCCAATAACTCTCCTGTAGCTCTAGCACTACGGTAGTTCAACCAAACTAAACTTAACCTGTATTAAAATAACTGTTTCTGTATATCTGACTAACTGTATATCTAACTAACTGTTAGGCTACTTTTGGGCCACCCTGTATTAAATTTGTTTTGCAGGGAAAAAAAGCTAATAACGTTTTCAAGACATGAGATCTGAGAAATTACCTGAGAGGTCTGAGGAAGCTAATGGAAGCCGCACAGTGGAACACTATGGAGACATTTTCGATGATTTTCTGCAGTCCGATTTCGTCCATTCCCAAATCGGGCTGAGACACGTCCCCAGATACAACGACGACTTTCTGGAAAACATCAGGCTCCGTTTCTCTCAGTACCTGGAAGACCTATGAGATAAATTGAACTAAGAATAAAGAAGCTAAATATTACATATTCAAATATTACAAAAATTGTCAAATGAACATTATAAGAAAAAATTGTCTTCTACTTCTGAGAAAATCACTACTCCAAAGGAACTTTATTAATTGAATTACTAATTGTATACACGTATTATTAGTGTATTACATAATAAAATTAGAATTTTTGGATGCTATTTTTTTAAAATATTCACGGGTTCAAAGAAAAAAATATTCTGGTTAACATAAAATTAAGGATAGCACAAAATGTTTCGATGCCCCCTTCGAGTTTGCGTTAAGAGGGACTGTCAGTCCCCTAGAGCTAATGCATTAGTTTCGGAATTGTAACTTCCGCAGAAGTATTGCTTTGCCATGTTAGCCCCTTTTCCTCAGGTATGGTAATCAACATAACATCGAAATGAAACAAATTTGAAACGAAAATGTTATCTAATTAATTAATTATATATTTTTGAAATTTTAAAATGCCCCAAAATATCCAGCAGATGGCGACACTAAACTTTAAACACTTTAAAACTTTATAAATTAATAATTAAATAACCGGATGTTATTTTCTTTTACATTTTGCTTTAAATTGAAGTTATGAAGATTCCCATACAGGGTGAAAATGGGTTAACATGGCAAAGAAATTATTTTGCAAAAGTTGTGATTTCAAAACTAATGCATTAGCTCTATGGGACTGACAGTCCCTCTTAACGAGGTTCAACTGTACTTTTAAAACTCAACCTGCCAAACAACTGTGTATTTTCATTTAAAATCTTACCAGTTTTTTGAATATCGCTTCTTTTCGACTTTCTGGTTGGACGCCTTTCTTGGGTCTCACCAGGATGTAAATGCGCTCTATTTCTGGACACAGCCTCAAAAGTGACTCAAGAAGCACCTTATGAACAATACACGGTAAAAACATTTAAAAAAAACATGAAATATCAAAAGAGAAAACAGCTTTTATTCTACGTAAGTAATAGCAAAAAAAATGTGTTGCATACGAGATAATACTTTTTGTGGAGTAATCAGATTTGGGCATTGAGCTAGAAGAAACGTGGAGTGAGGTGTGTGATTCACTGAGCAGGGCAGCAAACGAGCCGGTTCAATAACGAAACGCGGAGAAATACACGTACTGCAGCAGAAACGAACCGGGCAGAAAACCTAGAAACTTGCCTATTTCGCTATTGGGTTCGCCTTCGCTGGTTCTTAGTTAGTGATCCACATGGTTATTTCTTAAAAAAGTTGGAATTTAAAGTTAAAGAAAATTAATTTCTTTCGAACTAAAAATGTTAAAATACATTTAGGAGCCCAAGTCAATATGGTAGAGGGTTCTCATACAAGCATTGCATACAAGTGTAAAGAAAATAGTCCTTTTCTGCCCTGTTCGCTCAAAAAGGTGTGAGTGGGTTTTCGGCTCGCTGACACCTCACTCCAGTTTCCCTTCTAGCTCAATGGATTTGGGTGTAAATTTACAAAATTTCCTGTTAGGTTGAAACGTTTCCGACTGTCTATTCCTAGCCTCTGAGGAGCTTCAACGCAGGCAAATTCACCTCGTAATTTAGAACCCTGTTCAACTGTAGGAGATCGACACCTGAGCGGGCACCCAACGGAGCGACATTTTACTCTTCGAGCGACATCGTACACTAAGGCCGTAAGGATTTTGGAGATTTAACGAGCTCGTATGTCCCATTGTGCTAGGGAAAACCCGTGATTAATTGTGGATTTTCCTACTATATTCAGAACATATCCGATTTATCCAATGACTAACCTAACCTAATGAACAATGCACGATAAAAACATTAAAAAAACCCCATAAAATCCCAAAGAAGAAATGTTTAAATAATACATTTTAAAATTTAAGTAAATAAAATGCAATAACTCATGAATTACTAAAAAGATTGATCTAAAGGTGAAATTTTTCCTACCACTCCTAGGTATCCAGTAGCGCCAGTGATGAAAACCGATTTTCCTTCATAAAAATCTTTAATTCTCGGAAGAACCGGCTTGTTGGTTGATTCATTTGACATGTTGATAATTGATAGGGTTAACGATTCGTCACGTATATATGTATCTATATTCGTTCAAGTACTTCCGCTATGCGTTTATACGTTTTGTGCATAAGGTGCTAATCATATGGAGATACCGTCTATACATAGAACTGGGTTGACACGTAAAGCCATGGATCGCTTTTGAAGTAGGCCCAAACAGTGGATTGGCGAATCTTTTGGCGCCCTTTTTATATTTTGCAGGTAAACAATCTGTACTACTCTCTGCTACATTGTAAAGTTTTGATGTAACTTTTTTACATAAAACTGGTAAAAGGTAGCCTGATGGAAATAATAGCCTATAGAAAAAAATAAATTAATAAAGCTGTTCACTTATGGGTTCTTAAATACCCACGTAACAACATTAACTTACTTAAAATACCATTTAAGGTTTTTTTTGACCCAGTGTCAAAAATTTGGTGAAAAAAATCACTCAATCAGGTTGGTAGCAGCAAGTGCTGATGCCTCTAGCTTTATGGAGTAACGATACACTACATTTTTACAGTGTATACATGAAATCATTTTAAATCTAATAAAATCTTTTTTGAATCTGAAAAATCTTTTTTAATCTAAAATTTTTTTAATCAAAATTTTTTTAATTAAAAATTCTTTTTAATCTAAAATTTTTTTAATCTAAAAATATTTAAGAAAACAACTAAATAATTAACTTCTCAAAATAAAAGTATATAGCTTAAACTCGTTCAAATCTCGTACAATGTTAGCCTACAACTGCGCTAAATATCTACTAAAGTTTTAATCACAAATATTTTTTTTTCAATTTATCATTTCAAAATTGGAATTTTATCGTGGATGGGTTTATTTACTGGGCTTATAACAGGAGCCCAGTCGGTTAAGGCGTTCGCCTTGCATGCGGAAGGTCCCAGGTTCGAGTCCGGGCATTGCCAAAAGAACTGCCGACCTATAAACGGCCCGTGCAGACAAAAATGTCCGACGAATAATACCCCGTGTAGAGGGAGTGCACGTTAAATATGCTTCGAAGTCCCGACAGTGTGTACGATGTCGCCCTTAACGGTTGCGTTGGGTTCCTACTCAGGTGTCGGCTCGTCTCCTGACTGTGGTTCTAAATTACGACGCCCGTCGCCAATAGCCCTCGTGTAGCTTTAGTGCGACGATAATTCAAACTAAACTAAACTAAACTTGGGCTTATAACATTTGCGAGTTTTCAGCCGGCTTTACTTCTTCAACGTCAACTTCTCCCATCTTATTCTTACTTTGATAGGTTTACCCGCTTTTTGGCATAATTAGTACAATAAGAATGTCAGGAAGAGAAGCCGGGAGAGCTTTCTAAGTGTTGTTTTGCATAAAGTTGAATTTCTATTTACGTACACGACTGATGGTGTGATTATACGAGGCTTTTTATAGATAGTTCTAGACTGGGTTTTGTGATGCGTTAAAGATAATACAGTAACCCTACGCTGTATCGCGCCTCGTTACATCACGCATTCGGATATATCGCGCCTTGCATCAAGTCTCCCAATTCCCCCTCCCCCCCCCTCGTGATATTTGGCGGAAAACAGGTTTTACAAGAAAAATCAAAGCATCTAACATATTTACTAGAAAACTTATTATCTACACTCTTAAAACAAAAGAGTGAAATTCACTCCTATAGGAGAAGTGCATTTTCGGCACGGAAAGGAGTGGAAATTAACTCAGACTGAGTTAAAACCGCTCGTTTTAAGAGTGTAGGACGCAGATTGTTTTCTTTTATTTCTTTTACCCACTCCGAAAAAGAGTGAAATTCATTCCTATAGGAGAAGTGCATTTTCGGCACCGGAAAGGAGTGGAAATTAACTCAGACTGAGTTAAAACCGCTCGTTTTAAGAGTGTAGGACGCAGATTGTTTTCTTTTATTTCTTTTACCCACTCCGAAAAAGAGTGAAATTCACTCCTATAGGAGAAGTGCATTTTCGGCACGGAAAGGAGTGGAAATTAACTCAGTCTGAGTTAAAACCGCTCGTTTGTTTTAAGAGTGTAGATTATTTACTAGAAAATAAGTGAAATATAGTATTACCTATGCAATAATGTGTAATGTGTATATAGCAATTAATAATAATAATTCCTTTATAAATTTCTGTATCTCTAGAATAGTTATATCATTTAATATGATTTAGATTTAATTTTTCAAATACATATTGTGCTTAGGTTAAAAAGATGCTTAGGTTTTAGTGCATACAAAATCTGATGCCGTATACTTAAATAAAATAAACAAGTTGGTTTGTAACAGAATCTGTCACTTAGGTTAAAGGAGAATCTTCTGGACTGTGGTGGTCTGAATAGAGCTTTACAAGAGCAGATAGACATTGTCACACTGTACTGGGAGGCAAGGTATATCATGGATAGATAAGGGATCACCATCTTCTCTTCCGCATTCATCTTGCACCCTTATTCCTTGGGGGATTTGTTCGTTACTTTTTTTTCCCTTTTATGTTCTACTGTTGCTGTTTTATGATTGCTTGTCATCGTCTGTTGTTTATTTTATCTCAAAGTGATGAGATCCTGTATAAGTGTGGATTGAATCCCAATAAAGCCATATGTAAAAAAAAAAATAAAGTACATTTTGATAATCACATCGCGTTCATTAGGTGTACAGAGTAATATGAATATTGTAGTAAAAAAATTATTAATAGTAATAAAATTGTTATTGATAGAATGTGGATAGTTTTGTATTCAAAATAGTTTACTTTCAGGTACCTAAATTTGCGATAAAGTTTATGCGAGGATATGCACTGCGGAATCAAGATTTTAGGGTTTAAAGACCTCTAAAACGCAATTTAAACACCATTAGTTTTGAATTGTAAAAAATCATTTGAACAAATGGGGATGTGCTGGTTTTTCTCGTGATGGTTCATTTAACATTTTAACTGAAAAAAACCAACAAATTATTAATATGTTAATATTTTTGGGAACAGAGCAGTTTTATTAGAAACATTTACGAATGTTAACCCATTTTCAGGTGAACTGAAGCTCTGTGCTTAAGTTTATCTAAATCAGCAAAATATAGGACAAATGAAGACGATAGTCCTTCACAATTTAAGTGGTATTATAAATTAAGTTTTACGAAGAACGAATTTAAAAAAATTAAAGTTAACGTTTTTACTAATGATTTTATTAATGGCATTTATTAAAACAATTACAGTCGAACCTCGTTAACGCAAACTCGCTTAACACGAAATTTCACGTAAGATGAACGCATTTCCCCGGCCTATAAAGATTTGAGCTGATGCTAAAAAATCTCTTAACGCGAAATCGCTTTCGGCGAAATCCAGCTTAACCCGAACAAAAAAAAAAGCAGAATTTGAATTATTTTCTTAGTAACTCGAAGAATAAATTAATCAAAACATTATAAAAAATCTGCAAAATAACATTATTAGAATAAATTGTCTTCTACTTCTGAGAAA
Source organism: Oedothorax gibbosus (assembly GCA_019343175.1). NCBI lineage: Eukaryota > Metazoa > Arthropoda > Arachnida > Araneae > Linyphiidae > Oedothorax > Oedothorax gibbosus. The sequence goes on along the minus strand of CM033274.1, from coordinate 35,348,490 downwards.
ATCACGAGACCGCCCATGATTCTTCAGTTTAAATTCAATTGCTGTTCTTAATTGGTGTACCTTAAAAAAAATTCCTTTTCTATAGTATGTACTACTCCAAAATGAACTTTATTAATTGAATTACTACTTGTATATATGTATTAATTATTAGTGTAAAATATTATAGAATTAGAATAATTTTAGATGATTTTTTAAACTTTTCATAGGTTAAATATAAAAAAAAAAATTCCAAATGGTTAACATGAAATTCGGTTAACACGAAATGTTTCGGTGCTCCCTTCGAGTTCGTGTTAACGGGGTTCGACTATATTTGAAAAAAATATATATATATTATTACTTTATGAATAAAGAACCCGAATAAAATGTGATTGGGATTTTTTTTTTTTACGCTGCTTCAATTTACAAACTTTATTGGCGACATGTCGCAGAAAAAACAATTAAATATTTCTAATACGTATCCCAGTTTAACTAATTTACTAATTTCCTTACATTTTTTTAAATGAAAAACAAAGCAAAGTGATATTCTACATGAATAAATTAAATATTATTTTTCGTCGTTAAAACAATTAGGTTTTATTTGCAAAAATCGTATGAGACTTAGTGACAGATTTTATGTTTTTTTTATTTAATGTTTTACCCTAACGTTTATAATCTCATTAGAAAAGGCGGAAGAATCTAAAAAAAACTTGTCGTTAGAATTAGAATCGACGCGAAAGTGCATTGATTAATCTGATGTTTACTATAAGCTAATAAATATGAATCAGTTACAGATTACGGTGATATTTCAAGACGAAAACAAATCCGTACTTTTACGTAAAGCGCTAATTTATTCTTATATTAGGACGAAGAAAATAAAATATAAACTTGAAAACTTTCTTTTATAAAATACAAATCAAATATATACATATAAATAAAGCAGTAAAAAATCAGTTAAAAACACAATATTGCTGTTATTTCCATACAGAAAGTTTCCGTTTTTTTAACTATTTTTAACAAATGGCGTTTCGAAAAATTATTGGTATATTTTATTCAAAAGTTATGATTTCAATTTTTCAATTTAAATTTTAGTTAAAAGTTAAGATGTTTTTCCCTGCATTTCATTTTGGATGCATAGAGAGTCTATTTAACAAATTTTAGATTTTTAGAATAAAAAATAAAAAGTTGGGATTGAAAGGGTTAATTAGTTGAAACTTAAATATAGTGATGTAAAAAAAAATTACACTTTGGACGTCTTTTCCTTAATTTTGTTTTTCATGATAAAAGATAGTGTTTGTCCCTCATACTCCAAAAAACTGTTATTTTTTTACTCTCAGAAAAATAATGAATGAAATGGAGCATTTCACTGGAGTTTCTAGCAGAAATATACATAGCTTTTTACAAGAAATTTTTTAAAAACAGGTCTGGTCTCTTACGAAATAAGGTGTTATATAGAGTGTGGCCAAACAGTAGGTTTACAGTTAGTTGGGTGCACAGTTACTTAGACAGAAAAAGTTATTTTTCAAAAGCAAGTCTGGTTGTTCAGTCAGTTAATGCGCATTATCTCACGGAACTGTAATCTGCAGGTCGGGATCGTCCTCAAGAAGGCCATAAAACGTTGTAATGATGTCTTAGGGATCATCACTCATCAGCTCCAGACAGAGGTGCCGATCCCCCCCAGAGCTAATGACGCACCCCCCCCTAGAAAATTATTACCCCCCTCCCTAAAAAACGGGTGAGGATTTTTTATTTATATGGGTGCTAATGGGAGTACCTAACCAAAGTAGCCTCTAACGACATCTTTACGGTGTATACAGAAAACCTTTTAGTAAAATGATATTTCAAGTACCATCGAATGGGGTAACTTAACTTTATCCCAAGAATTAAAACCCTAGTACTGACTTTCTTCTTAAATATTTTTCTACTGATAGGTCAAAGCAGAGTTGCCCTTAATCGAAAAAGGGAAGCACCTTTTGGAATATCTTTTATAATACGGAATTACAAGCTATTTTTAATTTTCCTTTAAAAAGCTTTTCTTTACAGCCAAAGCTATCGGAATCTAAATAATTGGTAAAAATTTCGCTCAAAATTTATGTAATTATATTATTTTTTAAAACAATAAAAATAGCCGGACACGTGATCCAATCAAAAACGGCTTCCAATTCATTCCCTCAATTCTTAATGCATTAAAAAAAGTTTATCTTGGTATAGCTTTTTATTTAATACAACACATTTGACATTATCAAACACATCAGAATTATTTTATAATGTTTACAGAGATTGTTTCACTTAAAAAAACCTAAAATTTAA